>VWZI01019365.1:785464-835302 GCA_013396835.1 Psilopogon haemacephalus
AAAAAAGACACAGACCATCCCTGCTGCAGTCACTTTAGCTGCCAGACAGGGAGATCTTAAGCAGTTAAAAGAAGCCCCAAACTTGTCCTTGGCTCACTTCACATCCTCTCAAAGCCTTGCTTCTAGTCTGAGAAACAAGAGTTGTGCTCATTGTTTCTAGAGGAAAAAATGCAAGCACAGTGACATTTCCTCCAACAAGTTCATGTAAAAGCATCTCATTTTTGTCTCACCAGTTCGCATTCACATATCAGTGTGTATTTACCTTTGGCAAAACTGACCTACAGCTGAATTTGTTTCTAGCCTGCCATCACCAGATGACCCCAGCTCCCTTCAGGGCTTTAAGCAATGTTCTCCCATGACTCACTTTCCTCTCCAAGGGCAAGAAGGGAAGCTGTACAGAACATGAGGGTTTTTTAAAAGCTCACTGCCAGAGACAGGACAAGATCATGCACAGAAGTAAAGACAGCAAGATTTTCTGTTTTACCCACAAGAGTTCAGATCCAATAAGATTATTTTTTTTTTTACATTCAGCCTACAGGTGCTGACCAAGAAGAGAAGATTAAATTCCTCCCTCAGTTCAGTGCTTTTCTCCAGTCTCACAGGAACTTTGGCTGTCCCTTAAGGACCTGCCTCCCACAAGCAATGCTGGGGACTGCAAATAGAGTGGTTTCTGTTTTCAAGCAACAGAAGTTGTTCCTGGCCTCTGAGGAACATAGTCTGCATTAGCACAAGCCTGCCCTTGCCATGGATTCAGAGATAGAAGCCTACCTCCTGCACAGGGAAACAACAGGAAGACAGGACATTAGGGGTTGGAAAGGGCCTCTGGAGATCAAGTCCAACCCCCTGCCAGAGTAGGACCATATAATCTAGTGCAGGTCACACAGGAACACATCCAGGAAGGTTTTTGAAAGCCTCCAGAGGAGACTCCACAACCTCTCTGGGGAGCCCATTCCACCTGGAGTACTGTGTGCAGTTCTGGAGCCCCCAGCACAAGAAGGACATGGAACTGTTGGAGAGAGTCCAGAGGAGGGCCACAAAGATGATCAGAGGGCTGGAGCACCTCTGCTATGAGGACAGGCTGAGAGAGTTGGGGCTTTTCAGCCTGGAGAAGAAAAGGCTTCGAGGAGACCTTATAGCATCCTACCAGTATCTGAGGGAGGCCTACAGGAAGGCTGGGGAGGGACTATTCACAAGGTCTTGTAATGACAGGACGAGGGGGAATGGGTTCAAATTGGTGGAGGGGAGATTTGAACGGATGTTAGGAAGAAATTCTTCACAGTGAGGGTGGTGAGGCACTGGAACAGGTTGCCCAGGGAGGCTGTGGCTGCTCCCTCCCTGGAGGTGTTCAAGGCCAGGCTAGATGAGGTCTTGAGCAACCTGATCTAGTGGGAGGTGTCCCTGCCTACGGCAGGGGGTTGGAACTGGAGGATCTTTGAAGGCTCTTCCAACCTAAACTATTCTATGATTCTATGAGTATTTAGACAAGACCAGGCAGTTCCCTTACACAAGACTTGTGGCCTAGGAGTCCATCATAACTATCACCTCATACATGAAGAAAGAAAAAAGTTCATAGCCTATTTAAAACCATTACAGAAAAAAAGGCCCAAAAAGCTTCAAGCCAAATAGAGAAAGCAAACTTGAATAGGTTTAGGTGAAGTCTCCCCAGCCCACTAGCAGGTGTTGGGGAGAAGAGCAGGCACTGATACTTTCCACATTTAGCCCAGCTTACAAGAGAGCAAAGACAGTGCTGTGCTCCCAGATTTTCCTTCCTGAGTATGCCTGGCCGCTCTGAGGAGTTTTATTGCTAGGCCTCCTGCAGCAAGGAGCTCCACAGCACCCTGTTTGAGCAGTTCATTAGGCTTTCTTCGAAAGGATGCTATTAGCTAGCTGCCAAACAGCCTGCCTAACTTGCTCAGAGCCACCACAAACATCTGGATGGTTACTACACATCAACAGCAGCATGAGGTGGTTAAATAAAGCGTATCTTAAAAACCAGTCTCAGTGCTTCTTTTAATCCCATCCAGCCCTGCAACCCTATTGAGGCCCACAGGGTTGTTTCCATGGATCCTCTACATTTCAGAGCCATTAGTCTGCACAGGGAGCATGCAGTTACTGCATTCATTGAGTAGAATAAAACAAGCTTTGTTTATCCATTCTCCCAGGTGAACATGGTGCTTCATTCCAGTTTAGGACAGCCCTGAAACTGTAACCTCGTCTAGCTAATCACCAGCTCTTGCTCAAAAGCTGCCAATGATCCACCCACCATCTGCTGTGGCATCCTGCATTTTGGCTGGCAGCACTGGTGCTCCCAGGTGACAGGCTGTCTAGGTCACTTAGTTTTTGACACTGAGGCAGCCCAAGCACAACTATTAACGGTTTTGATTTTGCACTGGATAAAGAAGGGCAACAAGCTAGTGGCTCAGCCAGGCAGGAGGGCTCACAAGAGGAAGCAAACTGAAGAGATGACAGGGAATGAGATGAGGATCAGCAGGGCTGGGAGAGTCCCAGGGCAGCACTATCACATGCCTGACCACAGAAGTGAAGACATTTCTCTAGAAGCAGATCAACAGGGAGGAGGGTGTTGATAGCCAACACCATGTAGACAACACCTCATGGCCCCAGAGGAATTTTAGAAACCTGTTAGGGCAAGCCTTGTCTCAGTGGTGGGGTCTCTGGCTGGCTTTGCCTACACAGATACCTGTTGCTGTTCTGACCCTGTCTGCTGGGATCACCCCAGCAAAGGTTTAGCTTCACAGGTACAAGGGTCTCCTAGCTTGCAGGGCACTGCACTGCTCTGAATCATGAGGTATTGCAAAGGTTTGTATGCAGGAGTTACAAAGCCTGTGCCCTGCCTCTCCAGAGCTGCAGCCTTATGCTTCCACAGACTAGCAACGTGATTAACCACAGCATTACACCAGTGCCTGTTGTTCATAATGACCTTTAGGTTGCTTCAGCTTCCAAATACAGATTTCAGGAGACCCCAGCCAGAGCAAAGCCCTGCTAGACTCTACAGGGCTGAGGTAGAGTGTGACAAATCTGTATGTACAGGAGAGGGCTTTGAGAGCACCAGTTCCAGCTTGCCTGATCCTGTCCCACACTCAATGGGAAGTGAGAGCAGACACTACTTCAGCAAAAACAGAGTCTACCAGGAGGGTGATCTTCTCTCAGGCCATCTGATGGCCAGAAAGCATCAAAAAACAGATGCTTAAAGAAACCAATCCCCAAACACTAGCATTACCTAGTGATACCCCTTGAGGAAAGAGCCCAACGCCCAGTCTCTTCACCTGCTCCTGCTTCTCTTATTGCTCCACTACTAACAGCCAGAAGCTGCCCTGTCTTTGGAACCAAACATACAACAGCCTCCATCTCTTTTCATCTCTTCAGGAGCAACTGTAGGACCAGAAGGGAAGAGGAGATTCTGGCTGACCTTTCTTTTCAGGCTACCACCCACTTTCTTCCCTTGCTCTAGTTTCAAGCTCTGTTATGCCTTGGGAAAAAAAGAAGGAAAACACAAGTCTGTTGCCTGGTACCTGGACATCCTGAGCAGGAAAGGGCAACACAGTCCTTAAAGCTTGAGCTGAGCTCTCCTAAATGCCTTCCTGATCCTGAAAGCTACTGACATCCATAAACAGACAGCTCCTTGGTGGCACAGGCTGAAAGGGTGGATGGGCAGGTTCTATGCTGTGCCTAGGAGCCAAGCCTCCTCAGGCAGGGCATCAGGAGCCATGGTTGCCAGTAGGGAGTAAGAAGGGATCAACCCAGTAAGGTACATCACAGGAAGAGACAAGACTGCCTCTCTCTTCAAGCCTTTCCAGCAGCTTTGATCTTGCTGGAAAAGGATCCAACTTCAGTTGGCTGGAGCTGAATGAGAAGCCAGGCACAAAACAGAAGGAATTAAAAAAAAAAAAAAAAAACAACCAAAAAAACCCACACAAACCACAAACAAACTCCCAGGAAGGTCAGTCAGCTGAAATGAGGGAGTCATCCTCACTTGGTGAGAATGTGCTTCAGACTCTTCCCACAGCCAAGGCCAGCAATTCCCTCACTCACTGCCCAGCCATCTGGCAGGGCCTCTCTCTCCTCACATGTCCTACTGCAGATTGAGAAGACCAACACCACAGCTCCCAAAATACTTGATCTGCCACACAAAGCATAATTCAGCACCAGCCGACCCAGACAGGGTTGCTATGGAGCAATGTTTGCAATACAAAACCAGAGCACACTTGATGATAGTTCAAGGACAGGGATCGCTTCACCACTCTATTATGTAGTTACTACAGGTGATGAATCCACTGCTAGGTTAACACAGGAATGCCCAGGGCTGGTGGGGCTTTTCTAGTACCTAAAGCAGTATAAATTACTTTCTAGCATTGCAAGCCAGCATGGGTTTTGCTGGACACTTCTCAGGGTGGTAGAGCTTTACTGCCAAGCTAGCTTTGAATGTGGGGAGATTTCCATTTAGAGTAGTCACAAGGGCACAAAAAAGCATCTTTAGCAGGAAATGGAGGAAAGTGTAAATGTTCAAGTCCATGCCAGACTACACAATCTCTAGGAGAGATATAAAGTGACCAGAGACCAACACAATCACAGAACCTTACAGGTTGGAAGGGACCTCCAGAGATCATAGAGTCCAACCTCCCTGACAAAACAGAATTCCCTAGGGTAGTTCACACAGGAAAGCATCCAGATAGGTTTTGAAATTCTCCAGAGAATGAAACTCCACAACCTCTCTGGCCAGCCTGTTCCAGCACTGTCACTCTTACTGTAAAAAAGTTCCTCCTCATGTTGAGGCGAAACCTTCTATGTTCTAGTGTGTAGCCCTTGCTTCTTGTTTCTGTGGAGCACTGAAAAGAGATTGGCCCCATCCACTTGACACCCACCCCTCATATTAGTACACATTGATAAGCTCTCCTCTCAGTCTTCTCTTCTGCAGACTACACAGTCCCAGGTTTCTTAGTCTCTCTTTGTAGGAGAAATGCTCAGCTCCCCCAGACATCCTCATGGCTCTCCACTGGACACATAAGGTGCACCATGGTATCAAACATGTGGAACTTCAAGCAAGTATCTCACATGTCTGGAGAGACTGACTTCAAGACCAACTGTCAGGAGCATCACAAAGTCTTCTGCACACCTGAAGCAGCAAACAGTCAGTTGGGTCCTCAGGTCAGGCTGGCAATTTGAACAGATTTAGATACTTCAAGGAAACATACTGAAAGCAAACAGAACTGTAGGAACATTCAGGCTACAGGAGAGGACATGGACATCTATTGTACTCTAAGCCTTGACCAAGACTATTCTTGCCTCATGCCATTTCCCCCTCTGATCAGCTCCCAAATGAAGAAAACAGGGAGAGCTCACTGAGTCACCTTTTCCTCTCTACTTCCAGCACCTAAGTTTTCATACTCTTCTTTCTGGCTTTCTTCCTGCCCTGTTCTCCCCATCACAAAGAATACAGATCTGTCACCATTGCTCTGTAGCAACTCCCAAGGGTAGAGTGATGAATGCTGCAAAAGCAACATTTCAGCATTTTCCCCTAACCAAAAGGATGAAGAAGTTGTGATTTCTTTTCTGCCCCAGGCTCCATTTCGAGCAGACTTTGCAAAATAGCTGCCATTTGACAAAGCTTTGGCAAGCACCTCCCTTGGTGAGGGAACAACAGACAAACCAAGAAAAACACACTAAACAAAACCCCCCCACCCACCAATCCAAATTTTCTAGGACTGTTTGGGAAGTGAGAGGTTGAAAAAAAACCCCAAAAACCAAAAAAACACCAAAACCCCCTAACCAAACAAGACAACATCACCATGCACCTTTCAAAATTCACCACCAAAAAACCCAGCAGCACAGAAATATACAAGCAAAAAAAGCTTACTCAATCCTAGGGTCTGTCATGACCTTCCCACACCTATTAGGAGGTTTTTAGTTTTATTTGTCATTTCCATCCTCTCTGTGGCAAACATAAGCCCTTTTTAAGAGCATCATACTCAGGAGAAGACTCCCAAGTACTCCTTGAGAAGGTGAGAGCACAGCACAGAACGTCATGCAACATGACACAATAGCTTTGATCCTCCACCACCAATTCTGATCCTTAGGACAAATGGATTTGGCTGCCTTCCCAAATGGGATGCCCTTGCTCAGCCAGACATGCCCAGCAGCAACACAGGAAGTCAAGGACAGTGCAATAGCTCATTACAAGCTAGGTCCCTTTGCACATTCATTTTCACCTAAGGGACAATATTTCTACACCAATCCTGCTTAATCATGGAAGCACTCTTCAGACTGCCCTCATCCCTGTAAAGTAAAACAGCACCACAAGTTTTTGCTACACTCTTAAAGACTAGAGCAAGCCCACACTATGCCAAAGCACTCCAAGGAGTGATAAATACTTCAAGAGGTTACTACATCATGCCTAATACAAAAAGGTGCCAGCCAGTTAACAGCAGTACAAACCAGGGCTGCAGGGAACACATCTCACCTACTATTTGCACAACCCAAGAGGAGGGTTTTCTGGAGAAGACAAGATCTCAAGCATCTAGAAAAGGAAGAAATATGCTGTGTGGTGGGCTGAAATAAAGTGGGACCATATCTGTCCCCCTCCTGTCCCACACTGCAGCCCTGTGGCACCTCAGGAGACAAGTGCAGCAGCCTACCAGGTGGCACAGCTTAGGAGGAGCATTCTGCTTCAGTCAAGTTTCTGCATGCAATTTTCTGCAAAGCCAACAGTGCACACAGCAATGAGCTGCTTCCTGCAGGGAAAACTGGCACTGCACATCCAGAGTTCAGCTGCTATTACACACTAGTGTCTCCTTGCATTGATCCTCTCAGATATTTCCAGATGAAAAGTTTAGTGAGGCAGAAGGAACACAGCCTGTTTGCCATGTTCCATTGTGTTGTCTGGTGGTAACGTGCAAAGGGAGATAACAGATAACTGAGAACAGCTTGGCAACAGCCCTCAAGAAAGAGCTTTACAGAGAGGAGTAGGTACTTTGAATGAAAGCTTACTGTCTCCCCAAAGAGCCATAAAGCTGAGGGGGAAAGGGTTTAAGAGATTTAGAAGTAGAGTTTAGTAGGAAAATCCACCAATCCAGACAGCTTTGCACATTTTAACTAAAAGGTAAATACAAAAGTTATTTTGGTGGGATCAAAGACTGCTGCAGTACAGGGCAGCAAACAGATGGGGATGGCTGTGGGTCCCCCTGCTTGCCCCTAGCATAGAGCTGGAGAGGAGCAGCAGCTGAGAGGTGACACCCTCACCCTGGCAGCATGACAAGCAGTCCAGGCTCCCAGCCTGGACCGCTTCCTTCACCCACTCATTTCTGAAGCTTACAAAACTTCGGCTTTGTGAGCACAGCTTAGAAGCCTGAAGCAGCCCTGAGCAACAGAGCATCAGTATGCAGGCTCTGTAGTGTACAACCCACTAGTCTTTCCGGCTCTGCAGCCAGGAAGAAGCACATTTGCTCCTCTAGCACACCAAGCAGTACAACTGGCACTGTAAGCAAACCTGTGAGCAGCCTCATGTCTTTCCCTTCCTCACACCACTCTCCCAGCCCTAGAAACATTCCCAGCAATACTGGATATGTGACTCCACTTCTCCCCACACCACAGGTGCAACCTTTCCAGTGGGAACTATTTCACTATCCCTAATTCTTACAGCTGCCCGAGCCAATGGAAAAGATACAATGAGCACAGCTGTTAGTAAAGCTTCTTTAGGACAGACTAAAAGACCTCAGGCGCACCAACTTCCTCTCTGGGGGCAAGACAGTAGAGCTGCCACCCTGCCAAAAGGGCATTCATGCAAAACATACTGCACTTGATGCTCCCCTCTGCCAGCTGAGCCCAGAACCACTCACAGCTCTTGCAGTACAGAGGCCCTTCAGCTCAGCCAGGGAGGTAGACTTAAATTTTGAAACCAGAAGACCCTAGTCCTCTCACCCTGCTCCATCTGAACTCTTTTACTGGTGCATTAAGCAGCAAAGCGCTCCAGCTGGCACTGGTAATTACAGAAGTAGCAGTTAATACGTATTACAGTCAGTCACCCTCCACATAGGCCCTCTGAGGAGGGAGCAGATCTGTTTCAGCTATTCCAAGTAGCATTCCCAGAAAGCACTGTAATATAGTAAGGGTCTGGCATTTATTTCTGAAGGGTGTGCAAAGCCCAGACTCCGTAAGGGGCTGTAAGAAAAGCCCTAGTCATCACACAGCAAATCTTGACTTTGATGATCTAAAAACCACCCCTTGCATAACTCTGCTCAAATAGCAGTCAAAACTTAACTCTCTGCTGACAGAGGTGTGGAGGAGCTACTCGTACTCTCATTGCAGCTGCTGGATGACACAGTCCATCTGAAACAGCTGCACCACCAAGAATAAAATGTGGCAAGTGCTACCACAGAGTCACCGTATCAGCAGTAAGGCTCTGGAAATCATCCCTGACTGCTGCCAGGACAATCCTGACAGTCACCCCTTCAGCCTCTCACTGGGTATTCCAAGGACTAGATTTTGGAAATACTCCAAACTAAGGCTATGCAAAAAGCAGGAGGTGTCAAGAAACTAACTTCCATATTATTAGATTTTCACCTTCCCAGCAAAAAATGCAGAAACTCTTTGCATCAGAGGTCTCCTCCACCCAAGATTCAACTCTGTGCCCCGTATCTGCAGCTTCCAGTCAGCCCCAGCAAAAGCCACCACCTTTTTCCTCATCTATATCCTTTCCCAAACAGCTCTGTATCTAGACAATACTTTTTTCTTTAACATACTTTAATCTGTACTTCATAGCATTCATAGATCAAATAATCCTTCCCACATTCAAACAACTGGAGAAACAGATCTGATCCTTCTCTCACTCAAGAACTCATTTGGTACCCACCATCCCCATCCACATGCTCTTTTCTGTAAAGAAAAGATCCCAGTATCAGTCAGCTCAAGCTTCCAAATTAGGAGATCCTAGACAAGTCCTCTGTCATTTCTGCCAACTGTTCCCCTTCAAATCAGTCTTAATAAAATCAACTCAGGCAACTAACTTATCAATCACACCAATAGATCAACTGATTATCATATCAGTTGCTTCATTAACACAGCACAGGCAACTCAGTTATTTGTATCATTTTGCACACAACTATGAAGCTACTAACCAAATCTTATGAATCACTTGAGTCACAAGTGTGGCACTGTTCCCGCCCACACCCCTTAGTCCCAGGTTGCAAGTCTATCCCTCTTTTTTTCTGCCCTCCCATGTCAAGTCTTTACAACGCAGACCTGATGGAGAGTCCAGCAGGTTCTCCAAGGAGCATCACTCCAGCATCCAAACAAGTTTGAGTCCCTAGGCTTCACCAGCACCCACAGATACCTGCACTCTCAGTCTGACGCTTCTACCTTCATTTTTTCATCTCATTTTATACCTTATTCTCTTATTTCGGGATCCGCTCCTGCCATGCTTGTGCTTCCCTTCCTCCAGTCTCCTCCGAAATAGGCAATCCACCCGTAATCACTACCTCCCCACTCGTCTCAGTTTTGCTACATCTGTAATCAAGTCTGGCATTTGTGATAGCGTTACCCAGGCAATCTCAGTCTTACACAGTATTACTGATATGGTGTGGATGGCCTTGCAAGGTTCTCCCCTGCAAAAGTTACCTCAGACATCCCTACAATTATCTGTCTCCTCCTGATTATATATTATTTACTTTACCCGTTCCAAAACAAAGCCTTGATTCATCTGCTTAGCCCCAGTCACCTACAGGCACCTTCTTATCTTGCACACAGCCAGCTTGCATAGCAAAGCAACGCATGTTGCACGCTGTTTTTGTGCTTTCACAGCATCACCGTCTTACAGCTGCTCGATTACAAATCTTTGTCCTTGAAGCATTTTTGGAAGCGTCTCCTCGTGTCCTGCAAATGCCTTAGCTAGTTACACAGTCTGTCTCTCCCAGCAGACTCTATGCCCACAGCAGATTTCCTCTTTAGTGTTTAATATTGCAGCAAACTATTTACATTTTAGCTACTTTTATTTAAAACACACTTGGATCCCGTTCCTGTGCATCCTGCATATAGGTTTAGAAGTAAGCAAGGCATAGCTTCTTAATACACTTGTACTAGATCTTTCTATGGGTTCAACACCTCCAATTGTGGGACAGGGCAGGAAACAGATTATCACTGGGGGCTGTACTAAATGTCATCCCTTTAGTAGAATCATAGAATCAGTCAAGGTTGGAAGGGACCACAAGGATCATCTAGTTCCAATCCCCCTGCCATGGGCAGGGACACCCTACCCTAGATCAGGCTAGACAGAGCCTTATCCAACCTGGCCTTAAACACCTCCAGGTATGGGGCCCCAAACACCTCCCTGGGCAACTCATTCCAGGCTCTCACCACTCTCATGGTGAAGAACTTCCTCCTCACATCCAATCTGAATCTGCCCACCTCCAGCTTTGCTCCATTCCCCCTAGTCCTGTCACTACCTGATAGCCTCAAAAGTCCCTGCCCAGCTTTTCTGTAGACCCCCTTCAGATGCTGAAAGGCCACAATAAGGTCACTTGAGAGCCTCCTCTTCTCCAAACTGAACAGCCCCAACTCTTTCAGTCTGTCCTCGTAGAGGTGCTCCAGCTCACACACAGAACATAGAGATGCCTTCTGTTGCAACAGCAACGTTTAGCTTAAGTTCAAACATCTAAGCTGAAATTACCCAAGGCAATTCTGTATCTCCTGAAGGCAAACAGCTACAGTGTCTGTTGATCTACAACCCTGCAATACATTTTAAACAACAAGCCAGCTACCTCCTGGTCTTTAAACAATAGAGGACATGCTCACAAGAAATGCTTAACTATTTATTTTTAAACATGGGAAACAAAAGGTAATCCTGTATTTCCAGGGACACAACCACCCAACAATCAGGTATTTTTTCCCACCATTCTACAATATTTAAAGGCTACCCTTGCACAACAATTACAATTTCACAAGCAGGAGATGCTAGGGGAGTTACAGCCTTGAGTGCTCATATGAATCAATACCCTAGAGTTAAACTACTGCATGTGAATTTGCATCCACTAGATAAAGCAGCAGCTGTGTTGCAGTGACAAAGGCATCCTTGAGAAGGATTTAAGCAACCCTGTTCTCAAAAAGCAAGCAAAATGCAGAACACATTAGCTGTATGTTACTACTGCAAGCATTTAAACTAGTACTGTTTTGCCACTCAGTCTTAAGTTACAACTGCAAAAAACAAACATTTGTTTGGTGTGCCATACTCACATCATGAAAGAAACCAGCCAAGATGAAGCCTTTGCTTAACAGTAAGATACAGAATCCTATCTTAAGAAGGCAGCTTGCTTTCTGCAATATCTTTTTGCTGACATACCTTAGTGACACATACAGAGCCAGGAGATACACCAAGCTACTGCATCACACCTTGCAGAAGACTTCCCATAGTAACCTGGGCTACAATACCTGTCAGAACATGCCCTCACAGTTTAGGAAAGCAACAGGAAACTCATTCCTACAGCAATTATATTACATGCTCAGACAGAAAGCCTTAAGCTTAGCCAATAGAAAAGTCTATAAAAGCAAACACAGAACACGCCTTACCTAGTGACATAACTTCCCAGAAGAAACAAAAACACAACCAACCAACCCCCACACATACAACTTCAACGTAAAAACACAAGCATAGCAAAAGTAGAGTTACACAGGTAAAGGAATAGCTAAACTCAGTGCATCAAGCCAACATAGAAAAACCTCAAAAGTACTCACCAAAACTTCAGGCTCTTCCCCAAAGCAGCAAAACGCTATTAACAACAACACAACTGCAAATTTTAAAGCAACAGACTAAATAATGTCAAAGAGAGCCCCGCTGAATACTTTACAAATGAAACTGACTTTATTTTGTCCCCCACACCTTTTGCCCGTGCTTAGCCGCAAGCAACTGAGCTACTATTTGTACCCACTGCTCGTTCAGTAGGTTGTAATTAAGCAGGAAGCCATACAAATGGCTCCCATCAGCACCAGCTTATTGTAAGCACCTGCACCACCACAGGTCCTCACAGACACAGGTTTAGAAAGGGTGACTCTGCCTGCAAGGTCAGCTCCTCACTGCTCAGCACAACTGCTGCAGCATAGCACACTCCTAAAGGATGCTTAATGCCTTGCTCTGCTGCAGGAGGTCTCAACGGCTGAAGCCAAACACCTACAAATTGCTCCTTAATTACAAAATCTGTTGACTGCAATTCATCACTTGGCTTCTACAAACTTTTATAAATGACCTGTTTAGGAAGCCGCCACTACGCCCAACACGCAAAACCGCTGGGAAATAACAGGATGAAACGGTGCTTTTTCTGGACACAGCAACTGGCTTTTGCCTTGATACCAGAAAAATCAGAGAGTTACACATTTTTGAGAATGTCTGTAGGAGCCAGACTTGTGATAAGAGCACAGGCCTGCAGGGGCTCAAGGAGGGAGAGGGCGGTGATATCCTGGCTTGAGAGGGGCCTGTCAAGGACATCTTCTGGTCTTTGTCTCAGATCAATCTGTCAAGACTATTAGAGGGGCTGGAACTGGGATGAAGAATGGGAAAATACCTATGTTAATGAACTCGAAGAAATAATTGTAATAACCCTGCTCCTTATTATGAATATGGATCCTCTTGTAAGATCAATTGTGGCTTGTGCCGGCATGGGGTGTGCAGGATTGATGGAGTGATCCTGCCTGCACCCAGCGCTGCAATAAACATACCTACTGCAGAACTCTCTGTGAGTTTTGGAGTCCATTTCACACGTCAGCCTCAGCTCTCCCTGGTGAAAAGCTGCAAAGAGCTGGGACAGGAGCAGCTGTTGCGGCGCAAGGTGGAAGCTGATGCGTACACCGAAAACAGGAGTTGCTCTTACGAAAGAAAGCTAAGATCAAAGACCAGCAGGGCACTTGATGGGTTATGGGAAAAGCTACCTGCCTCCTGAGCAGCCCCACGCTCCTTGCTAAATGTTATTCCCATGGCAAGAGATCCTATTGGGGCTGGCCTGCTCTGGCTGGGATGGCCCTAGGGAGCCCTTCAGGGTTGCGGAGCCTTTTGCTGAGGGTGGAAGTAAATGAGGCTGAGAAGAGCAAGAAAGGCATTGCAGTGCTGCAGCACCTCCAGAGAAGAAACTTCCAGTTTCTGGCGTGCGAATCCAACCCACAACAGCAAACGAACTGGTCAAGGGTGTAGTGAGCAGGTCTTATGAGGAGTGGCTGAGGAAACCAGGGTTGTTTAGTCTGGAGGAGGCTGAGGGGAAACCTCATTGCTCTCCACAACTACCTGAAAGGGAGTGTGTGTGTGGTGGGGCCAGGGGGCGGGCAGCGTTGGTCTCCCTGGTATCAGATGGTAGAACAAGAGGAAATTGCCTGAAATTGTGCCAGTGGAGGTTTATATTGGATATTAGGCAAAATATATTTACCAAAAGTGGTCAGGCGTTGGAACAGGCTGCCCATGGAGGTGCTGGAGTCACTGTCCCTGGAGGTGTTCAAGAAACATGTGGACATGGCACTTCAGGACATGGTTTAACGGCCATGGTGGTCTTAGGTTGACAGTTGGACTCACTGATCTTAGAGGGCTTCTCCAACTGAAACAATGCTGTCATTGTATGACCAAAATTGCAGTATGCAAGGTGTGGTCTCACTGACACAAGTACAGAGGCAAGATCTCTTCCCTTCTCTTGCTGCCTACACTATTATGATACAACCCAGGATGTTGCTGGCTCTCTTGGCCGCACTGCTGTCAGACAGGTGTCACCCAACACCCCTAAGTGTTTATCCGCCGGGACTCAGCCTCTCTGCCCCAAGCCTCAAGCGCTCCACGGCTTTGCCATGGCTCAGACGCTTCACAGAGAGGTGACCTCAAACAAGATGGCGCCCGAGAGTGGGCGGCTTCGCTTGCCAGGAAGCAAGATGGGGCTGGGTCCGTGCCGGTCGCGGGGCGGCGGCGGGAGGCCGCCAGGAGCGCATGCGCGGACCTGCGGCTCGGCCGTGGAGTGGCGGCGGCAGCGCCGGTAGCGGACGCAGGTAGGAGGCGCTGAGGGGATGGCTGTGGGGACAGGTGCGGCGCGATGCCTGCTTCATCCCATTGCCGGCCCGGGTCTATTTCCCCGCGTGTAATGGGCCCGCTCGGGCGGGTTGAGGTAGATTCACCTCAGTGCCGTGGGGGTAGTCTGGGTGGCGATGGCCGCATCCCCCTCCACGCACACAATACATTAGGGCCATCTGTGTGGCGGTGAGGAGGTTCCGTCGTCGCTCCGTGCATCAGTCGAGCCCTGGAGTGTGCCTCTCCCTGTTACTCTGGACGGTCCCCGGCGGGTCCCGGGGTCGCCCGCCTTCCATTCCTTCTTGCTGTCACTACCCCTGGGCGGGAGCCTCAATCCGCCTGTTCTCTGCTCTCCCCTCTCCCACCCCTTCGCAAGATCCCAGCATGAAGAGGCAGCCTCGCCATTGCCTCATCCCCTGCCGTGAGGCAGGCGGGGGTGGCAGTCCCCCCGTACTTAGGTGTAAAGCGGCTGACTGCCACGTCCCTGCCACACCTTTCATCACCTGACAGCACAACCCGCAGACGGGGCCTCCACTGCCACCCAGCCTGAGTGGGCGCCCGTCACGAAATGATAGCCATGCCCTCAGCCCGGCTGCCTCTTCTTGTAATGGGTGTGTTAAATTCTTCCCTCAGTGTGGGGAGACCAAGCATGGGGTACCGAGGGTGTCAGTGCTGCTTGGGCTCGGCTTCTCGGTGGCTGAACAAATACCATCCCCGTCTCTGACCTCTTTTGGCTAGCATTGCCTGCCTCTCTCTGTTCCTTTCCTGCCAGGGAGGCACTGGCTGCATTAGTTGGTGACCTAGCGCTGTGTGTTTCAGGCCTTAATTCTGCAGCCGTTTCTGGTGGCCTTGGCAGGTGGGCTTCCTTCAGTTAGTGGAGTCTGGCTGGTTGCTAGAGAGGTGACTATCTTTGAAAGGCTGCACAGATGAAGCCTCCCTGGTGAGAAGATGGAGGTAACATAGCAGAAAGTCCTGGTTGCTGCTTCTTGAGCAGAGCAGTAAAAAAAGATTTCTCACCTGGTGCTTCCTGTTAACTCTTAACAAGGGCAGGTTCTATCTGTGTAGTCATTCCTTTTCCTAGTTTCTGTGAAATCCACTCTTGGGAATTGTTTTTCGGTGAGGGTGTCATATTTACTTCCAAATCTGTCATTTGAGGCCAGAGTTACCTGGCAATGGTCCCCATACCACTGTTGTAGTCTGCTACGGCATTTGCATTTATGCTCTTGGTAACATCACGGGGAATGAGTTCTTTTTGTAAGACGTTTTCCTTATGCTTTAAACCAATGAATTGTTTACAAGGGGATGCAGGGTGCTGTTAAGTTAAATGTCTTACCAGACTCAAGACTATGAGATCTACCCAGTTACCTCTATTAATGAACCTTGTAATCTCATTAGGCCTAATCTTATTAGGGAATGAGATCCGATGTAACAAGATTGCTCTGCTTTAGCACAGCTCCACAGAAACTACCAGCTGGTTCAAGACGTTAATTGTCATCTGTGCTGCAATTCTTCTTCTGTGTATCAACTCTGCAGGAGTGACAGAAGCACCTGATGGAGGCATGTGATTACCTGTAATAAGAAAGGTGTTCAAAACCTCTCACACTATGGAGGCATCCGTGAATGCTGGTAAATAGTGCTGGGAAATGCCCTTATGACCTCTGCAGAGTGACACATTTATTTGCCTGACCCAGGTGGTATCAGGTTTTCAAAGGCTTCATTGCTCCAGTGTTCCGATGCTAGGCTGCTGTGAGTCTGCTGTTGGGGACTTGGTTAATGTTTCACGTGGGACTGCATTGGGTGTTCCCTTGAAAGACTCTGTTAGCAAGTGGATTATGTGAGGAAATGCGGCGTTAGGATTCCAGAAGTAGTACAGTGGGGGGGGAAAAAAAAAATAGAGTCTTGGAGATTGATTCTGTCCACCCTGCTAGTGGTGAATATGAGTTTGGTCAGAGGAGCCTAAGTTTTGTGGAGTGTGTGCCTAAGTAGAAGTTTTCCTGGAGGGGCTTTCATTTAGTGAGAGTTCCATGGAGGAATTTCCCTTCTTAATGAACAGGGTCCTGCCAGAATTTAGGCAGCTCTATGGGGTGAGTACTTTCTGGGGTATCTGTGCTTTGGAGGCCTCGTGGGGTACTGGTCACAGGATGGGGTGTGTAGAAACTTGTTGGTGCTCACAAAACAGATTTGTCTCCGACAGCGGACGGGGTCAAGGTATGTCTGACAAGGTGAAGATATCCGTGACTCTTTCTGCTGGTTGAGAATGTAATTTACAGGGGATCTGGGAGAAATTGATGCGCCCAGCACCAGGCATGATGCTGCAGTAGGTCACAAGGCAGCAGCTCTTTCACATGTGGAGCTCCAGCCCAGCTTCCCTGTGAATTGGGCTGGACTGCAGCAGCCCAAACCTAACTGACTGTGACAAATGTCTAGAAATATGGTCCCTTCTTGAGTGGCTTATCCGTCTGGTGGATTCATTGTGTTGCAGGTGCAGAGACACTGAGCTAGCATATTTGTCTGTCCCTCTGGTTTAGCTAGTAAGCCACCCAAAATCTAGAATATGCAGCAGAGGCAGTGTAGAGACAGCTGGAGCAAGCATAGACATAGCTCAAAGTTGTATTTGGGGTATTCTAGCCTGTATTACCTACAAAGTGGAGAATGAATGGGAGGGTCGTCAGGTTACTGTGGTTAGATTTGCAGATGAATATTTCAGGTTCCTGAATGACAGCTTCAGCACATAGGAATCGTCTGGCCCTGCTTAAAAGACTTACTGGGGCCAAGATTCATGTATATGTCTCTGCTGCCAACTCTCTTATGTTACAAGCAGCTTCAGCTGTGGAAGGCTAGAGCTCAGCCTTGTTGTAAGGCCAAAGGTTTGCCGAAGTGCCATGGGACGCAGTGACTCACCAATCCAGCTGTGAGCTGGCAAGGAAGCTGGAGCAGATGTGCGAGCCCCAAACTGCGGTGTGTTTCCAGCTGCTCAGTGCCAGCACTCTTGAACAAAAGCAGTGCTTTCCTGGCAGCCAGCATTCAAACATCCTTCCCAGATAAGATCTGCAAATGTCACTGGCAGGAGCAACGCCAGATGTCAGATGTGCGGGTGGAAGTTTGTCAAATGAAGGCTAGTTGCTTTCTAATTTACGAGCTTAGTGCTTTATGAGTGTGCCTTAGAAGTTCAGCGTGAAGGAATGATAGCTCTTCCCTCCTGCAGCTCCTTTTCCCTTTACTACTTAAAGCTTAATGTTGCAAAGTTCTGACATACTCCGTGAGTAATTTGCCATACCAAGGGAAAGGTTATGAAAATGCCAGCGTGGCAAGCTTAAATAACACAGCCCTTTGGATGTAGAAGCAAAAAAACCTACTTTTTATGGATAACTATGATTTGTTTCTTTTAATCTGCATGTTTGCAGATGGGGAGGAGGGGGGGAAACCCCAACCCATGTATAACACAGCCTAACAATTGCCCCAGCAAAGTGAGATTACTTACAAATGTCAGCTGGATGGAGGGGTTGCACATCTGTGAGGGAGTGACAGAGGGAGGAGAGGACGTTGAATTTCACATTCTTTAAATAGTGCCATAGCATGTACATTACAAAATGAGGTGTCTCTGGAAACTTCAGCAGCTGTCGTTTGTGCAACATGTGCTTCGTGAAGCATCGTTTGGATGGGTACAGTGTTAAGTGCAGCACTAAGGACTAAGCGTTGAGCAGGCTTTGCTTTCAAACAGGCTTTGGGTAGCAAAGTCAGTCCAGGTTAAGAATTGCTTTAATGGGTCAGACCATTGCTCTGTCTTACCCCACATTCTGCCCCACAGCAGCAGCAGATGCTACTTAGAGGGCAAGCATGTGCCTGGTCACTCTCTGTGGTCTTTCCACTTGTGTACCCTGAGCTTGCACCGCTCTTGGATTAGAGGTGTTAGAGGGAATTTCTCTTCCTATTCCCTGCAGTACCTATTTGTGTACAGCTGTTTTCCGAAAATTGTCTAACCCTTTGAATGTGTCAGATGTTTGCTACCTGACAGGTAAAGAAGAGTTTTCATGTGCTCTAAACTGACTTCCTGCTAGTTAACAATGAGTTCTCCCAGTTCTTGTGTCCCGGCATGCAACAGTTGCACCTTCACCTTATCCACTGCACAAGGCACTACACAGACATTGATTATATCTGCCTTCAGCCTTTCTTCTCTGCCTGGGATCCCACATGTTTAGTCTTTCCTCAGCAGGCAGTTGCCTTGGTCTCTTCTTCAATTACTCTAGTTGTGTTTCTTTGATCTCTGTGTCTTGGGAAGTTTGTAGTGAAGTTAGATGTGCATGTAGTGGTCAAGATCTGGAAATGCTGAAGTGCAAAACAATGCTATGCCCTTGCTCTCCATTGAATTTTTGAAGGTGCTTTCATCTGCCCTTAAGCCAGTCCTCCACAGAAGGATCTTGATGAGAGACTGAGGACTCATCAGCAGGTCAGTAGGCTTAGTTATCCTTTCTCCTTAACCTTTGTCTTTACACATCATAAGTTCTTGATTCCTTTTGAGTTCATGACCATATGAAATGCAGTTTCCCCTTGAGGCTTCTCTGTCTTTAATTACACCTATAAAAGTTCATTGTCTGGCTGAATTCCCCAAGCAGTGTCTTCTTTTTAATCTGGCTGTGCGTTTTGGCATGGGGAGGATGCGGAATGGTGGCTCAGCTCCACAAGGGCTCTGCAGTTGGATCCAGCTGAGGTCTAGCGCTGTGGCTCAAAAGCGGAGCTGATGTGCAGTTTCAGTCTAGTGACGTAATTGATCTGGAACAAAAGCTCTTCCTGCTCATTCTGAGGAATTCTTAGGGTGAGGCAAAGCGGACAGTTATTTTTGCTTTTCGAATCTTGACTAGAAGTGGTCAGGCTCACGGCTTCTGAGAAATGCTGGATAGCTCTGGTGTTTCATCAGATTTCATACCCAGCCATTTATTCTTCCCTTTGATCTTCTGTTTGGACTTGCTGCAGCTGATGTTGCAAGCCTGAAGGCTGACTTGGTGTTAGTTTCCTGTTTCTGATGTGCTCATTCTTATCTTACTTCGTTAAGTCCGCACGGCGCATGACTGCAGGACCCTGTATTGATTGGGGGCGATTGAAGAGGCTAAAATTATAAATTATGTAGCTTTTATAATTTCCAAAGCCCCACCCACAATCTGTGTGTAGATTAGTTTAAGTTTGGGTTCTAATTCGGTTGGGAAAAGTCTTCACGAGGATGCCTTTTCTTGTAATTCAGGAAAAATCAGAAAAGGGAAAGGTTTGGGCATGAAACAGCTTTGCCCTACTTACAAATGGGAGACTGTCTCAAAGTCCATGCGAGGTTCATGTCTCCAGGTCTATGCAGGTCCCAGTGCAGGTCCGTGCAAGTCCTAGTGAAGGTCCTAGCAAGTCCCAGTGAAGGTCTGTGCAAGTCCTGCTCCAATCTGTCCAGCTGCCATATATATACTGAGGTGATTTGTTGCCTCCCTGTTCAAGCCCACAGAGGATGGGAGAAGGCACTTGACACCTATTGTACTAAGCCTCCGGTGACAGAGGTGGGGAGGCAGGAAGACCGTTTCCTTCCCCATTCATACCTCTGGTGGGGCAGTGGACTGGGGTGTGCCCTGCCAAAGTTCACACCCCATTCAAACCTCCGGTGGGGCAGTACCCCGCCCCACCACAGTTCACACCTCATTTAAACCTCCTGTGGGGTAGTGCCCTGCTCTGCTACAGACCCTGGAGGGCAGAAACAGGAGTGACTTTCAGCCCTTTATCCTGCTTTTGACAGTTAAGGTAGTGACCTTTTTGTCACCCATCATGCATATGCTGTGAACAGGGCATCTTATGATGGCACAGGCTGAAGAAACTGACTTACACTGATTTAGAGCCCTTAACATTTCACCAGATACACAAGTACCTCTGAAGTGGTGTTTTGTGTTTTGCCTTTGTGAGATGAGGGCTCTGAAAAACCAATCTGAAAATCACGAGAGTACATCAGGAGAGGATGATGATCCACCTCCTGGCCGTGAACTCCAATCAGTGTCAGCGTGAGGAGTCCTCCTCTCACACCTCATCCCCATGTGAACATACAGTGACCTGCTCTGGTGTAAAGCTGCTGTTTCCCCTTCTTTTATTTCTGTGTATGTTGCTGTCCAACCAAAGCATCTTTATTTCAGGTACCCTAAAATTCAGGCCACTCCAAGATGACCTGAACAGCTGATAAGTGACTTCTGGTTGCTTTCATTGCGCGATGGCAGTATGTCTGCTGCATGCCTTCATGTTTTGGGTATGCCTCTTCATGCTACAAGGCTGAAACGCTGCCTGCTATAAATAACTCCTGTCTGAGCCAGCCCAGGTGCCATCAGCTGCAGCTGCCTGGGGAAAGCAGCGTGCACATGTGAGATGACATCATGATTTTGGCCATTTTTACTTGGCTAAAAATTTACACGCCTACCTAAAAATGTCAGTGCCTAAGTGTGTTTTCTGCAAGTTGCTTTGTTTACAGCTGTCTCGTTTGATTCCTTCTGTGGCCTTGCCTTTAAAGAGGTGGAAAGGGCTAATCAGGTACTTGCGGGTTAACAAAGAACATTACAAGGTAAAGGACAGGGCAGACTGCTCAGGAGGAGACAGTTGTCCCCTCGAGAGCCCACAGCCTGGCCTCAGCTTAGTGAAACAGCTTTAGTGCAGCAGACAGCTTTTAGTCTCTCAAATCCTCTCCAATCCACTTTTAAGCAGTTCCTCAAAGCAATGTGAATTCTGATCTCTGCAGACAAAGGTTTACCAATTCATTTAACTCAACTTTTATTTTATTTAAGAAACAGAACCTGGTTTAATTTGTTTTGCACAGTGGTTGTTCTGGTTTTGTTATTTTTTCCTTTTTTTCTCTCCTGTAGGAGCAACGATGGATTTGCTCCAACAAAGATGTAGCGAGTGTTGGGAAAAGACATCCCTTGTGAAATGGAGGTGATTGAGGGAGCTGAAGGTTAACTGCACCAACATGGGGCTGCGACTCTTGGCTTGTCTTTTTAATTTGCACACTGCGGTGATCTACGGGTCCCTGTCTCTGTTTGTTTCCATTTTGCACAACGTATTCCTCCTGTACTACGTGGACACCTTCGTCTCTGTTTACAAGATTGATAAGCTATCCTTTTGGATAGGAGAGGTTAGTCTTTTTTGAAGGCTTCTGCATGCTTAATGAAAAAATTCTGAAAGCAAAACTTGGCTAGAAGTGTGAAGAGTCTTAATTTAATAGCAGTGTCCCCCTTGGGAAAGGGAGCAAGGAAGCCTTCTGCCTGCTAACTTGGCCTTCTCAGTTTTCCCACTTACATAAACAGAGAATAAGCTGGGATAGAAAACCCAGAGACTTTGTTCACAAGACTGTGTTTCCTCTGCAGACATCAGAGTGTTTCACAAGCAGGGAAAACCACTTGCCTTGCTGTGTTTATCTGGCAGTTGCTCCAGATAAGGGAACTGCACAGAAGTGATGGGGCAGGGAGGGCGCACTGCTGGTAATTCCAAGTGCCTTTTCAGCACTGTTTGCTTCAGTTACAGAACACAGACTTTGCAGGGCCTGTCCTGTGGTTTGTTTCATTGTCTTGTTTTTCTTTCCTAGACAGTGTTTCTGATCTGGAACAGCCTCAATGATCCTCTGTTTGGCTGGCTGAGTGACCGGGTGTTCCTTAGCACACAGCAGTAAGTTAAGTTCCAGGTCCAGCAAAGGCTGGCAACTTGTTTAGTCTCTGGGGAAGATGATGTGAAGTTGGCAGCTTTAAAGTGATGACATGGGAATGGTTACTGGGGCATGGAACTCTTAAATGGCTTTTCCTGGTTTCTTAGAAATTCATTATTCTTTACATGCCAATTCAGTACTCAGCTGTATAGAGAAAGCATTGTGTCTGCTGACTAGGTAAAGCAGTACCTAGGCTGCTGACTAGGTAAAGCATTGTGTCTGCTGACTTAATGATGAGTAGTACAAAACCTAAAATATGGGCACCTAAAACCTCAAGCTTCTTAGTGCTGGGGAGTGCCTGGATGTGGTTTGGGAGACACAAGATGGGGAAAGGGCTATTATTTCCACCTGGAATGCCTCAGACTAGTTGTCCCTGAACAAGTTGGATCATGGGTCACTGTTGGCCATTAACATTTCTCATGCATTTACATCAAGCTTTTAATGATGATGTGGCTTCCTCCAACGAAAACTTTTTAATTGCTCATTGATATGATTCACATTGTGCAGAGCAGACAATGCAGCACAAGCAGGAAGAGACTTGCTTCAGAGGAAAAAAAAATCCCTTCGTGCTTTTTGGCCTTCTTAAACTCATTTTTAGTGAAGGCATCTATGTGGATGCTCATTATGTGAACAAAAACTGTATTTGTATCTATCCCACTTATATAGCTTCCTTGGATAAGGAGAATGCATGGTCACACAGGTGGTTTGTCTGGGCATCTAAAGGTTTTTCTTGTCTTGCAGGCCAGGAGCAGAAATTTCTTCTCCAGAAGTAGTTCTGAAGAGACTCAGAGCACTAAGCCACAATGGCCCCCTTTTTGCCATCTCTTTTCTGGCTTTCTGGGTTGCCTGGGCTCATCCTGGTTTGCAGTTTCTTCTTTGCCTCTGCATGTACGACAGCTTTCTCACCATGGTTGACCTCCATCACAATGCCTTGCTTGCAGACCTGGCTGTTTCAGCAAAAGACAGGACTAGCCTCAACTTCTACTGCTCCCTCTTCAGTGCCATAGGCTCCCTCTCTGTTTTCATGTCCTACGCAGTGTGGAACAAAGAGGACTTCTTTTCCTTTCGCATATTTTGTGTTGTGCTGGCCCTCTGCTCCATCGTTGGGTTTACCCTGTCCACACAGCTGCTTCGCCAGCGTTTTGAGGCTCATGGGAAAACAAAATGGGACCAAGAATCAACCCTAAAAGAGTAAGTCTCACTGATTTTGTGATGGGCAAAAGGCCCAGCATAGGTCTAAGGAGTCATTTTATGCACTGCAGCAATCTAAATGTGTGGGGAGGTCCAGAACGAGGCAAAATTTCGTTAAATATGGTTTTTGTTTGTTGATGCAATTTTCAGAATCACCTCTGTCACGCTGACAAAACTATCTCATGGCACCCCGACCCAAACTGGAGGCAAAGCCTTGACCTGCTGTGTGGCCATCCAGTGTTTGGAATGTGAAATGAGTTAATATGTAGAGCACCCAGTGAGGCCTGTGAGTGCCAGATTGTTAGAAGCAGCTTATGATGAAAGCATTCCTGCCTGAGCATGAGACCACATTGGTGCCCATTTCCTGTTGGACAAGTGAATGTCACTTGCTCTGCTCACTTTAGTGATAGTGGCTGAGCTCTTGGTAGGCCATGATGCAGCTGGTTTTTCCCATGCAGCTACCTTGCTTTTCCTTGGGCTGCCTCCCCTGTTGTCTCTTGTTATGAGCTGCCAGGACTATCCTGTACTAACACAACAGACCCTGATGAGGTCTGCCAGGTGAGCTAACCACAGGGATCTGTAAGACAAGCATATGTGTAGTGGAATGGCTCTTAAGAGAATGCTTTTATGGGCAGAAATAGGAATTTTAATATTTGGAAGACAAATATTCTTTGGGATACCTGTTGCCTGTGGCTCTTGCTAACAATAACAAACACTGTAGACTCCACTGTTTTCATTTGGTCCAGAGAAGGCTGGGATGGGATCTGAGAAGAGACATCTCTGCATCTATTTGGGGAAAGCTGGTGTGACTTACGGTTGCATTCTTTTTTTTCTCTTCTCCCCATAGGCTGTACATTGAGAAACAATCTGTCCCCCAGGAGAAGAGGATCACCCTGGCAGAGTATCTCCAGCAGCTCTCCCAGCACCGCAACTTCCTCTGGTTTGTCTGCATGAACCTCATCCAGGTAGGCACAGCAGCAGCACTTTGTGATTCAGAGGATGAGCATTGGCTCTGGCTCTTCAAGATTCAGTAGTATGAGAGTTCCCCAGAAAGGGCAGAGGTGCTTTCTGCACCAGCCTGCTCCTGGAGCCTCCTGCACACGCTGGCTGATTGAGCAGCTCTTCTGAGCAAGCTGTGGGGTGCACCTCCTTTCCTCTGCAGCGGCTGGTTTGCAGAGGCTGGCTGAGTTCTGTGTAACCCATTTGTGGTGCAGAAGCACAAGGTGTGGCTCATGGTGGGGACACGTTCAGGAGTGCTGTTTGTGGCCTTGGTTGTCGCACCGCCCTCCTTCATTCTGCTCTCCTGAGGCTCACATCACTGTCCTTGCTGTCCACCTCCCAGATGGCTACTGCCATTTCTGTTCGTCCTCTTCAGTAATTGCATCCAAATGCCGGCAGCCTGACCAGCTTTGCATGCTGCAGACACCATTCCTGTCTCCCTGAGGACCCCTCAGTTCCGCTCTGTGTCTTTGTATCTAAGCCTTGCTGCTGCCTCAGCCTTGTCCTCCTGACAGCTGCTACTTCTCTCCAGCTGTGCCACTCTCTCCCTCAAACCCTTGTTGTGGTCAGTGCTGTCACCTCCTCGCCCTGCCTGCCCCAGTAGCACTGTGCACTGAGCAGGTACTGGACCAACAGTGCCTTGGCAGCCAGGAAGCAGTACTGACTCCAGCATGGCCTGTGGCATTGTAGCTTTGCAGTCTCAAAGCCTTACAGGGTCCTAAACTCCATAGCCAAGCTCTGCTGAAGCACTCCAGGATCCTCCTGCATGGTCACTGCTGCAGGCCTTCTAGGATACCTGAGCCCAGAAGGCTGTTAGCTTTATTCTGTTCTGTTTTACTGCTGTTCCTGCTGACCAGCTTGTCTGCATGCTGCCTTCACAGGTTTTTCACTGCCACTTTAACAGCAACTTCTTCCCTCTGTTCCTGGAACACCTGCTGTCAGACCAGATCTCTGTCTCTACTGGATCCTTCCTGCTTGGTGAGTGTCTGGTGGGACTGGAGAAAGCAGCCAGATTAGGATCTGGTCTGAGTCTAGATTTGCTTTTCCCAGACATCATATGGAGAGAAGTGTGCTCACACTCTGGTCTCTGGGCTCCAAGATTCACCTATGCACACATCTCTTGTGCTTCCCTGGGACCTCTGCAATCTTCCTTCCTGAGCACAGAAATAATTTAGAACCTTTTCTAATGGTGATGAGTCCAATGTGCTGGACTCTTGCCTAGGCTTCTTGGAGGTATTGTTCTGAGGATTAGTGATTACACTTAGTATCTCCAGGATGCAGCAGAGACCACTGCCCTGAAATTAATCCTTTTCTCTCTGTAGCATATGGACTGTTTCCAGGCTGCCACAGATACGTGGGCACTGGTTCTAGAGTTACCCTGGGAAGGTTCTGTGTGGCCCAGGTCTGGTTTTGCTGTCCTCTCCATCTCATTTCTGCTCTGGGCTGGGACTCAGCCCCTGTGTGGCACCGCACAAGTCTTTGTGGTGGGTTAGACTGAACCCAAACAAATTGGAATTTACCCATAGAGTAAATTTTCAAGCAAACTCAGAACTTGGAAGCAAAAAGAAAGTTATATTTACAAAAGTAAGCTAAAATCATAGAATCAGTCAGGATTGGAAGGGACCACACGGATCATCTAGTTCAAGCCCCCTGCCATGGGCAGGGACACCCTACCCTAAATCAGGCTGGCCAAAACCTCATCCAGCCTGGCCTTAAACCCCGCCAGGGAGGTGGCCCCAACCACCTCCCTGGGCAACCCATTCCAGGGTATCATCATTCTCATGGTGAAGAACTTCCTCCTCGCATCCAATTTGAATCTCCCTACCTCCAGCTTTGCTCCATTCTCCCTAGTCCTGTCACTACCTGATAGCATAAAAAGTCCCTCCCCAGCTTTTTTGTAGGCCCCCTTCAGATCCAGGAAGGCCACAATAAGGTCACCTCGGAGCCTCCTCTTCCAGAAGTATAAAATGCAATGAATATGTACAAAATATATTTATATTAATTTACAATTCAGAAACAATGCAAGGATCCCCCTTTACTGATTCACATCCCTCTGGACAAGGGAAAAGTGAATAGCTCTCTTCTCCTGCACTTATACAAGGAGGAAACAGAAAACAGAGAGAAAGGCCTGCTGCTACTTAGCCATAACAAGAATCTCAGCCAAGGTCAGCAAAGCCATGCAAAATCACCAGCCAGCAGCAGCCAGAGTGAAGAAGATAAAAAGAGAAAGAATAGTTTGTGCAGCAAAATATATCCTAATCAACAATCCAGTGGCATGATACAGACCTACCTATTGTTCTTCTCTACCAAATCCCTTACTTTATTTACCTTTTATTCAAAGATCTCCAGAAAGTTCCTATTCTTGTTTATAATAAAGAACTAGGCTAGAGTACCAGCTTTAAAGCATGACAATCTTTTCATCCTGCGTGCCTGCAAGGTTGATGAAGTCTCTCTGTAGGAAGAATGTTTGCTGGGCCACAAAGCCGCTAAACAAATCTGCTGCAGTAAATCTGTATGGATGTGGGGGCTCTTCTGTCCCACAGCCCTGCTGGTGATTACCACCCATGTTCTCTCTCTCTCTCAGTATCAATCGTAGGGGCATGGTGGATACTGAAAGTGTCTCGAGTTATTTGTGCCTCTCTCTGCTCAGGTGTTTCCTATATTGCCCCCCATCTCAACAACCTCTACTTCCTGTCCCTCTGCCGCCGCTGTGGGGTTTATGCCGTGGTGCGAGGACTCTTCTTCCTGAAGCTGGCTCTCAGTGTTGTCATGCTGCTGGCAGGACCTGATCAGGTGTATCTGCTCTGCATCTTCATTGCCAGGTAGGCAGGCAGCACTTGCTTCCCTTGCCTTCTGTCTCCTGGGAAGGGAAATGACTTGTCTGTTTAACAGAGAAGAATGGGAGGCAGAAAACAGTAGCCAGGGTCACACAGAAGCCAGGTGAGTGCTCTGACAGCACCTGACCATGAAATGAACCACTGCAGAATCCACAGGCTATGTCTGCAGCAGAGTGAAGGAGCAACAATATTCAGGAGAACAGAGACCCAGCAGGGCTAGTGGCAGCCTGCAGCAGCTTCTCCCAACTACTGTGCTGAGCTGTTCCCCACCTCTACAGCCTACCTGGGGTGACAGGCCTCAGGGTGCCTGTTAGCCACTGAGCCAGCATGTGCTGTCCCCAGGCCTGTCTGTGTGACAGGTCAGCACTGATCCAAGGCATCACTGCAGGGTACACAAGGCTTATTGCTGGTAGAATTCCCTGCCCTGTAACCAGGGCTTCTGAAATTATTTTAAGGGGAGGGGAACCTTTCTCACCCTCTCTCCATTTTCCCTGATCTGTCACCATGTTTAGTGATGCCTCTATTTGGTTCTTTGCCTGTTGTTCTGCAGCAACCGGGTGTTCACAGAAGGAACTTGTAAGTTGCTCAACCTGGTGGTGACTGACTTGGTGGATGAGGATCTAGTCCTGAACCGTAGGAAGCAGGCAGCCTCAGCACTGCTATTTGGGATGGTGGCTCTGGTCACCAAACCAGGACAGACCTTTGCACCTCTGATTGGCACCTGGCTGCTCTGTGCATACACAGGTAGGGATGCTCCTGGGGTAAGCAGCTGGGCAGGAGAGGGCAGACTTGTGAGTTCAGTGTCCTCCAGTTGCATTTCCAAGGCCAGTCACTTGGAGAGAATGGACAAGGGTCTACCCTCGCTGTTCCCAGTCTCACAAACTTTTCTTTGACACTAGGCTACGACATCTTCCAGCGCAACCCCTTGAGCAATGTGGTGAGTGCTCAGCCGAAGCTGGAGTCTGATGCAGCCTTGGAGCCAACTCTTCGCCAGGGCTGCTTTTACCTCCTTGTGTTTGTACCCATCACGTGTGCACTGCTGCAGCTCCTCAGCTGGTCTCAGTTCAACTTGCACGGGAAGCGTCTGCAGATGGTGAAGGCTCAGCGCCAAAGCCTGACACAGGGCCAAGCTCCAGAGGTCAAAACGATCTAGGGGTGCCTGAGCCCCCAGGGCATTGCTGGTTGTAGGCTGGTGCAGGACAGCAGGCTGAGCACAGGGGTGGTGGGCTGAGAAACCCTGATGTTTGTAGTTCAACTGTGAAATGTTGTAATGCCAGTGTTTACTTATTCCAAGAGGTGGTTGCAGGGCAAGACATACAAGCTCGGTGTGTGAGGGGCCTTGGATAGATTGCTTGGCCACAGGAGCAAGAACACTTTACCTCTTGCTTATCCCAGGAGAAAGGTGCTGCTTTGCAGTGTGTGCAGTGGGGAAAGAGCCTCTGCCCTGATCATGGCTCTGGGGAGCCGCATCTCTGTGGCTGAGCAGGAGGGGGCAGCACGGAGTCCTTTCCTGCTGGAGCTCTGCAGCTTTCGGTAGCGGAGGTGGGAGGCTCCCGAGGGACAATGTGACAGACAGGTTGGTTGCGTGCAGGACTACAGGAGTTAGGAGTAAGAGGAGGCTGAAGACCTCTCTCAGTAGCTGGTACAAACATTCCCACATACAGTGCTGTGCTTTTTGGACCAAATCTACTCATCTCTTGTTCCCAGGACAATATTCTGCACAGCCAGAACCTGTTCGCTGTGCTTGTTCTGTGCTGAGGCTCACTTCTTTGTGGCCTTGCAGAGGGAGTTGTTGCTGGGCTGGAAAGGTCGTGGGCCTAAACTGGGCTCAAACCCTTGAGCTGTAACGTTTCACCTGGCATCCTGCTGCCCATTTTCACTCCTCTCACCTCCACAGCCCCAGCCAGCACTGTCACACAGCTGTGCAGCCCCTCTTATGCTGGCTGGGGCTGTGTGGAGGTCAAGGAACCAGCCCCTAATCCGTCTGGTGGAAGTGCTTCCTTGCCCAGGCTGTCCCATTTGACCCAGTGAGACAGTTTGGTGCCATCCCTTCTTCCAGGGGGTGAGCACAGCCTGGGGGAGACACCAGCTCTTGGTTTTATGCCTTTGATTTGTCTTCAGAGCCTGTATGACGGTGCTGGGCAGTCGAAAGGTTGAGATTTTTACCTCTGTCGGTGAGGCAGACACCTCAGCTCCTGTGTACTTGAAATGATGCCCCAGGGTTTGATCATGTCCTCTGGCTGCTGAGACGGAGACCTGAAGAGAGCAGGTGGTTTGGTCTCCCTGATTCTGGCTGGGGGACAGTTTGAGCAGGTAGTCACCGGAGCTGAGAGAGTGTCTCCTTGATCCTTGCAATGTGTTTGGGTGCAGGCAAAAGAGATGTGCCAAAGCAGAGCTCTGCCTTGCCTGTGCCTGCAGGAGTTGGGGTGCAGGCAGCACTTGGAGGGTGCTGCATGCTGAGGGATGTGCTGTATTTTCAGTGTCAGGGTCCCTCTGGGGTCTCAGTCTGCCACTTCTCCTCAGGATACTGTTGCCTTCTGTCTTGGACCGAGACATTCCTGCCGCAAAGCTTCTGTAGCGGTTCAATAAGTTATTCTAACACAATTTGAGAATGATTCTTCATTTCATAATTAAAGATGATCTTTTCTGTATTGCCGAGTGGGTTTGTTTTTTTCTTGCAGGTGGATCACACTGACTGGTTTGAGAGGGTGCTGTGGTGTGACAGGAGAAAAGGGGACTGCTCTTCTCCAGCAAAACTGGGTGCTGGAGCCTGGGCCAGTTTCTGTAGGGAAGAGAGGGGATCAGTGCGCTGGTGCATCACCTGCCTTATGCAGGGAAAAAAGAGTCACTTACCCCTCTTACCTGGTTTTGTCACAAAGACAGGGACATCACTCCCATCACCCTCACTCAGCCAGGGCTGCCCTTGCTCACAGCTTTTCTATGCCTCAGCTGCCTGACCTGTCTGCAGTGAGAAACACAATCTACAAGGGCTGCTGAGAAGAGCAGCTTTGGACACCATCAATGCAGGCCACAGCTCACCTTGGGCATCTCTTCCCTCAGCTCAAAAGCCAGGCCGGAAATGCAATCCTGGGCCAGAGATAGTGTCTCCTTGCAGACTGGTCAGCAACAATACTGCGCAGGCAGCAGAACACAAGTTACCTCCTTAAAAATTCATATGTGGGAAGACGAGGCCAGGAAGCTCGAGGGTTGTATATGAATGACTTTATTTAAGTATGCTGGGCACCACCAGGCAACATGGTTTGGACAGTGTGCGAGGGAACAGTCAAGCAGATAGAATGAATGCTAGATTGGAGACAGCACCTTTCTGTCTGGATGGAGCACTTGCTGCTTCTGTGAAGGCAGCAGAAGGGCTGCCAAGAATGGAGGCAGGGAGCATGTTGGAAGAGATTACTGGCACTGCTGGGGGTCCTGAGAGGGGTTTGCTGCTTCCCCTCTGCATGCTGCAAACTAGCATCACAACTGATTTTCCAGCACAAGGCATCTGAGTATTGACAGCTCTTTCCTACCTGACAGGTTCTTGCTTAAAAAGCACAGCCTGCTCTGTTGGGAGTAGGTGAAGGAGCAGCCCGGCCTCAACAGGTAACTGACCACCACACCTCCCTGCCTACAGCCTCTAGTATGCTGTGAGCCCTCAGAATGTGGCTCTCCCACAGGGGCAGCATGCTGCTACTGCCACCCACCTCAGCTGGGTCAACACCAGCTTTGCCGTGCCTCTGCCGCAGCCCTCCAGCTCTTACCCATCTCTGCACATGAAAGACCCCCAAGGGGGTGTGCGGCAATGAACAGAAAGGAGGGGAACAGGGAGGAACTGCCACCGAGCAACTCCAGCTCTGCTGATCCTGCCAGTTACTGCAGGAAACTAATAGGGGGGGAAAAAAAAGGCAAGCACCAAATAATGCATAAAAAAAAAAATCTAAAGGGAAACCAGTGGCACACCCCCACACAAGTGGGACTGCAGGCCCACCCAGGGCTGTTAATGTGGCAGAAACAGAGCAGGCAAGCAGTACAGCAGAACACATCCATGGCAACAGCTTCCTGCTCACACAAATCGCCTGGTACAGTTTATTGTCCTCTCCTTCAGTGCATTCATAGAGAACCACCACACTCCCTGAAGAGCAGCGGCAGGGTGGTGTAGCAGGGCTGTCAGGCTGTCCTGCTAAGCATGTGTGCTGTACATAGTGTTAGCATCCAAACGACATCTGGGTAACAGGTGTTCAAAGAAGACCCAAAGCAAAATTCCCAGGTGCTGTGGTCAGTATTGGAGATAGCCTCAGACATTTCAATAAATAAAACAACTCTTACATTACAATGCACCTTTCCAATTCTTGTTTTGACCCAGAATAAAGTACACAGGAGTTATGCCTGGCTGCAAATACATGCTCCCTTTTGCCCTGACATGGCAGGAAGGAGGGAAACAGCCTCGACTCTTAGAGAGAAAGAACATGAGAACTCAGCACTGTAAATCTTGGCAGGTTGAGGGGGAACACACAAGTGCCTTCACCCCCATTCTGGGGCACTTGCTTCCAGAGGAGAAAAGGTATTTAAAACAAGGTACGAGAGAATAACCGTCTAGTACAATGATAGCTGATTAGATTTGCTTTGTTCTACTCCATGCAATACAAACTAAGTCCTATCACCAACTTCTCCAGCTGTGGTGCAGACCCGCACATCAGGCTAAGAAGTTACACACACACACACACACACATACATACACACACACTCACACCAAAAACAGTGGGGGAGAATGGGCTTAACTGTTGAGAATGTGCTTTCTCTTAATAAAAAAATATAAACAACTCAAAAGCCTACTGATGGTGAAGACTAAAGTAGCTATGGGGCCTCAGCTATGTGTTTCTGGACAATCCAGGCATTGCAGTCAGGCTGACTAAAGCCTGTGTGAGCAGTCTGCAGTGGTTGACTCCCTTCTGGCTTGCTAGGCAGTTTCTATAAGCTGTTCCCTTTGTTTTTGCTTGTCTGTTTTACAGTGACAACATGATTGCGATACATAAGTTAAGGGGCTGAAATGAAAAAAGGAATGGGCCGTTCTGGAGAAACTCAAATTGGTATTTTCCTCCTTTCCATTTAAAAAAAAAAAAAAAAAAGAAACCAAACAAACCAACAAAACAGAACAAAAATTTAAAAAATAAGAAGTTAGTAAGTACTAATAGAACCCTCCTGCTGCTGTTGTCTTTGCTCAGTGACATCGGGGCATGCTGGCGCGCACACACACACACACAGGCAGCTCTCACACTCGGCCTCAGAAAAGCGAGTTTAGAACTGAAGTGAGTCTTCGGACACTGAGGGCAGGTCCCAGCGCTAGAAGGTTTTCCGGTGGATGGCACGAGCTCCATCTTCTTCATACTCCTTTTTCGAAGCCCACATTTTCTTAAAGGTGTCCAGTGAGGCCAGAATAGAGCCACTGGGAAGAGACAGGCACGTTACGGGTTAAAGGAAAACGTTTGGGGCACTCATTGCTATCTCTACAGAGATGGATCTGCTTCTGCTGCATAACACATCCCCACATCAGAAAGGTGCTGAGGTGCTCAGTTATCTACAACAGAAATGCTCTCTGGACGGTCAGTTCCTCTCCTGTTAGCTTCAAATGTGCTGCTACTGCAAAACCTGGCACCACCCTCTCCCAAACAACCTGCTGATCGCTGCTCCAAACACCAGCTCTTGTCATGTAGGATCTGGCCTCACTTCCTATGGAGCAGAGTTTAGTTCTGATCAGCAGCAAAGACATATGCAAGAGGGGGAGCATGTCTAGAGGCTCTGCTCCAAGAAATGTACTATCTATAAGCTTGTTTTATGTTAGACTGGATGTTACAATTGGTAAGACAATGAAAAATTAACAGGTTCTGCAGGAGTCTTGAGGACAGAAGAGGCCAAGGGGCTGGCAATGCAGGTAGAGTCAGGCTCAGTGACCTGAGCATCGTGCAACTGAATGATGAAATTCTTCTGACACAGAGCACCAGAACAGACAAATAATGTGGGTCTCAGCAGGCTGCACTTCCCCACCCCTCATCCCACAGCAAGACATGCCACCACACCACCATTGGGTACATACCCAATCCATGTGGAATACAATCTCTCCTGAGGAGCTGATATCTGGGAGAAAGAGAGAGTCAGTCAGTACCCTTCCAAGCTCCAGTTTACTCCTCCTGGGACACTGACCCCATTTTACTATAGCCAACAGATGGCAAATACCAGTATGATCTCTTCCACTAGAAAGGCACCCATCACACACCCCTAAAACAGCCACAGTGGTCCAGGATCCTCGACCAGAGCTCATGTTGTCAGAGAAGCCACCTTCTCTTGGAACAAAACCAAATAGGTCTTTGGACTGTCATCACAACAGCAAATAGTGTTGGGCCGTCTTGGGAAAGCCGTTTCTGGTTTGAAGCAACTAGCAGCTCCACTCTCAGTGTGGTTCTTCAGAAGCCACAGAACAGCATGTGGAGCAAGTGATAAGCACAAAAGAGATTGCTCTTACCCTTATTTTGACATCCTTCGGAGCTAGCTTCTTCACTTCACTCAAGAGCCTGTCACCAAAGCCTACAGAAGACATAAAATGTGTAGTCTGAGCCCCTCAGCAAAACCACAAGTTCCACTTGCTAAGACTGTGGACGTGTCCTCTGCAGTCTTGCCTAAACATCCCACTCCAGCTTTCAGAGAGTGGCCAGTTTGGAGAGGCATGGAACACAACCAGTGAGATAATGAGATTCCACCTCCCTCAGGCATACCTTGCACACTAGCACAATGGGCTTTGCTCCTCAGCAGCAGTTTGAGGTAAGTAAATTACATTTTTTTGCTAGGACCACAGATGGGCCAGTTCTCTCCTCCTTTCCTGGGTTTTTCTCCTGTGTCCAGCCCATTTCTACAGGGGACCAAGGCTGGAACAGGAAGACTAGGACCTATCTGGAGATGTCCACCTGCAGGTAACATGCTGAAGCTCTGCAGAAGGTATCTAAGTTGATGTAGGTCAGCTGAGCCCTGAGTGAGGGGGTAGAAAGTTTTCTGCACACTTTCTGACATTTTATGGAGCAACAGGATTGTCTGACTCTCTCAGGTACCAGAAACCTAAGGAACCTCAGGAAACACAAGACCATTTTATGTATCTAGTCTTAACTCTCTTGAGCTAGAGCAGCAGAAACGAGCACAGTCCTGACATGGGCAGAGTGATAGGAGGAGAAAGACAAAAGGCCTCCCAGAGGCCATGAATGGCAGGGGTGTCTTGCATACCCAGAAGGGCTTATGAAATTAGGTAGTAACCTCTCCTGAGAAAGCAGAGTTCCCACAACCCTCATTTCACAGGACACCTTAGGTGATCTAGGTTATGTCCCCAGTTTCACAGGAGAAACAAAAGAGATTGAGGTATGCCCACTGAAAGAAGGGAGGCAGGAACCTTTGAAAAGCGTGGAGCCTCCAGACAGCACGATGTTGGAGAATAGCGTTCGCCTCAGGTCCATGTCTGATTTCTGAATGGCAAAAACGAGCACCTCGTGGAGTCCTTCACATTCCTCCCCTATCAGGTCTGGCCGGAACAGCAGCTCCGGGGCTCGGAAACGGGCAGAGCCAATCTGAAAGGGGAGAAGTTAGCACAAAGGGGGAAGAGAGAGCAGTGTATCTCTGTTCAGTGTCTACAGCTTGGGCATGCCTCTTTTAGGTGAAGCTTTTCGAGTAAAGTTCCCTGGATGTTTATGCTGCATTGTTCTCAAGCTAACACCAGCTTGGACTACTGCTCCTAGAACAGGTAGTATTTCCATTTGGCAGAGGCAAGATAAAGAAACTTACTTGGCCCCATACAGCAGGCTCCCAGCTATGCCAGTTCCCCACTGGCAGAAAAGTGAACAGATCCACCTCTGTCTAGTGCCGGAGGTAAGACCTATATTTCTTCTCCTCTGCCCATTCTATAGCGGGCTCAGTCTTTTGAAGACTACTCTTAACTCAGTCTTCAAAGCAATTGTTTCTGCACCTCTAAGCAGGACAAGAGCCAGATACAAAACCACTGCTGAATTTACAGTGAGCTGGTAACTACCCACACTCCATTCCCTCACGGTCATGCTGTACCCTTAACCAGGACTTCCAGTAGAAGTTGTGAAGTTTCTAATAAAGTTTTCTTCACCCAGAAATTCTAGTGCCCAGTCTGGGATGAGTTCCTTGTCTTGCAAAATTATCCCCTCCCATGTAATGCTGCACTACTTTTTGTATCACTAGGCAGCAGGGTATTTTGGAAACCCTGTTCCTTCACATCAGGAATCTGCTGAGGGTGGTAGTCCTTACAAACCTCAATAGTGCTTCCATCTGGTAGGTAGTACTGAGCCTTCTCGGTCTCCAGAGTCTCATCCTTTTGGGGGTTTATTGACAGGTAGCAGGCACGCTGGAGAGGAAATAGTCAGGGAGAGGGAGATGAGAATGGTTAAACCTAAATGACTCTGATAAAATACTTCTCACTAACAATCAAAAATCTGTGCAGCTCTTTGGGAAGAGCTAATTTCAACAGTATTTTGTGCTGAGGAAAAAAGACCATGGACTCTGAAGACCTCCACCATGAAGGGTAAACAAACACTAGTGAAAGATATCATCAACCTTGAGAATCTGCAGCACAATATAAATGCAAAGGTGATTCTGACATACCAGCCCATTTTCACCTCCACGTCAGCTGCCTTTCTACCTTGACACCAAGTCTCCCAGAACACAATATGGCTGAGGTTGCAAGGTACCTCTGGAGATCATCTTGTCCACCTTCTAGTTCAAGCAGACTCACCTTCAGCAGTTTGTCTAAAACCATGTCTAGGTGGCTTTCAGTATCAAGAACAGAGACTCTGCAAGTCTCCAGGGTTTGTGTATCTTGTCCTGACACTGGACAGCACTGAAATGTGCCTGGCTTTGTTTACTATGCACCTTCCTTTCAGACATTTATATACAGTGGTAAGATCCTCCCCAAACTTCTCTTCTCATGGATCAATAGTCCCAGCTCTCTCAGCCTTTCCTCATGAGAGATGCTCCAGTCCTTGCATTACCTAAGTGGCCCCAGTCTCCCTCAGAGAGGTGAGAGAATGAAGTGTGGAGCTAAGTAGGCTGTCACTCCCCACTAGATTTCCCAAGTTATGACTTCCCTTGAGCAGCAATCCCTTCTTGGATAAACACAGAAACAGTGCATCACCTCCTTGATGGTCTTGACAATCTCAAATTCAGAGGTTGTGTGGAAGTCATAGCCTTCCTTCCGGAGATAGAGGCGCAGGAAACGTGAGACATCGCGGCCAGCGATGTCAATCCTCATGATGGAGTGAGGCATGGCAAAGCCTTCATAGATGGGCACCGCATGGGTAACGCCATCCCCGGAGTCCAGCACCACTCCCGTAGTCCTCCCAGTCGCATAGCTAGCAAAGGGGCAAACAATCAAGTCAGAACAAGCAACCCCAAGCATGCAGCACATCCAGGCTCAACTCAGGGAGCAGAGATGTCATATGAACAGCAGCTAAGAAAAACTCCAAAATCTAGGTCTGATCAGTTACAGTTCAGCAAGGTTCTGTGAACACTTTATTACAGCAATTAAAATTCAGCTTCAGTTCTCCTTGAAATGGGGTAGGTCAGACACTGGTGTGGCGAATCATAGAATGTCACAGGGAATCATAGAATGTCAGGGGCTGGAAGGGACCTTGAAAGGCCATCTGGTCCAACCCCCCTGCCAGAGCAAGATCACCTAGAGCAGATCACACAGGAATGCATCCAGATGGTTTTTGAATATTCTCCAGAGAGGGAGACTCCACAACCTCCCTGGGCAGCCTGTTCCAGTGCTCTGTCACCCTCACAGTGAAAAAATCTTCCTCGAGTTCACATGGAACCTTCTCTGCCTCAACTTCCATCCATTGCCAGTTGTCCTGTTACTAGGTATCACCAAGCAGAGCCTGTCTCTCTCCTCCTGGCACTCACCCTTTACATATTTATAAACATGAATGAGGTCACCCCTTAGTCTACTCTTCTCCAAGCTAAAAAGCCCCAGCTCCCTCAGTCTCTCCTCACAAGGAAGATGTTCAACGTCCTTAATAACTTTTGTGGCTCTGCACTGAACTCTCAAGCAGCTAAGGGAAACCTTATTGCTGTCTATAACTATCTGAAAAGAGGTTGTAGCCAAGTGGGGGCTGGTCTCTTCTCCCTGGCAACCAGTGACAGAACGAGGGGACACAGTCTCAGACGAGGTTTAGGCTGGATTTCAGAAATAAGTTCTTTGCAGAAAGAGTGATTTGCCATTGGAATGGGCTGCCCATGGAGGTGGTGGAGTCACCATCCCTGTAATTGCTTAAAAAGAGACTGGATGTGGCACTTGGTGCCATGGTTTAGTTGATTAGATAGTGTTGGGTGGCAGGTTGGACTTCATCTCCAAGGTCTTTTCCAACCTGGTTAACTCTGTAATACATTCTGTGGTCTTCTGCATGTTTTTTTGGTTTGTGAAAAACTTGGCTTCACAGCAACATTTCACAAGCACAAATCAAAGACGAAAGACACTTACAGGCTAAGCACAGCTTGCATGGAGATGAACAATGCTGGCACATTGAAGGTCTCAAAAAACACCTCAGCAGCACGCTCTCTGTTCTTGCGTGGGTTAAGGGGTGCTTCTGTCAGCAGCACAGGATGCTGGGAAAGGAAAGAAGGAGCTATGCTGCAATAACCAGGAGGCAGCTAGATGTGTCTTCCTGAAAATTTCTGCCGATTTAAGAATCACTGGTGCAAGAGGACAGGTAGAACAGAACAATTTTAGCTACAGAGCTGTATTGCACTATGAATAACCTCTAAGAAATTGGAAGACCAACAGAAGGTTTAGTTGTGAAGAAGTGTTAGGAAATATACTTTGTGTGCGACTCTACCCATAAAGGATGAACAAGATGACTCTCAGCATCCAAAGTCAGACAGATTGGCCAAAACACACAGATCCTAAAGAAAGGCAAAAGGCGTATGGTTGTAGCATGAGCAAGCAGAAACATTCCTACTCCACTTATATGCCCTATTACTCTCAGTCATTCAACATTTTTTGTCAGTTCCTTCGAGACCACAGTACTGCGGTTTTCTCCTTCCTCACTTCATATCATGTCACTGCTGAGTGGACATGCCTGATGCACAGACAGAACAAGAAAAGTTAGAAGTACATGGCCTGGAGCAGAGTCATTAGAAAGAGTGTAAACAACAAAGTGAGATTTTCAGTCAGGCCTGAACAGGAATTCTGCTCAGAGACTTCTTGTGCAGTATCTCCTGAGAGATGAAAGAGTCTAATTTAACAACAGACACATCAAGAAAGAAGACCAAAGGATAAGTCACAAATCTTTCCTGGAGTTCCAACGCTACTAGTATCACATGCACAATGAATGACACCTGTGCCCTTACATAATGAGGTATCTCACCTCCTCTGAGAATGTCTGAAGCTGGTCCTTCGAATACACATACTGCCAAATGCGCTCCATGTCGTTCCAGTCCTTCACTATGCCATGCTCCATTGGATATCGGATGGAGAGGAGACCTCTGTGCTCCTGAACAAACAGAAAGGAGAACCCAGCATACCTATCAGAAACTCAAACAATCACAATTCTGAGCACTATGAATGAATGTCAGACTCGTTTAGTTTTGATTCCACTAGAAGACAACTTATCTCTAGCATATAGGACAAAACCTAAATATTAATGGCAAACATCTTTCCCAGAGATGTATTCATGAGATTAAACAAGGCCTTTTTATACAGAGAAAGAAAGTCTGACATTTGCAAAGCACATTCCATGCTAACACTTCTTAAGCCAATCTATCAAATGGTATCTCTCGTCATGATATAAAACGTAGCAGGGTAGTATTGGGAAATGTAGTTTGGAGGGCTTAGGAGAAATGTCAGACCATACAACTACATACTGAAAAAAGCAGGACTGTGAAAAGCAAGCTTCTTGCCCACCCCAGGGAGATAAAAGGCAACCAAGTAGGGTCAACTTCTAAAGTTCTCAGTCAAAAAGATGGGGATGTAACCATGCAGACCTAGAAGTAGCCTAGAAAAAAAAGAAGAAATATAGGACTCGGGGAAAAAAGTCTGCGGTCAGCAAGTTGGCACAAGAATTTCATGAACCTTTCCACTCCACCTTGGAGACATTCAGAAATGACAACCTATTGTGCTCTTCAATTATACACACTAATAGTAAGGAATCACAGCCCTTTTAAGCACAGCTGCTACGGCCCCTCCTTACAGCAGCATTCTGAGATACCTGGAGAAGTGCAGCATACAGGCTTTCTTACCTCTGCCTTTGGACCAATGAAAATGTCCCCTTCTAAAGCGCCAGCCATAACACGAGTGTGCTTTGGTCTGCCCACACTAGAACAGAGGCAAGAATGTTAAGTACTTCCAGAGAAAGAGCTCAGATGCACCCAAAGATTAACTACTTGGTGTTCCTCTCTATCCTAGCCAGTACTATCTGAAGTGATGGGCACTACCAGGTCCAGACAGACCCAGGTTTGCTCCAAGTTAATCTCAGAATCAGAGGTGAAGGGAACAGATTGCAGACAGTTCCAAATTGGCAGGATATTAAGTCAGCTGAGTTTGGCCACATTTTCCCTGATGATTCAGAACTTAGTTGTTTCAGCAGCACCTGGGGCAAACATGAGCAATAATCTGAGCTGAGAGATCCACATGAAGTTGCTGACCTCAGGTACGCTTCTCAGATTAGATATTCATAAGCCCCTAAACCACATCATCATATAGAACATATTGCTCAGAACACAAATACACTCAATTAAACCTCAACCCCACTGAAAACAAAAGCTGGTGACTATTCAGAGCTCCTGATCCAGTAGTCCTCTTAGTAAATCTCAGAAAACTTCCAATGAAGTATGTCAGGAATCAAGACCAAACACACATGAAATAAATGTAGAGGTCTTCACACCTCTTGACCCAACTGTCTTTTTCCTAAAATCTCAAAACTAAAGGACCCTACAGCTTTGACTGAGCCTGACAAAGTGGTAAGCCATCTTTTACAGCACATCCTCCTTAAAAAATCTTCAAGTACTTAACAGCAGAAATCTCATCTCCCTGATGCTTCTGTGCAGCAGGCAGAAAAACTGTAAGTCTTTCCTCCAGTTTCAAACTTAGATTATCATTCCTCTCTACATAGCCAAGAATTTGTACACAGTACTGAGAACATACCAAGCACAGCAGAATACTTACTAGTTTGGAAAGCAGTATTTGGGTATTTGATCACCTGCAAAACCTGCTTTGATAACGCCTGAGCCCTGTGGGAGCAACAGAGAAACAGGTGAGCTTATTCATTCGGTTCTCTTCGCAAGTTTTAAAGGAGTAGCAAAGCACACCAGCACTGCCAGGGACTCTCCATTTCACTAGGAAAAATGCTCCCTGGGGACTGCTTCTCCAGGCATCATTAGGGATGGGAAGGTGCCAGCAGGACAGCTTGGCCGCTAGAGGGGAGCAATGGCACCCTCCCTGGCAGCGACAAATCACACGGGAGCATCCTGGTACCTCTCTGCAGACACGTTCAAACGCCGTTCTGTACAGACAAATATTTTTCTACCCGGTGCTACTACCAGCAGTTCAGGACGCTAAAATCAGGCTCTGAAGCTTTCTATAAATCTTAAATATTCCCTGGCTGGAGGACAGCACTTCAGAAAACTGAGCAACTGAACCCTGATGGATTCAGGGGGCACTGAGGCCTCTTAAAAGCATATTTGGAAAGGCTGTAGAGAGAGTGGATAAAGTTAGAGAAGTGAGTAGGAAAGGACTCTGTGGAACAGGTTAGAGCAGAGATTAGGGAAAAGAATGCAAAGGAGGCAGGATGCAGAAATGTGGGCAGAAAAGACATTGGAAACAAACCCAGACTGGGGGCCTGGAAAGAACAAAGGTGCCAGTGAGATTGTAAGGGGAAAGGCTAGAGGCAGGAAGAGCAGCTGACAGGATAGGGCTTGTTTAGAATGGACAAAAACGAAGAGATTAGGTATGGCAGTCAGAAAGGCACGAATTCAAAAAGCCTTCTGCAACATTCAAAGCAGCAAACACAGAGCGGGTAAAACCAGCCACAGGGAAGCTCTGGCAGCGAGTCAGTGCTGGGCATCTGGCTCCACAGCTCCTGTGGTATCATCTGTAAGCATCCTGGGAACCCCACCACCAGTTTGGATCTGTGCTGACTCCTTCCCCTCCTCCACTTCCTCTCCCTGCACAAGGGAATGACATCTTGAAACAATGAGCAGCTTGCAGGAACACCCAAGTTTTGCTATGGAGTCGATTTTCATAGGATCTCCTGGGATAAGCCATTTCATTGGTAATCCCAGACTACCACAGGAACAAACTCCTCCGCAGAAAGAGGAGCACTCCTGCTTTACCTTGTAATGGGAGCAAAGTTTCTAAGCTGTACTGAAACCTGTGACCTATGAAGAGCCTATGAAATTCACTCTCAAAAGTTCTGCAGCAGGAATGACAGCAGGTTTTGAGGGCAAAAAGACAGTTTGGGCTCCACCAGAGCATTTTAAAATGAGTAGTGATGCATTTCCTCTATGGCTTTCTCCTTCCCAGGTCAGTATCATTGATTTCCTGTGGAGGCTGAAAACAAATGAGTCGCTCAGAGCACTGCCAGCAAAGTTCTGGCTGCAGCAGTTTCTGATGCTACCGTCCCAGCTGCCTGCTCAATTCCAGTGCCAGAGGCTACCAGCCAGAGCAGGCTCAGCAAAAAGGAATGCAAAGCAGCTCCAGCCTTTCCACTGCACAGGCCAGTGCCTTGTTCCCAAGTTAATTCCATCAGCACTTTCAGTCAAGGTGCCAGACTTTGAAGAGAGCACACATGCCATGCCACCAGGGCTGGGGCACTCCTGTCTTAAAATTGGCAGTCAGATTTACCAGGCTGTATCTGTAAGATGAGGAACACTGCACAGCAGACCTATGTAGCTATAAAACATAAAAAAGATAGATTGCTCAAATCCTTGACTCTTGACAAACACCTGCAGCAAGAATGGCTAAAGGAACACACCCATGCTGGCACCTGGACAGGGGTACTCCCTCTGGGGAAGCAGGACTCAGCTCTAGCTGCATCCCAACGTCTACACTAGCAGGCGATGGTGCAACAAAGGGACCTGTGAAGTGTTAAAATTAAAAGAACTTCCCTTTAGATGGACTCTCATTTGGTTATTCACTTCAAAGTGAAGCAAGGAATAAACCAAACCCAGTATTTTTATTTTCTTTATCATAGTTTACAAACAATATGGGGGAAAATAATAGCCTCCTTTGTCAGGCCTTGTAGGGAAAAAAAAAAAAAAAAAAAAAGCAGTTGAACTAAACATAGTAAGGTAACCACATCAAAATATTGTGTTTATTGAGTATTTTATTCAGGACAGTGACTGATCTTTCTGCCAGCACAGAAGTGATGTTTCTGCTGCTAGGAAATGGTTTCAGGAGAACAATGATGCCCCTATTTAACAGAGAGATCAAAACTGCTTTATGCTAGGCCAAAAATCACCCGGTGTGTCCTGGTGAGAATCCCAGCAAGCTATGCATTTTAACATTTACATACCGAAGTTCAAAGTTAACCAAATGTGCTGGTAGCTCATAAGTACTAACTTGAGTCAAAGACAAATGCCTGTTTTGAACGTGCTGGCAGGATAGGACTTCATCACAGTTGTGCTTCCAAGTACCTGGGAATGAATCAAGCACAGCTGATTGCTGTTGCAGCATTGCAAAGACCTGACAGCACCTTCTGAACTATTCAGTTTTTCTTCAAAACATTTTACTTCTTGAATATGTGTGTGTAGTGAGCTAATGAGTTATTATAGACCAGATTAAGATTCCTACACAACAACAGGAAAAGGTTTAAGTTTTGAAATAAGCCTGACTGATCCAGGTTTACAGACTTAAATATTTATCATTGCTTCATATAAGCAAAATACCACAAATAGCTCTTTCTACTGCAAGCTCTGACATATTAAAACTTTACAAACTGACATCCTTTCAGAAGCAACCATTCCAACCGGGCTTTCAGCCCATTCAGTTGGTTTGGTTTTGTTTTGGTTAGTTGTTTTCTTGGTTTTTTGGGTTTTTTTTTCAAATGTGAGGAAAAAAAAAAAAAAGACAGAAAAACTACATGTCAGATGTAAAAGTGAAGGAAGATTATCTCATGGAAAATTCTTTTGAGTACCTTGAAGTAACTGCACATGCCTCTTCCACTAGCTCTGGAGATAGTTATCGATTCATTCACCTACCACGCATTTAAGACTCAAATTTAAATGGAAATCACCAAGAGAGCTCACCTGCCATGTAGCAGTCTTTATGGAGCACACATTTCATATTGTCTTAAATATATTTTATTAGATACAAATTTTAAAAGATTTAAACAGCTGACCTGTCACACCACCACTTAGACAAAGCCAAATTTCGTTCTCTTTTATGTAAACAGAGACAATCCCATGGAGGTCAAGGAATTTGCACTTCCTTAGGCCATGACTGAACCATGCTGTTGGTGGCCCAGTTTTGGCTGGGATAAGAGTTAATTTTCTTCCTAGTAGCTGACAGAGTACTGTGCTTTGGATTGAGGGTGAGAACAATGTTGATAACATGCTGATGCTGTAGTTGTCACTAAGTAGTGTTTATGCCAAGTTAAGGATTTTTCAATTCCCCATCCTCTCCCAGCGAGCAAGTGCACAAGAAACTGGGAGGGAGCACACACAGCCAGGTGACCCAAACTAGCCAACAGAGTATTCCATACCACAGAATGTCAAACTCAGTATATAAACTAGGGGAAGTTGGCCCAGGAAAATAAATTGATCACTGCTCATGCACTGATCAGCAGGTTGTGAGCAACTGCACTGTGCCTACTTTGTCTTTCTCGGGTTTTCTCTCTCATCCTTTTTATTAATAATGAAAATAAAATTTATAACAATAATAATAATAAATATAAACTTTTTAAATCTCAACCCAGAAATTTTACTTTTATTCTCTTCACCCCACTGGGAGGGGAAAGCGTCAGCAAGTGGCTGCATGGCATTTAGTTGCTGGCTGGGGTTAAACTGTGACATCAGTTTACATGTGCATTGGGTTCATCAGAGCTCCCTGACCATTTATTTCAGAGAGGGCTTGTTTGCAGTTCAAGACAGAAACACAATTCTTTTTAAAATTACATATTGGGCAAGGAGGAACATTAAGGTACAGCTCCAACCTGTCATTGTGTGTTACAAAACTGCCTGCTGAAAACATGCATCTGAGTGTACTGTTTGGTAAGAGAAAAAACCCATCTTCTTAGGCTTTTAACTACATATCTTAATGTCATTTTGGAGCACACAAAGATACTAGGTTTGGACTGTGAGGACTGGCTTGCTTGCCAGCTCAGTATTGCAGTTCTCCCTTCTCACCCTCCCATTCACATGGATACATAAGATTGAGATGACATTCAGCCCTGAAAAGGTGCCACCAGCTCTACAGAAAAAGCAGTAATGAGGCAGCAGGAACAGCAGTACCTGCTCTGTGCAGCTCCACCTCCTGTCCTGCCTGAACTCAGAAGAGTACCAAAAATGCAGTGTCATCATAAGACTCCTCAGCTGACAGCCTGCCAGCACTAAAGCCAGATGTTATAACAACTATTTCATTCTTCTTGTACAGGGAGGAGAAGGGGGGAACTTGTTTACCAGAGAAGCAAAAATTCACTTTTATAAGAGCAGCTGATAAAATGAGAAAAGAAACAGAATCAATTGCTGACACATGAGCTCTTCTTCAGGTCTGAAGCAGAGGCAGCAATCACTGCACTAAATAACAAAAGGACACGCTGAAACGAGCTATAGGCTGCTATTATACGATGTCAGCACAAGTACATCCTCCCAGTACAAGAGTGCTTGGAAACAGCTTTAATGGTAACTTAATCACTTGATACCACAGCAGGGTCAGTGTTACTTTATTCATTTTTAAAATTAACCAACCTAATCTGGCATATGATGTCTCAACTAAAGAAAACACGTTTTTTCTCCACATAGCTAACTCTACTACTTGGTCTCCTCTTCCATTAGATCACAGGATGTTTAGGGTTGGAAGGGACCTCCACGGATCACCGAGTCCAACCCCCCTGCCAGAACAGGACCATACAATCTAGCACAGATCACAGAGAAACACATCCAGACAGGCCTTGAAAGTCTCCAGAGAAGTAGACTCCACAACCTCTCTGCAGAGCCTGTTCCAGTGCTCTGTGACCCTGACAGTAAAGAAGTCCCCTCTTGTGTTGAGGTGGAACCTCCTGTGCTGCAACTTCACCCACTGCTCCTTGTCCTGTCACATGGAGCAACTGAGAAGAGCCTGTGTGTGTGTGTGTCCCTCCTGACCAGCCCTCAGATATTTATAAACATCTTTTAAATCCCCTCTCAGTCTTCTCTTTTCCAAACTAAAAAGTCCCAGGTCCCTCAGCCTCTCCCCATAAGGCATCGTAAAGGTATTTTCCTTCACTATCCAACCCAAATCTCTCTGCTGTGATTCCAGGGGAAGAAACAAAGTCAAAACTGTACAGACAGTTCAAGCTGTAGAGAAGAAATTTGGATCGATAATAGAGAAGAAGTCTGGACTAGAACTGAGAAAACCTACATGCATTCAGTTTATTGCGGGGGTGGAGTGGGGATGGAACCAAAAGGTTGAGAAGCATCAGACTAGCAAGTCCACATGCCATATGGCAAAAAGATTGAGTAGAAATTATTATGGAAAGTGAGGGAGCACAACACTGACCCTTTGAAACAACAAAATCTGGCAGCAGAAGTCAAAAGGGAGGAGTATAATTTGTGACTCACTGCACTGAAGGAGGCTCCCTCCAAGTTATACCCTCCCACCCCTTCCTGGATAGTCTTTTCTCTTGAGAGGCCAGCATGGACAGGATAACCAGAACTGGACTCGGAAGTACCTCATCAAGGCATTTAATCACTGTCACTCATCTCTGATCTATTACCCACACAGGCTGAAGGTCTGCTTTAAGCTCATGAGAAACATTATCAGCTAGGAGCAGCTACCTGTGACACCACACCCCATTGTCAAATTACAGCTGATGCAACCCATGCTGGGAGCAGTTTCTTAAAGAGCTCTCCCTCCTGTGGGCTTCCGAAGAGGAACGCATGCCTCGGGTGCCAGTACTCCCTTGCCGAGACCACTAGGCCAGGTGTGCAGGAGGTGGCTGGCACTGAGGGTGACCGCCTCCCTCTCACTAGGCCTGTCAGGGAGTCGCCTGTGACAGGGGTTTGGCTGCGATCATCTCCACCAGGGTCCAACAGAATGCAGTCACCCCCAGAGCATGCTGGGAAACTGGCCAAGGCGTACCCCAGAGCGCGCCGGGAGCCTGGGCAAGACCGGGCCCACCGGCCGCCATTGTCCCCCAGGCACAAAGAGGGACAAGGCGGAGCCGCCGAGCCGGGACGCAGCCCCGCCTGACAGACAGCTCCTCTTGCCAATGGTAACAGGTGCTTTACGCGAGGGCGGGCCGGGAAGCACCCCACTCCGGCAGGTAACTGCGGGCTACCACTGCTGACTGACAACTGCCCCAGCCAATAGGGCCGCCTCGCCCCGCCCAGCCAACAGGCACCTCGGCGGCGGCAGGGGCCCGCATCAGCGAGGGGCAGCAGCCCCTTCAGCGGCTGACAGGCAGACACCTCAGCCAATCGCACTACAACGAACCGCGACGGCCCCACCCCGGCGGCAGCCTGTGAGAAAGCAGCGGACGCTGCTGTATGAGGGCCCGAGGCGGCGGCCGGGCTAGCGGGAGATGGGGGATGGGGGGAGGGATGAGTAGGCGGCGGCAGGCGGGGCGCGGCCGTCGTCGATGACAAAGGGATTCCGGCCCGCGGACCCTTCCCGCCCTCCCAGCTCCCGGGGCGCACGGCCTCCCGCACTCACGTTGTCTATCACGACGGGCTGGTTCGCTATCACGTCGTAAGACTCCATGGCGAGAACCCGCCGCAGCCACCCGTCAGGGAGCAACAGCCCAGTCCTCGGCGGCGCATGCGCAGAGCGGCGGCGCGGGGCCAGCTGGGCGATGTATTCCTCCGGTGGCAGAGCATGTCGGGAAGTGTAGTCGGAGCCTCACGCTGCGCCTGCTGGGAAGGCGCGCAGGGAATGAGGCATGCTGGGAGGCGGAGTGCGGAAAGAGGGAGCCGCCGTCTGGGAGGGAAGGCCCCGGAGCGGTGATGTATCCCCAGGGGGACTGCACGCCGCCAGGATCCGTACAGGCTGGGAGATGAAGGGATTGCGAGCAGCCTACAGAGAAGCGCTTGGGGGTGCTGGTGGACGAAAAGCTGGACGCGAGCCGCTGTTGTGCACTTGCAGCCCAGAAGGCCAATCGCATTCTGGGCTGCATCAAAATAGATGCGGCCAGCAGAAGGAGAGAGGCGATTCTCCCGCTCGGCTCTGCTCTCTGAGACCCCACGCGGAGTGCTGCATCCTGTTCTGGAGTCTTCAGCACACAAAAGACGGGACCCTGCTGGAGCAGGTTCAGAGCAGAACCACAAAAATGATCTGGGGGCTGGAACACCTCTCCTGTGAAGAAAGATTGTGTGAGTTGGGGTTGTTCAGCCTGGAGAAGGCTCCGCAGAGAATTTATAGTGGCCTTCCAGTACCTGAAGGGAGCCTGTAAGATTGATGAGGACCATCTTTGCAAGGCCTGTTGCAACAGGACAAGGGCTAATGGTCTGCAACTAAAAGAGGGTAGATTTTAAATAAATACGAGGAAGAAATGTTTACAGTGAGGGTGGTAAAACATTGGAACAAGTTGCCTAGAGAGATGGGAGATGCCCGATAGCTGTTTTGTTGTTTTGTTTTTGTTTTTGTTTTTTTTTTTTAACAGGAAAAGAGAAAAAATGGTGGCATAGCTTTCAGTAGAGGGAACCTACCACTAATGAACACATTTTACTGCCCTTTTATTTCATAGGATTGTGTCCAGAAACTGGTGGTCACAACACATCTGTTATGAGCATTACTCGATTTCTCTCTACCTTTTTTTTTTTGATGGATGGCAATCAGAAAACAAGTGTCAGTACAAAGAATCCACATTGTAGGCGTCCTACTGTTAAATAGCATGTTCCCTGTTGTTTTGTATTTGTTACATCTTCTAAAGGTGCTTTGAATAATTGATGGCTAACGATACCAAAATGATAGAATCATACAATGGTTTAGGTTGGAAGGGGCCTCAAAGATCATCCAGTTCCAACCCCCCCACCATAGGCAGGGACATCTCCCACTAGAACAGGTTGCTCAAGGCCTTGTCCAACCTGGCCTTGAACACCTTCAGGCAGGGAGCAGCCACAACTTCCCTGGACAACCTGTGCCAGTGCCTCACTGGAAAGAACTTCCTTCTAACATCCAGTTTAAATCTCCACTCTTCCAGTTTAAAACCATTACTCCTCATCCTGTCATTACAAGGCTTTGTGAATAGTCCTTCCTCAGTCTTCCTATAAGCCCCTTTCAGATACTGGAAGGCTACTATAAAGTCTCCTGGAAGCCTTCTCTTCTCCAGGCTGAAGAGCCCCAACTCTTGTAGCCTGTCCTTATAGCAGAGGTGCTCCAGCCTTCTGATCGTCTTCATGGGCCCCCTCTGGACATTGCTCCAAAATTATACATTTACTCAAAACTCTGAGCAACACTGGGTCCTGAAATTAATTAGAATTCACTTCATTACTGCTAAGTTTACATGACAGCTGGTTGAGAACTCAGTTGTCTTGTCCTGCATCTTTTACACAGGCACCAAGGCTTTTCTTCTGTGGTTTGTTTTTAGCCCAAGCAGAGAGTCTCATCTCAGATATCTATCTTTAGTGATTTTCCTCATTCACCTAGTTGAAAAGAGGAATTTTTACAAGACAGGTGGAAAGGTTTAAATTGTCTTAAAACAAGTATTGCATTGCCTCAGTAAATGCCAGGGGAGGCTCATTATGTGGGTACTAGGCCAACACAATGTATGACTCTGTTATAGTTACGTCCTCTGTTGACTGTAATTGACTTGATTGGATGTCACAAAAAGTAGTATCACAGTAAGGGGACAAGTGAAATATTGCTTGTTGTGGGAAGCAGTGATTGAAGAGAATACCAACCACTCACCTCCTTTCTCAGTGGATAGCAATTTGTCTGCTTGACAATTTCTTGAGTATATGTGATCTTCTAAAAGTTATGTTGTGAGTATTTATTTTAGAATAAACTCTCCGCTATTTAAATGAGAAATGAAATCATCAGGAGCACTCATCCTCTCAGCACTCTATAGCTCATTTTTTTCTCTATGCTGATTAAACAAAATGAAAAAGGCAGGACACTGCTCTGGCAAAGATGTGTAGGATTACTGCACACACACATCCATACAAGGCCTTGCACGACCACAGATGTAGTTGCAGCTCAGAAATAAGCCAGATCTTCAGTGTGCTTAGTAGAACTCCATAGGACAGCCTTTGGACTTTACTTGTTTGCACTGCTTTGCAGATGCCTCTAAGGCACCTACAGGTACATAAAGCTGCATATGGAGAATAAAGACACGCTGAGAATTGGAGAAGGTATAAAGATAGCAGTAACAAAAGTCATCAGTGCAGTAGTAAAGAAAATAAAGTCAGTAGCCGGCCACGTCTTGGAGTGCAACCATGGTCTGCAGAAAGCCAGAGTTACTAACGGTACGGTGATGGTGCTGAGCTCCAAGCCCTGCTGTACAGATGAAGTTTCGCAGGAGCTTCCTAGCCTCTGCCATGTACAACCCCATTTCGGCAGGCAAGACGGACACAGACTCGAACACTGAGGCTATGGTTGCTGCGGCCAGGGAGCTGCCCCAGAACAGATCTGCCCTGCAAAATCCCATCCCGGGAACGGCGGGGCGAGGGAAGGTGCTTCGCCGGCCTCTCCCCTCTGCATAGCGACCTCCCAAACCCTTCTTACCACGGAGCGACTCCTTTTCCTCCGAGCCAAGGCGGGGGCTGGTAACCACCTCCGGCTTACCCAGAACCCCAACCCGCAGCCTTTGGACGCCCGGCAGCTCCTCAGCGTACCCCACTCCGCTCCCCTCGCCCCGCCCCATGCCGTGTTCGCAAGCCGCCG
>VWZI01019365.1:835626-849503 GCA_013396835.1 Psilopogon haemacephalus
CCGCCGGGGCTTCACGGTATCTACGGCGAGTGCCGCCGCCTCTACCCCGACCAGCCCAACCCGCTTCAGGTCACCGCCATCCTCAAGTACTGGTGAGGCTGCCGTGGTTGAGGCCTGGAGGGGGCCGAGGGCCTTGTGTGGGGCTGGGGAGTGAAGTAGTGGGGTCAGAGGTCTTGTATGGGAGTGTGGAAGGTAGCGGGGCCTGCTGCCTTGTGTGGGATTGGAGAGGTTTTGGAGGGGAGTAGTGAAGCGAGGGAGGAGTAGTGGGATTGGGGGAGGCTTAAGGTCAGCAGTAGGGCTGGGGACACCACATGGGGTGGAGGAGGGGGAGGTGGTGGGGCTGGGAAGGGTTGTTGCAAGGAAAGAGAGAGGGGGGCTTGCGTGTTTAGTTTGGGGGAGATGTGTAAGACGTTTGAGGGTGTGCAGTGGGTCTGGGGAAGGAGGCATTGAGAATGCAATGGGACGTCTGGGAGATGTATTTCGGCGGGGGTTCTTGGGGAGGATGCACTGGCAATAGGAAGAATGGTGTCGAGAGGGATGCACTGAAGACAAGAGCATGTACTTCGGTTTCTTCCCTGAGAGTTGTCTGATGAGGGCCTTGGCTGAGGTAGGTCATAGTAAAAGGAAGTGTGTGTTACTGAGTAGAGAGATTCCTAACAGAGAGAGGGATGGAGTTTTGCCTTCTGGACAGGAGACAGATTGTGTCTTCTGTTGCTTGGAGGTCAAGTATGGCCAGCACTGATCAGACTGAATCTGTGTTCCAGCCTTCAATCCAGATGTGTGTACACATAAAACCCATGGGGCAGAGCCAGCTTCTTTTGCCCTTGCATAGCCAAGTGTTATCACAGACTGCAAATCTGCTGCTTACTGTCTCTGCTGACACAATGTCTGACACCAGTAACAGCAGTTGTTTATGTGGGAGAGTGGCATGGAGGAAGTACTTGGTTGTGAAGCTAGCAAGATAACTGTCTAGTGTCTGGTCTTGTGCAAAGAGGAGTTCTTTTTGCTGTTTCTTTGTTGCTCAGCTGCCTCTCCTAGGTCTAAGGAATGTGATCAGGTCATTCTCAAGTGTTTTCTGGATCTGATATTGACCAATCTACTCCAGCACTCAAAAAGTCTAGTTAACACTCAGCTTATTTACAGTTCATTTCAACCTGCGCATCTCTATCTGGGATTTTTTTAACTTAAACTGGTACACTAGGCCAAGATAAGATGTTGCAAGTCTGACATGTCAAAATACAGATAATGTCTTAGTTATCAGTGGATGTCAGTCCTGCAGTGGTGGTCTGATCAGTCTTTTTTTACACCTTTATCTAATCTTAGATATTCAAGCTGGATGAGTTTCCTGTCACCTTGATTTGGGAGTCAGCACTAGTTCTCCATCAACAGCTTAAAACAGTACTGACTAGAGTAGTGTGAGTTTTGTGTGGGATGGAAGGAGATATAAGTCTATAATGAAGAATGGCGGAGAAAAAGCGTTTGAGAAGAAACCTTGCTGCTTGTTTGCTTAAAGGGTTCATTAAGTCCTCACTTCTTTTGGAGCTCGGGCACTAGAAAAAATGCTATTGGCAGTGGTGGCCAGTTGCAAGCAAGAAGTAGTGTGAAGACTTGTTTATCCTAGCATTTTCCACTTAGCACTTCTGACTGTCAGCTCAGCTGACATCAAGAGCTGAGAGCTTTGATCATAGCAGCTTCTTACTGCTGTCCAGTGCAGGAAGTTCTTGTGCAAAGTGGTACCTACATAGATGCTGCAGGTGCCTTTTCTCCCTATACTGGGTGAAACTTGGAGCGATGGAGTAAAATTACTTCTGTTACTGCTCACTCTGTTATCTGGCAGCCTAGGCAGAGGACATAGTATTGGTTACTTTGGATTAGAAGAGTGAATTGCTGAACAAAGTTCCCTGCCTTAGGAGAAACATTGTAAAGCTAATCAGCTTTTAATATATATCAGTTTCTCTAACAGTTTTTGTTTGGTTTGGTTTTTTTTCTTTTGTTCAGGCAGCTGAAGCTGTGCTCTTCAGTTTGCACAACAGAGCAGATCCTTCCTTCCTTCCTTCCTAACTCTAGAGATTCCACAGAGCTGTGTACCTGCTGTTAAATGAAGGGGCTCAGCTGTGTGCACTATTTCAAGGAACTAGTTGGTTTTTTGGTTTTTGTTTTTTTGTTGTTTTTTTTTTAAAGAAATGCTGTTTGCATATCTTGGGAGAGATTTTGTTATTGCAATTGGAACTTCTTGGACAAGTTCCTGTCTGTATTTACAAAGGCAGTGCACTGAGGAGGAGTTTCTCTCTGTTGATTTCCAGTATCCGGTTTTACTTTTAAAACATGGTTAAATGTGTCTAAGTGAGATGTCCTGATGTATAGAATTGCTGCTGAGAAAACTAGCACAAAGGAAAGTACAGAAGGGGTTTTGAAATAAGTAGAATACAGGCTGGACTGTTGGCTTTTCATCACCTGTCTTGAATGCAGGCTGTGTACTCAAAAGCCACCGTGCTGACCTGTAGTATGTAGCAACTTGAGCATCATGAACTACTTCTGAAGGTTTGTTAAAGATAGCTGTGAAAAGTAGTCCTGTTGTTAGCCTCTGGGAAGTGACTACCGACAATCCATTAATGACTTTACAGGGTGAACAAATTAGAAATTTTCCACTTTTTTCCCCCCTTGTGGAGCTGTTTCTGCCTACTTTGAGCTTCTCCTTCCACAGAAACTTCAGAGCGTTCTAAGCATCAGTCAAAAGAAGACTCTTGGTGCAGATGCAAATACTGGGTTTCCCCCGAGGCTGCCCTTCTCGCTCCTGAATGAACTCCATGAATAGAGAATGTAACAAATTTGTACTGTACCTCTGGCTTTGAAGTTGTGCTCTTCCTAATAAAATCCTCCAACGCTTCCAGCTCTTTGTGTGAGCACCTGTACTGATATGTAGATTGTGATACGAGGTCATACCCTGCAACAGGCGGCTGTGGGTGGGAGGATCTACTGATGCACGCCTTAGCTGAACTCGACTAGCTAGCATAGCGGTGAAACCTGTCACCAGAACTGCGTAAGTATCTGTGCTGAGTAGCCTTTGCTGAGCATTATTGTCATGGGTATGTTGTTAGTTGTGCTCCAGACAGATGGTTTAAAGATAGCGCTGGATACTCCTGCAGTTGCAGTGGTTTCAGGATGGCTTGGATGTGTGTTTTTCAAGTTTTAATTAGTGCTGCAAGATTTTTGTCTGATTCCTTTCCAAGCCTGCCAAATTTATAGGGGAGTAATGATGACTCTCTGGATTGTCATGCAGCATGTAAACTTGTGGGTGACTTAACTCTGTCCAGGTCTGTACTGGGCAGGACACGTCTCAGCTGCCTTGAGCTGGCTGGTGCTGCATTGCTGTATCCTCCTGGGTAGTGTCATGCTGTGGGTTCTGGAGAGGCTTGGACTTTGAAGAAAAGCATGAGGTTGCAGGCACGAATGAAGGAGAGGTGTTTGACTCACCTGGTGCAATCTAGGCAGGACTTGTTCACTGTCTGCATGAGACCTGGCAGATGTGTTTGAGTAGCCCTGGGAAGGAGTGTTCTCATGGATCAGTCCCTGTCCTGGAAAAGATCAGTATTAAGTGTTTGGTTTGCCTGCTGTCAGTGACAAAGTGCCTGTGTCAGCAGTGTTCCAGTGTGAGTTGTTTGATATGTAATGTGTTACTAAACCCAGTTTGGAAGCAGGTTTGCGTGTGAGAGAGAGGTTAACAGGTGATTTCTCTCTGTTGTAAATCCTACACATCTGCACTGGCCACTTGCTAATCTCTCTCACTGGTTTGCTGGTCAGTGTAATGACCTCCCTTGCTCTGGAGACTTCTCAGGCAGGTAACAATTGTGTGTGGCTGATGCTGTTCATTACTACTCCTCAGGTGCAGGTGACTATCCTGGCTGAAGTTGCCAGGCTGATTGGATCTGGGAATTGGTGCCATGGGAAGCCTGAGTGCTGGCTGAAGCATTGCTGCTGTGCTCTGGTTGTAGGCACATGAATGGTCATCTATGGCAGAGATCTCAGCTGCCAGTGGTGCCAATGAGAGGGAACAGATGAAGATGGGATATGTCAGAGGGCAGCTCTTGTTTTTGTTTGTTTTTTGGTTTTTATTTCTGAGTGTTTCAAGCTAATGTGAGACTTTGAGAACAGATTTTCACAAACTGCCGCTGAGCATGAAACTGCTCCATCCCAGGGTCCAACATGCATTCCCCATACTTGCTCACCAGTTTTTCTTTTATGCCTTAAAAATGGTGCTTGTCATATGAGAATGCTGCATAATTCTGACTTGGCCTTTGCCAGTCTGCTTCTGGGCCACTACTGCGTGGAGCATGCTCATGCCCTCTGTCCTGCCCTGCTGTCCTGGGCTGCACCCTTGACTGACCCACTGAGAAGCTGGAGCTGGCCTGGAGCCACTGTGGTAGCTTTATGTGACTTCAGAGAAGGAAGGCTGTCCAAGGGAAAATCACTCCTGTTAGATAACCCAACTTTGTTTTTTCCCGCAGCAATAGGAGGGAGGCAGCACAGCACACTTGTGGAGAGAGCCCACAGGCTGTTTTAATTCAACAAGCTGATAGATTGCTTAGTACAGACTCAATAAGGTTGGGCAGCAGGAGGATTTCTGATAGTGTATTGCTGTCACTAACAATCTGCATGGAGCGTGTATGGGCCTTCTGGAAACAACAGGAAACTTGCTCTCATCGCCCTTTCTGGCCGCACCTTCCCTGCAGGTGATAAACTTAGGGGGTCCCCTGTACATTATCTCTTCTCAGAGCTCACCCTGGAAAGCACCTTCTTACAGGTGTATTATTTGTCAGCTGAACCTGGTGTTGGTTGGCCTCTTGCCAGACTGATGAGCTGCCTGGTTGGATCCATCTCTCCAGCTATGGCAACTGCTTCTTTAGAGAATCTCCTGTGGAGAGACCCAGGTGCTGCAACTCTGGCAAGCTTGGTGCCAAATTGTGAAGTGACTTTATAGCACCTCTGTCCTTTAATGCCAGCTGCCTCAGCTCTGAAAAAAAAACATTTGTATTCTCAAAGGTCCCTGCTAAGTGAACCTCAAGAAATGCCTGTACCCTGTGAATGTGATCTAAGCATAGTTGTGCAAACTCAGGGATAAACCTCTTCTCTGATTGCCTGTTTACTAAAGCCAGTGGTTTTAACTCCTGACTTTAGTCCTAGTAGCGTGGTTACACTCATACCTGAGGGTTGAAATGCTTGTCAGTTACTCTTCTGTGCTGCTGGATGGGACTTTGAGATGTGTACTGGTCTTCAGTGGGATAATGGCAATTAAACTTTGTTGTTTGATCATCCTTAGAACTTCTCTGGAGAGGCAAGGTAAGATCTCCACAGGTGAAGCAGAGGCAGTTCTTGGAGGCATGGAGTAGTGGTAGTGGAGAGTGCTACAAGAAGCTAGATGCTTCTGGCCAAGCCTGACATTGTTTGATGTTAGACAGTGGTACTTTAATCAGAAAACAAAACTGAGGTGCTCAAATGCTATTTGTGTAGTAGTTTTAGCATGTGTAATGATGATACACTGACTCCCAGGCCTAGTAAGGGAAACACAATCATGCTCTGCCACCTGTAGGTGATAGAGTCTCATGGTCAGAACAGAGGAGGGGAAATTGATGTGTAGTAAGTGAATTGAACGAAGCGGAACATCTTAGTTTGGATTTTCTTATTTGGAGCAGGTGAGAGTATTTCACTTGAGGAAAACGTGAATCTGAGGCAGGAAACAGTTAAACAGCTGCTGACACTATGCTCTAAATGCTTGTGGTGGGTGGCTTGATGTCTTGTCCCTTCTTGCTTGTTTCTACCTGTTTTATGACTGACAGGGTGAACAGCGAGCAAAACAGCCCAGCACATTCCTTCCTTTGGTGGGGATCCTACCTGCCTCTGCATGGGCAGACGTGATGGCAAATGGCAGGAGGAGTGTGCAGGCTCTCCAACCTGGGCTCCTTATGCCTTGGAAGGGTGGCTCTGGGTCTTCCTTATTGGTGCTTAATATAGTCTGACTGTGCTGCTACATTGACTTCTTTTAAGGAACACATTCTAATGCTGAAGCAGAGGGTGCAGTGATGCATTTTACTCGTTCTTGGTTAATGCATCTGATGTATTTTACAAGTTCTAGCACTAAATTTTCTGAATTAATGTTGTTTCTTTTCCACTATTTTAACTGCTATGTCTGCATTCAGAAGTATGGATTACTTTCCTCAAAACTTGGCCTTTTCAAGTTCTGTTTTGAGGAAGAGCATCAGTGTTGTTTTCCAGTTGGAGTGTGTGCCTCTGGACTGAATTAAGAGTTTGCAGCGCAGATACAGCTATTACTCTTTCACCAATACCATTTCCCAGTTTTCTTTGTGTTTTGTGGAAGCTTTAATAGGATTTTCCAGAGGGTTTTATGCTTTAATATTAAAAATATTGATGATATGTTGCATGCATGCACTTTGCCTTCCTGTATTTGAAACTTTCTGTACTTAACCCAGCCTTTATCCTCTCTCTTTTTAATTTTTTTCTTTTTTTTTTTTTTAGGTGACTTTAACATGCTAATTTATTTTTTCTTGCTAGCTGTGTTTTAAAGCAGGTCTTTATACAGCGACTTGTAGAACCTGAGGAGATTTCCTGTTTGTCTTGAATAAACTAACTTACCTAAGAATCTTTCTGTTTTTGATGCAGGCTGGGAGGACCTGACCCTCTGGACTATGTTAGCATGTACAGAAACTTGGGAAACCCAGTGCTGAACGTTCCTGAGCACTGGCACTACGTCAGCTTTGGGTTAAGTGACTTGTATGGAGACAACAGAGTGCATGAGTAAGTGTCACTTAAGTTTCACAGTCCTGTTGCTGTATGTTGTGTTTTGAAGGAGTGTAGGTCAAACCCTATCCTGCTGTTCTTACTATTTGAACAGCTGGTTTTCTGCCCTCACCCTGTTCTTGCAAGGGGTGACACATGCCTAGTTGTGGATGTAGAAGAATTACTATGCTTCTCTCTGCAGGCTTGGAATGCAATGTATTTCCTGGGCAGTGTTAAATCAAGTGATGTTTATTTTTTTAATTATTTTTTTAAAATGTCTTCTAAGTGATTGGGAAATTAAAAAAAAAAACCACCACAAAAAAAACTCTGAATGTAATTTTGTGGTGGGTTTTTGGTTTTTTTTTTTTTTTTAATTCTTGCTAGTCTGTTATGGTCATAGGCTTAAATTCTGACCCCACCCTCTATGTGTTAAATGCCTTCCTCTGGAAAACTGCTGTAAGGGCATTTTTCCTATTGCTGGCAGAGCAGTGTTACTGTCAGCAGACTGCCACCCCAGTGGCTGCTATGTAGGTGCCAATTTGAATAAGAGAAGCATACATTTCTAATTGTTTGACTTTTTTTCTTCTCTGGTAATTAAATTATTGTCTTAGCTTGTTGGCATGGATGGACTTCAGCAGGCATTTTGTATTAGACTAGGCAAGAGGTGTGGTCTAACCTTAGTCTTCTCTTTCTTTTAATCTTACCCCTTAGCTTCAGTTAAAGTGAATATTGTAGCCAAGCTGTCATGGGGCTGTGAACATGGCCTTTTAACCAGCCAGAAATGGCACAAGATTTCTGCAGCCACTGCTTAGTTAAACTGTCTTTGTACTGTTTCATAGTTGCAGGATAAATGTCCTTGATGAATGATGCAGCAAAGGCCACTAAGTTTTCCTTACTCTCTCTGTTGAGATTAGACCACCAGTGAGGTGCTTCTCTTGCAGCATCAATCAGGTAGTTTCTTTAATGTTGCCCATGTAGTTTTGTAGAAAGCCAAGGCAGTTTCTCCTGGTTCTTTTTTTTCCCATGTTTGTGGTTACAGAACTGTTTTCCAGAAGGTTAAGTCTCTTAAGACTGGAGTTTATACAGGACCCTAGCATCACAGTGGGCTGCCTGAGGCATTTAACCAACATATCTACTGTCCATAAACCTCGGTTATTCACTGTTGGGGCAGAGGAAAGGTAGAGCAAGTGAAAGAAATGAAGTGAAATTAAAAGCTTTCTTCCTTCACTTTCACAAGAGACCCTGCCATGGACATGCAGGCCTTTGGTACTTTTGTTCTCAGATGATATTTCATCTTTGCCACGGAAAATAGAAGGTTGCCAAGATTAGGTGGCCTGTGTTTACCTATCTGGTTTTGATGGGACTCCTTTTGGAAGGAATAAATGCTGTGCTGACTTCCTCTCTTTGATGACTTCTTAGCCTGAGTTTTCCTGTGATGAGTCTCTTCTCTTTGTTCAAACTCTTTCTGGATGGTTTAGGATGGGAGAAAGGAGTGGATGTGAGGGTCTCAGCTGAAGACAGGAAGGATGATGTGGTTTTATATGTGAAGCTGGAGATTATGGCCCTGGCACATGCTCTGGCTTCTCACTCTCAAAACCTGTCTGCTAGACCGAAAAATGTTGTTCTTCTGTGGTGGACAGCTTGAATCTGAAGGAATTAAACTATCACGCAAGTGGAATACTGCAACTTTCCTGGCAGGAGACTTCCTAACACTTCATACTGTCATATAGTTTGGTCTGGAAATTCTGCATGAGATGGTGGAACATGCCTTTTGCTGACTGCAGGGTACAAAAATGAAACCTTCATACCTAGAAATAGGTTGCAGGTGACTTCCAAAGCCTGTTGGGTGAAACAGGAACAAAGTCTGTGCCATGCTGTGGGAGGTCTGAAGTCCCTGAATGCCCTGCATGTACATGAGCCTGGAAGGAGGCTTACAGCTGGAATGCCATGGCTGCTCCTGGCACCATGCTGCAAGAGGCTACTGCAGCTGGGCACTGCTGCACTGCTGTGGGGGTCTTGCCTGCAACCTCTTGAGCACAGACCTCAGATCTATCAAGTGACGAAGTACATTAATTTCCCTTCTTTCTGTGTGGCTGAAACAGCATTCCTGGCTCCACATTCAGGTGTCCCTGTGTCATTCACCCTTAGATGTTTGCCTGTCTTCAGTCTGTCACCTGTTTGCTTTATTTTGCCTCCAAAACCTAGTGCTACGTATGCCATCAAGAAGGCTATCTCTGCCTTTGTGGCTAAAAGTCTTAATATACAATTATTTATGTGAAAAGCTGCCAAAACCTACACATCTCTTACATGCTGAACCTGAAGTTAGCACTGAGGACGGGCAGGGAGAATATTTCCACAGGTAGTGAGCAGCAGTTGCTATTTGCTAACTGCTCTTGAAACCCAACTGCCATGTGAACATCCTGTCACCAGACCAGCACTAGGTGCACACTGCAGGAGTGTAGTGCTTTTCCTGTGCACTCAAAAGGCTCTTGTTCTCCAGCAGGGAATTTAGTAAAGCCTTTGTTTAAGAAAATGGGTATCAGTCTCTTTGTTCCTTGAAGGAGTTTGGGATTCTGCTGTCTCAGGTAAAGTGTGATGTAGGATGATTTTCAGGAGTGTAAGGTGACAGGGAAGTTGTTTAAATCTTGGTAAGACTTCCTTTAAAGGTGGCATGGCACTGAATTCAGCTGCCCTGGCCACTGAAGATAGGAGCTTGTGGAGGGGTTTTTTTGTTTGCCAATTCTGTGGAGTGCAGAGTTGGATTTGCTTGTGTCAGTCAGCAAGGTTTCTGCCATAGGACTGTGTTTCCATAATCTTGCTGTGTTTCATCCTTTAGAAAGGGAAAGGATACTACACTGTCAAAGGCCTTGACTTTGGGTAGTGTATAGTCTATTTCTTGTGGACCTCTTCAGGTAATACAGTACAGTCTAGACCAATTACAACTCAGCAGTAAATGAAAAGGACTGTTTGTTTGGATTGTTTTTTTTGGTTGGTTTTTTTTTTTTAGTGCACTGGAGGCTCTTGTATTTTTATTTATAATGGAATAGCAAACAGATGTAGCAAGTAATATGAAAATGTTGACTTTAATTTATATTTTTTAATAAGAACCTGAAAAGTCTGAAGTGGAGCTCTCCCTGTGCCTCCTTGTTGACAGATTTATTTTCAGTTAAAGCAGCACTATTTCCTGCTCTGCTTAAATATCAGCTGTGCTGTGCTTTACAGAACTGCTCTGGTTTTAGAGAGTCCACAAAATAAGATGGGAGAAATCTAAGGATTTTAATGGGTGAAACCTTTTTCATTTAAAACCACTCAGTGTTTCATGGTTTAATGGCAACCATGACACCAGCTGTGCTGGTCTGATTGCTCTAAAACTCCTAAATCATGATGTCATGACAGCGTTGGGGAACTGCAGGCCTTTTCAGGGGGATTTCATGCCAAGCTGCTTGCATGGCAATGAGTGTCTCCAGTCAAGCACATTGCACAGCTTGAGTGACAGCAGAAATCCTACCAGGACATTTTTTACAAGTTATGATCAATTTAAAACTTTTTCTGTGTTTCAGAATCAAAATCAATGTGCAACTTTTAAAATGTATACAACAGGGTCAGAGTCGAGCCTGGTTTTGGACTGTCTTTTCTTTCTGCAGAGATCCTGCACTGCAGTGGCAAATGTGTGCATAGTGTGTGAGCACACTGACAGAGAGCATCTGGCAAGGGCAGTTGTGGGAGAGGAGACAGGTCCTGCACCTTTCTCCACCCCTTGCTGGCAGCTACTGCCCCACAGCACGAATGTGTCCCCACTTGTCTGAAGAAAGCACCATGCCTTAGCTGGCAATGGCAGATGCCAGATTGTCAGCAGGTCTGAGGCCTCTGATGTTTTCTGCAGTTGCCAGTGACTTCTGCCTACATGGAGAGCGCATGGCTGAGGAAGACACTGTCAGCAAGCATGGATGGACTCAAACTCAATCAGTGGCAATGCCAGCTGCTGCTATTGTGATGCCATGGTGTGCCCCAGCCCCAGGTTGTGCTGGCACAAAGCTTTGTAGGGCTGTCCAGGAAGCTGGGAAAGTGATGTGTATTTTAGCCAGACTGATTTCTGTCTCCAGTTCTCTCTAAAGCCAAGGCTGAATCTTCAGTTAATCTGTTCCTGTAGCTCAAGTGTTCACCCTTTTTGTTAACAGCTTTAAAAGTGCATGGAAAAACGAGATCTGTGTTGTGATAGAATTCCTGAAAACCTTAAATATACTTATTTTTATTAAAATGGCAAGGTTGTGATTCAGATCCACAACGGAAAGCAAAACTTGCGTTATGGCTGGGTTAAGAGGTAAGATGTTTTAACTCGTGGCCTTCCCACATCTTGGGAAGATACTTGCCAACTGTGTTTTGACTTTTTATGCAAATTGCCATTGGGTTTCCTGGTCCATGCAACCTTCATATTGATGGAGGTGGTGTTCTTTGCTTTGTTTTCTGTTTTTGTTGGGTTTTTTGTGGTTTCTTTGGGGCCAGGGGTTGACGTGGGATGTTTTTTTTGTGGGTTTTTTTTTTTTTTTTCCTCCTTCTCCTGGCAACTAGCCAGGAGCCAGAGCAGCATCCCATTTGCATAAACCCAAAAAGCTTACAGCTGCCTTCATCTTCAATACAGATGCAGGGTACCACCCGTGGAGACAACAGGTTCCAACTTACTGTGGTCCTTTTGATTTGCACTGCTTACTGTTGGGATCAGGATGGAGCAGTGCATGGCGGGATAACATGTTGTCTCTGTGGGTGGTGCCTTTCTACTAAAGGTGAGGGTAAGCATGAGCCTTTCAAGATCTCCAGTCCAGCTTGTGTTCTGCTGCCTTGTATAGATCCTCTGAATGACCTTAACTTGTAAAAGGGCAAGGATGCTTGTTAGAGCGAGAAGGAAGAAAAGGAAGTGCAAAACTGGATCAGGTAACACACGCAAGGCTTGCAGAGGGGTGGATGTTTTCTGGAAGGCTTTTTCCGAGTATGAAAGGGGTTTGAAAAGAGTATTTAGAAAATAGCCTGAAAGTTGGAACGAGTGCTCTCTTTCCTTTGAGTGCATGCTGGCTTCTCCTTTGAGCCTGCATGAATGTAGGATGGAGTGGTGCTGACAGCTGTCACTTCAGTGGCCTCTTAGTTCTGTAGCCTTTCATAAATTTAAAAACTCACTGCCCTCCGCTTGCCAGCCTTTAGCCTTAAATTTTGGTATTTAATGGGTCCCTAAGTGCTTTATAAACCACATGTCTGAAGCGCTGCTGAAATATTACACCGAACTCCAAGGTGACAATGAATGCTTTTAAAATTGTAGAGACTGACTCTGCTCCTCTTTGTTTTCGTGAAAATGCAATGAAGAAAGAGGCCTTTGGGAAGAGAGTAAATCAGAGAGGGGGTGGCGATTGCTGTGCATCCATTTTCCAGTTAAGGTTTCATAAAATTCAACATGCTGACCTTGGAGAGATGAAATATCAAATCCATTTAGTTTGGAGTTGAGCCTGGAATTTAGGGGAAATTATTTTATACCCAAGGTTTTCTTCCACCTTTCATGGTGACCAGTTGCCTTCAAGTGTGGTGTTGAAGCATACTTCATACAAGGGAACTGGATGATGTCCTTAAATAATAGCATGGATGTGTAAACCTTCCCTTCCTCATCCTAATTTTGCTTCACTCAGTTACTAGTTCTGAAGGCTGTGGTCAGGACTCAGTGTGATACTTACTTCAGCAGATGGAGTAGGGAGGTGAGGTTAAATTTTGGGGATGTACCCTCAAGTTGAGAATCAGAAAATTGTGGCTCTGCTCCTGGGACAGAGTTTTGTGAGACATGGCTGTGGTGGGTTGATTGTGGGGAAGAGCCACGAAGGCGGTAAGATTCTGGGGTTTTACAATCACTCCAGGGAGCAGCTTCTGTGTCTCCATAATTTTCTGCTTTATGTTGCCATGGCTTCACCTGTGGGAATTGAACTTTTGCCAAGGCACTGAAGAATTTTTTTCTTCTGTGCACTATGGCTAGAGGTGGAGCATCAGCCCCAGCTAAAGGGAATGGCATAGGAGGACATTGGCAAGAGATACAAATAGCTAGGACATGGAGGAGGAATAGTCCAGGATGGGCACCATACTCTGGACTTCCTTTTCCTTCCTAGGTCTCTAGATTCTATCAAAAATTGACCCCAAATGTAATGCTTATTTTTTCCAGTTGGTCTTTTTCCTTCTGAAACAAAGGAGAGAGGAAGGTTCATGGTATAGTGAGTAGGGAAAGGACATGCAGTTGAGGACTTCTGTGGCAAAAAGTTTGTTTCCTTTTAATAATAGTTTATTTGAGAATTCTTCAGAGATTAAATCAGTAATTTAGGTGCAGGGGACAGCAATCTGGTTTCTAACAGGTTTGTCTTATGGTTGATATTTTTCTTGTCTATGAAGATAGGAGTTAGACTGACTTTTTTCCAAAAAATGAGGGTATTTTTAACAGGTCTCAGCTGTGTGGATCCTTTGGTGTCTAGAAATACAGTTGTCCTACTGTAACTGGTTTACTACGAGAGCCTGTAGATTCTTCTGTCTGTTTGCTTTTGTCTACCTTGTAGAGATGTGTTATTTGGGGGATGACTCTTCCTTTGAGGGACTTGATTCAGTTTGACCAACGAGTTCAAAAAGCACGGGGACATTTTAGAGAAGAACATGCACAAGTGTGATCACTTAAGCTTCGATAACTTATTTCCCAGGCAAAAAAAAAAATTGGTTAAACCAAGCATCGTGTCTATTTACATGTCCCATTGACTGCATCCCTCCAACAACTGAAGCAGTGCAGCAAGAGTAAGACTTGTGTTTCTGTGGTGGAGGCAGACCTCCCTTGAAGCTATGGTCACCATGGGGAAATTTAAATTTTTATTTTTTTTTCCCCTCTTCCCAGGCAGAATGCACTTGGCTTCCAAATATCATTTGCTGGAGGTAGTTAGCATCATTAATAAGACGAAAGATGTAGGCCACCTACGGAGAGAAGTCCTCTTTGTGCTGTGGTCTATCTCTGCCTGTGGAGGTTGTGGGGCGAGAGCATGCTTGAACTGGGATAGATTTTTTTTTTTTTTTTTTAAAGC
>VWZI01019365.1:849568-953415 GCA_013396835.1 Psilopogon haemacephalus
TTAAAAAAAAAAAAAAAGAAAAGGGAAAAGATTGGTAGTGGATTTATAGCTGAGTGTTATTGAAGGCAAGCCCTGCTTCCTGTTCGGTAGCGCATCTGCACATGCATCCCAGTAAGCTGAGCCTCTCTCTGCCATGCAGAGAAAGGGGCACGAAATGGATGATTTTTTTTTTTGGTCAGCAGAACTGTGACATTTATGATCTTGGTGTATGGGAGGAGAGTTGGCCCAAAACAGAGTTCCCTTCCTCTCATCTCCCAGCTGGGTTAGTACTGAATGACGTGGGAGAGCTTGCAGGCTCTGCTCTCCCAGTGAGTTTGGCCTGCTGGGAAGATGAGTGACTGGGGATCAAAGTTGGGTCTTGGAGTGAAAGATTGTTTTATGTGATAAAGATCTGTTTAGGATGTTCTCAAATGCAAAAATTAAAAGATAGTGGCTTTATTTTTTTTTTCCAGTGGGACCTGAAGGTAAAAGCATGTTTTGAGCTGTGTGGCCATTCTGGCTCTGAGTTCAAAAGAGGCTTGACTCTTCTTTTTAATCCTTTTGCTGCCTGGAATAATGATACTAACAAAATGAATGTTTGAAGAGATGCATCTGAATGCTGTTATTCATACCTAATCCCCTTTTATTTTTTTTCCCCACAACACAGATATTTAGCATGAGGTACATGCCTTCTGTACTAATACTAGAAGAATCTGGTTTTCTTCACAGGACAGTGGTTACAATTGGTAGCCACAAATTACCACTGGTAACAAAATTAACAGTTTTATTTGAAAAATCGAGCAATTGGTATTTTTCTGTCCTAAGATTGAAGCTCTGTGGCAATTACCTAACTCAGCTGCCTCTCTACTGTCATCTCAATTTTGAATCAAAGCCCAATCGGCAGTGACACCAGACTAACAAAAGAGGACTGTAAATCTTTGGTGGTCTCCCATTCAAATGGTATTCCCTTCTTCAGACAAAGGGGTGGCTAGAACTCCTGAGTGCCACTCTGCCTCCAGGGATGGTGAACAGGGAATGGATCATCTGGTAGGATGCATTTTTTGATCGCTTGACAAAGCTGGGTAGATGGGATACCACCTGACAAAGGACTTAGGTTTAAAGGAAGGTTTTTTGGCAAGGGCTCTTAAGAACAAAAAGCAAAAGCAAAAGACCAGAAAACTAGTGGTTTTTTGTTTTTTTTTTTCCCAGGATCTAAACAGAGTGGGCGGAGGTGAAAGGAGACTCAGCCATTCTTGGGGAGCTCTGATTTAAGCTCAGAGGACAGGGACAAGGGAAGGAGGGAAGAGTGCACAGATGGCTCATTGTTTTGTCTAGCTCAGCGTTCTTGCACTGCCGAAGTGGAGGGCAATTGTTTTAAAATCCCTTTTGCAAAGAGTGTTGTTCAGCTATCCCTCCGCCCTGAGACGCAAGCTGTAAACCAGAAGGGCTGGTCTTTTACACCCATTTGTTTTGGAGTGTCAATGCGCTGTCCGCGGGACCCGGGACAGTTGCTGGGCTGCAGAGCATCACTCCTGTAAGGGCATGGGGGAAGAGCACTGTGGGAAGTGCACTGCAGCAGCTGGGGAGAAGGTGAGAACAAAAGGATGCACCGGAGGAGCTGATGGGGAGCAGTGTTTGGCTTGGGGAGCTTTAGCAAAGCTGTGAAACGTGGCATAACTGGCACGTACCTTACCTGCGATCACATCTAACGTGGAGTATTGTTTTCTTGCACCATTACATTTTATTTTTGTAACAAGCAATTCATTAGTGTAGAGAAATACTGCCATTTCTATACTGTTATTCTTTTCACCGCTCCAGTTCCACTGGCATAGCTCCTTCCCCTCCTCCCCTGTGAATTGTTGTGGCCTTTCTGGAGCTGGGGCCTTTTTTGGCGTAGTCGCCGAAAATAAACCATAAAGGAGGCTGTTGTTATGAGTAAGGCTCAACAGGGGAATTTTACCAGTAGAACTACAGCAATATAATTATACTGGTCCACCAGTTACAGTAAATTTCCTCATGAAGACAAGCTTTAAGTTGACATTTCCTAGCTAAGTTGAATCCATATGTATGACTTTATTATGCAAGAACAATATGTCTCTAGGCCTTGAATTCTTTTTTACCCAGAAGAGTAACGTTAAGCAGAAAAGCAAAGAATTTCGTGTTCAGGGATGGATGGAGGATTATCTATAACCGTGGTGGTGCAGAGCTGTAGGCTGAACTCTGGGTATTACTGGGTATAACTGAAGTGGTTTGGCTGAGATGCAACACTTTTTTCCCACTATTAAACTCTTTAGAGGTAAGCCTAGACCCCCTGAAAGGAAGCAGGGAGTAATGCTTTCTTTCCTCCTTTGTTTGATTTAAAGAGGCCAGGATTTATCCTTTTAGACTTTGTCTTGCACGGGACTGGAGTCCATGTAACATCCACAAGTCAGGTGTTTATTTTTACAGATCAAGCATAGCAGTCTATGATTCTTACCTCTAAAAGTTTCCAATGCTTCAAAGAAACCAAAGTCTTGCAGGAGAAGCTTAACACTTAAATGCAGATTAAAAGAACCCAACAACAAAGTAGACTTTTTATTGCAGTTGTCTCCTGTTTTGCTTTTGGGAGTCTTTCACCAGCAGTTTGATGCTTTCTTTTCTGTGGATTTGCAGCTTGAGCTCCAAGGGCCTTTCCCTAATTGGTTAAACTCTCTTACAATGCTCACCTCGATGTTTTTTGAGTGCATCTTTTGCGATGAAATGTAACAGCCCAGCAGGTAAAATGTTGTCCTGATTTCCACAGCTAAATAAATCGGAGGTGAAATTCCAACTCCAGCAGGATACTCAAGTGCCCAAACACTGCTTGAGTTCCTAAAAACTCCTAAATACCTTTTGTTCATCAAGCTCATATATCACACAACTCAGAACCTGATTGCATGAGAGTCCTAAGAAGGTGTTCCGAGGTCTGTAAAAGCTGTTTCTTGCACAAGTTGTTTTTTGGTATTTTATTTATTTTGACATATGTTCTTTAGTCAGCAGGAAAGTGATGCAAGACACCAGTGTTTGTATTCTTTGTAACCTGTTGGAGCCCTGATCCTCACCTGAGACTTTTAAGCAATGCTGGGGGGAAAAAAAAAAAATCAACTGTAGCTGTCAGTGTAGCTTCTGGCTTTGGGTTTTTCTCTTATTCTTTCCACCCTCCAATACAGCTTTTGAAAGCTGCTTTTGTTATGCGGATGGGTTCCTCCCAGCAGCTGCAGAACTTTCCCCAGTAAGAGCTAGGAAGGAGCCAGCAGGCAGTGGGAGGAAAGTTGGTGCCCTTTTCCTGGCTGCTCACTAAGCACAGCAGTACTGTACTGCCCCAGTCATGCTGGCTTGAACTGGCCCTTTGTTTATGTTCTCTCGCTTGATGAGGTTGCAGCTAAGCCTTAGGTGGAGTTCAATGGTAATTCCCTGCAGGCTATGCAAAGACCAGTGTATCAGAGCTAAGGAATATGAAATGGGATCTGTATGCAGATGAATGGTTTATCCTTAATGGACTGTATGGCACAGTGACCATGCGTCGTGTTGGCAGAATCACCTCCAACCTGGTGCCAAATATTTACACTGTTCCGTTAGACCTTGTAGAAATGAAGTAGTTCTGAATTACACCATGCTGCAGGTGGTGGTTGAGAACCTGCTCTCAGAGACACCTTAACTGAGTTGAGGCAGATTCAGCTGGCTTTGAAGTAGGAAGCCTTGGTGGCTCCATGGAGAAATATATGAGCCCTCAAGCTGAGAAACATGACCAATCTTCTAGTCATTTGATTTTTTTTTTTTTGTTTGGTGTGGTTTGTTTGTTTTGTTTTTTAATTATGTGTTGTGGAAATCATGAAAAAATGATTTGGTCTTGTCAGTTTAGTTATGACTAATGGAGGTCAAAGCATCACCTACTGGTACAGTTACATCCATGCACCATAAAGCAGAGAGAATAAAAAGTAAACAGGCCTCATCTCTTGCTGGGGTAGAAAGTGATGGATCCCATGCAACCTCCTGTTTTATACTTTGTTGTTGTAGTAATTTCCTGTTTTCAGTATTTGTCCATGCTGTGCAGAATGTGGAGTTAATTTCCCAGCCTTTTTGACCATGATAGATGCAGTATAGAAGCATTTCCTATATGATGAGTGTGTCATGTTACACTTTGAAGTGTGAAAATATCAGTAATTTGACTCTTGGATATATAATAATAAGTAACATTTTGAGGAGGATGGGAAGTTTGTAGCAGACAAGAGATTCAAAACAGCATTCTGGCAAATTAAATTTAGGACTCTAGGAGTATTCTGAAGTTTCTTGACTTAGTGTTAATAATGAAGCAGAGAGATCCCTTTGGCACTGACAGGGTCATTACAGCCTTTTGTCCTTATCTGCAGGCAGTATCCTTACATGTATAACTCTGCTGATGCCCTCCAGAGTGAGGCAGTAATTCTACCAAGCCTCAAGATCCAAGAGCTTAACCTCCAGAAGCTAAGTGGGATCCTGTCCTTCTTCCAGGTGTTGCTGGTTTCATGGCATGGACAGTTGAACCTCAAAGAAGCAACCTCTACAGTGCCTTAACTTACAGTGCAGTACATTGAAGTGACCTGAAGAGTGATGGTGGTTTACTTTAACATGGTAGTCCATAGTTCAGGAGCTGTTTCTCATATAACTGGGTAGGAGCTGAATATTTCTGTCAAAATGGGTTTGCCTGACATGGTTCAAGAATCACCAACAGCTCAGTTTTGGACAGAGAGTAGCAGTAGTAAAAGTTCCTACCTGTGTTCTTGGTTGTGATGCTTCATAGGGTCATTTGGGTTGGAAGAGGCCTCCAGAAGTTTCCAGCTGATGCCTGCTCAGAGGGTCAACTTCCACAGCCTCCCTGGATCTTGTTCCATGATTTGATCACTGTCACGTAGGAAAGATTTACAGTTACACGTAATTAGAGTCTACCTTTGCAGCTTTTCTGTGCATCTCTGGAAGAGGTCTGACTGCTTCATCCCTTTGCCACCCTAATAGGTGAAGCGGTGCAATATGATCTCCTCTTTTTTGGCTTCTCTGAACAAACCCAGCACCCAGCCTTTCACTAGGTGACTGTGGTGTAAATGCATTTTAATGACACTTGTGTGCCAAGTGTTTCTCATGTGCCTGGCTGATTTAGATGCCTAAAAAGTTATTAGTCTGTCACGTCTACAAAATGCACACAATTTCCATGATGCTTATGTCTAAAGCTGCTGGAAACCTCCACTGTATTATCGCTTAGTTCAAGTGACACTAACTTAAGATGGTTGTGTCTGCAGATTTAGGAGCAAGATTGACTTGACTCTATTGCCTGGAAGTCTAGGGGGAAAAATCAGTTTACTCTTGTATCAACAGTCATTATTTACAGGAACAATTTTCTAAAAACAAAGCCTGAACTGTGAATCTCTAGGCTTCAGGGAAAAGATTGTCACTAGCCTAGTTTTGAAGAAGCCAATTACTAAAATGTTTGAAACCAGTGATTTATATGTGTAAGTGAAACTTAAGTTTCCTTTTCCCCCTCTGCCTTGTAACAGCACTTCTCTTGCTGAATGGTGGCTCAGTGAAGCACAGTTCTTTTTCATGCTGACCAGCACAAATTGATTCACAAATTTTACTTGGAGCTATCTCAGTGTAATTTTTCTAAGCAGATCCTACATAAGTATTTGAGAAATCTGAGAAACCTGCCCCAAGTAACTGCAGGGCAAATGCCCCTGTGTCTGTTTGGATTTAAATATTGGAATAATATATTACGAAAGTCACTGTTTCCATTTAGTTGATGGCTTACATGTTTGAGGTACTGCAGGAGCGAGCTCTAAGCAATGGCTGTGGGCATAGCTATAGACTGGCATCTCAAGCACTCTGTGTCACTTTCTGACCTTGATTTTACACAAAGAGAAATTTTCGAGCATGTCTTGGTTTTGCATTGGTATTTCCCTGCTTATGCATGAAGCTTTTTCTTAGATCAAATTAGAAAGGAGTCCAGCAAGGTGCTGCACACAAGTTTGGGGTGGCGAGACCTCATGGAACTTCCTGTTGAGTGCTCTGAAGAAATAACTATCTGACATCCAGATAACTACCCTCTGCTTTTCTCTGATGTTTTAATGTGGTTTTCTTCAATATTGATGCTTCTCTCAATGCCACCAGACAGTGCAGGGGAGTATGCGAGTAAGCAGGTGGGTTTGGGTCAAAATAACTTTCCTGCATACTTTTTAACCTTTCATGTAGGGGGATTGCTGTGTCTGTTTTCTTATGAAATTGCTTCACATGAGCTTCCCAGTGTGCTGTCTGGGCTCTTGAATGAGACACTTAACATTGTTTGAGAGCTGCACTAAAAGCAACCATTTCCTGTTAGGCGAGATGTTGGAAGCACTAGGTAGGGTACCTTTGGGGGATTTTTTTGTTGTTCTTTTTTTCTCTCTGAAGCTCTGGAGTCTGAAAGTCACTGTCTTATAGTGGGAAGGCATTGTATAGTGCACCTGGAGCTTGAATTCAGAAGACAGATTCTGTGTAATCTTGTTTGGGGCACATCAGCTCTAGCACGATGTCCTTCTTGAGAGATGGAGATGCTAAGGTGTTGAATTCTGTGGCTGTAACAGCCTGCAGAAGGCTTCTCCTGTGATGCAGCGTCTGTCATCTTTTGTGATGGTTACTAACTGTGCAGTCTTAAAACACTGGTGTGAGAGTTCGGCCGTGAAGTACTTTGATCTTATCAATTAGATTTTAAGCACCAACCATCAGACTGGTTTAATGACCTAAATCTCCTGATGGGCTCATCTGGAGTACTGCAAGCTGTGGACTGGACATTACTCTGGTACTTTTTGCTAGTTTTGGGGGTTTGGGTGTTTGATTGGTTGGTTTGGGATGTTTGGAATTTTTGACAGGGGGTAAGCATGGAGGTGGGCTGGTAGGACTGAAATTGTTTTCTGGTGGAAGTAACAGCAGCTTAGAAATGTAGTGATGCTGTATTTCTGCAGACTTCAAAATGGCATCAGAATGGACCAGCAGCAGCAAAGTGGGAAGCTTTTTCTTTGTAGAAGACGTTTGAGAAATGCAATGAGGGAATTGAAGCAAAAGACAGCTTAAGTGAATTCACAAAAGTAGAGGAGATGGAGCTGAAAATTGAAGCTGGGACAAACTAGCCCAGAGTCTTGCATGCCTGCCTTCACTTCCTGGAAGAGACCTGATTTGTCTCCCTGGAGCTGCTGGGAGTAGACCTGGAAAGTGCAGTGCTGACTATCTGCAGGTAGTATGAAGGAGCTTTCTTCTTGATCTCTGGCTGAAATAATCGTAATGAAGGGCCAGCATTTCCCTTTGTTAACTGCCTTTTCCAGGAGTTGGTTCACTGAATCTGTTTATATACACATACTCTTAAACACTCAAAAAATAAACACCTAGTACACTCTGCTCCTTGTCCAGACTGCATAGCTTTCAAAAGCAGAATTTCAGCAAAACAGCCATTTTGCACTGCAGTGAGGCAAACCTCCTCTGGTCCCGTGCAAATGGGAGAATGAAAATGCGTTGGCAAATAGCTTTGATTTAAACTGAAAAGCCTTAGGTTTTCAGAGCCGCTTTTAAAGCAAAGGGCTAGTTTGGCTTTTGATCCTCTTAAGCTGAGTTATTTGATGTGAAAAACGCCCTGGGTACTCTGCTGCAGAGGGGAGCAGCTTTTCAGTTCTCTGTGTGTGGCTTCAGGAGAAGGCCTGGCAGAGCAGAGGGTGGCGGGGGGCTCCAGGGGCCCGGCTGCATGGCTCTGTAAATAAAGAGGCCTCTATTTCTTTGGATTCGTTTGCTGGAACTAAATATCACGATCAGTGAAACTCTTACCTCATTAAAGGAAGGAGCCAGGCTCCTTCAGTGTATGTGCAGTGCTGCAAAGTGGTCTGTTCTGCCGGGCTGATTTGCTGAGCAGATGAAGGGAGGTTTAATCCAAGGAATGGCATGAGATGTATGACCTTGGCTTTCAAAAAGGTTTATTTTTGTTCATGCGACAAAATGAGGGTTTGATATTAAATATAGAGTTGGATTTGACTTGGAAGATGTCAGAGCCTTCCATTACTGCTGTAGTCAAAACATAAAACTATCTGATATGTGCCAGTGGGGGTGCAGCAAGCCAAGAATTTCTCCATCAGTGTTTGTTTTTGGGAACACTTTGCCAGCTGCTTTGCAGTTGGGTTGGCTATGAAGTTGATGTGCCCTCACGTTGGAGAGGGTGAAGTAGTGGTGGGTGCAGTACAATCCATGCAGTTTCTTCATAGTTAGTTCCTTTAGTTTTGGGGCAAAATGTGGATTTTTTTTTTTAATCCTGTTTTTTTCTTCTTAGTATTTTAGATGAGTTGAAAAGAAACTCAAAACTGTAGGGTTCAGCAGAACTGAGGCATAAAACAAACTGAAATATTCAGATCTGTTAATACAAAAACTTCATGGCTTGTTGCAGCTTCTTATTATGTACCCGGGGCCGTGCACAGACACCAAATTATTAATTTTGAGGTTTTCATTCTGCACACTCTCCATCTCAGTTCCTTATCTTACTGTAAAGCCCAAGGAGTTCTGGATTGCTGCATTCTAGTTGTTTCGCTGGAGAAGAGGCCTGCAAAGTAATTCAGCGTTGAGATACCAAACAGAGACCCAGAGCTGTTATTCTAAATTGGCTATAGTCTGAACTGGCCACTTTCAGATTAAAAAAAACAACCATCATGAAGAAATCAAATAACAACAACCAAAAAAAAGCCCTTGTCAAAACCAGCACCCCAGTCACCATCTTCTTTGCTCACTGAGATATCAACCTCAAATAGTGCCATAATGTTGCCTCTCTGGAACAAGGAGTGTGTAATAAGAATGATGGCACAGGAGCTGGGGTCAGGCTAACCTGCTGTGGATGCTTTGCCACCTCCTTGTAAGGGAACAAGTTACTACAGGTGCAGGTAGCAGTGAACTTGGGGAGGTCAGTGAAGGAGCTCTTGACCAAACCTGGCATTCATGTGCTTTAGCAGAACTTCTTCTATCTATGGCTTACCTGCACCCCATCACCCACTGTTTTCTGTGGAAATGTGCAGTCTGTCTCTTCTGAAACTGGGTTGGTTAGGGATAGTCAAAGTTTGTTGATTGACTGTGAGTGGCTGAAGGTGGTTGACTTTGCTGGAAGCTTTCTGGAAGCTTGGTGAAAACTCGAAGCTTGTGGAAAGGTGCCTGAATTTGAACATCTACAAGCCTGCAAAGTGTGATCCTTTTTTTTTTCCTCTTAGTCTCATTTCTTGACAGCCTCAAAACAGTAAGCACATACCCTACAAGAAGGCAGCTGTCATGTTTCGGCATGGAAGTAATGGATCACCTTGGTATAAATTAAGTTGTTTATTGGAATTCTCCCTGTATTAGCTCCCTGATCATGAGTGAGTTTCTTGGTTGTGACAGGTGTGTCTTTTGACTTGTTGGTAAGGCCTTGGACAAAAGTGGATGGAGGCGATTTTGAAGAACAAGAAGCTGCTTACAGCCCAGCTACAAGGGAGGAATCTGTTCATCCTTGTTGGTGATAAAAAGCCATTTATTTGGTCTCTTATTCTTACACCACGTGTATTTGGAGGTCTTGAGACTCTTACCGGGCGGATTCATTTCCCATGCATTTGCTGGCTGTGGCTGCTACTTGCCTCTCCACCAGGAAACTGATGGATCCTTACACTGGAGCCAGTGTAAGCATTTACTCCCTTGTAAAAATGACTCATGTAAGAGAAGCTGAGCTTCGTATCTCAGCTGCCAGAATCTTGAGGCCTTGAGCGACCTGTTCTGGTAGGAGGTGTCCCTGCCTATGGCGGGGGGTTGGAACTGGATGATCTTTGAGGTCTCTTCCAACCTAAACCATTCTGTGATTCTCTGTGATTTTTATTAGACCAAGAGTCAGAAGCATGTGGCAGGGTTAGAGGTTTATTTGCTTCCTGAAACTGACATCTGTCTCCATTCTCATGTACATCCTTCAAACTTCATCATAGAATGGTTTAGGTTGGAAGGGACCTCAAGATCATCCAGTTCCAACCCCCCTGCCATAGGCAGGGACACCTCCCACTAGAACAGGTTGCTCAAGGCCACATCCAGGAGCTCTGATCCTGGGTTGTGGTCCATTGTGCATTGAGGGAAATTTTATGTCAGCTTTTGAAACTACGTTCAACTTACTTTCAAATACAAGGCTTTTTTCTAAGAATAAATCAAAAGCTTTGGCAAAAGTACTAACAGAAAAATGGCTGTTCTAATTGCATTTCGAGTATTAGTATTTCTTTCTCTGAAAGACTTGTCTGGATTAAACACGAAGGGTTTCTAAAATAATCACAAGCTTTTAAAGCCAGACGTGTCACAGCCTCTTCAAAAATGTATTTCCAACCTAAAATTAAACAGACCAAAGTTTTACGTTATAGACTGTTACCTCAGAGCAGCTGCACAGTGCAGGTGAATTGCATGCATTTGAATTTTTTGCTGTAATGAGGCAGCATGTTTTAAGCATGTGTTGGTTTGAGCTAATTGGAGGATTTGAGTGAGAAATTAGACTATTGGCTGAAAAGAGATAAACACAGTGTGTCACTTTACCGACTTTTACTGAGGGAGAAAAAAAAAAAAAAAAAGTTGTTTTAAGAACTGTTCTCAAAACAACCAGATTAGCAGTTTGCTTCTGTCTGTGCTGGCTGCGGCTGCTTTTTCCTTTGTCTCTGTCTTGGTAGCTAATTCAGAGCTAATCCCTCTGACCAATCTTCAGCTTATCTGCAGCATCAACTGGTGGTGAGATAAGACTGGGGAAGGGGGGAAAGGTGGTGGGGGGGNGGTTTATAAAAGGTGGGGGGGTGGGGGGGACAGGTAACTGCTAACCCACTACAAAGCAACATATAACTACTAACTGCTCAAAAACATTTAAAAAATCTATATTTAAATGCAAACCTCTGGCATGCAAATAGGATCTTTCTAAGATTTAACAGTTTAAGAATTTGAGAGTTGCAGACATTTTTGAGTGGTTTTTAGAAGGTGCTTTTTTTTAAGTGGGAAAGTAGCTTATTGCCTGTTTCCTTTTATTGTATTTATCTTCCAGTAGTTCTTCTCTGCTTTAGAGTCTCTTTCATTACTGTACCAAAAATCGTTTAAGTAATATTGCCTGACAGTTTTACTGCTTTGCTGACTACTTGTATGTTGCTGACCAGCAATGTTCTCCTAAATGCTCGTCTTGCTTTACATTTGATGGATACTCACTGGGACACTTCTGTTACTCAGTAAATGGCAAATGGATCGATACAAAGAACCTGTGGTCTTCTTTTAAACAGTGATTTCTGGCAAGCAGAGAGATATGTGAAGAGAAAAAAAAAAATAAACCCTCTCTAAACTCTAGTTCGACGTGTATCAGAAGTAAAGCTGTGTTATTTCAGGAGGAAATTCAATAGGGAGACATTTTACTTTCCAAGAACTTTAACAAAAGGCCTTCAGGGTGATCTTTCACAGTTAATTTGGATCTTTCTTAAAACTGACCCATTCCTAATGTATTTCAGTTTCTGATGTGTGCTTTTCCCTGGAATGAGTCCTTGTAAACTCTCCACTTTGAAGTGTTTTTGTTTCTCCCTTTAGGAACTACTTCTTGTTTCCCTTTGCTAACTGATGTGTGAAAGGAAGGAAAGACTGGAGGGGTGCTGAGAGAGTATAAAGTGCAACTTTGAGTTGGGAGGAGGCTTTGTGGCAGACCTGCAGGCATTACTGCAGAACTCAGGCTTCTCTGTACATCCAGTTTCCACTTCTCGTGCTTATTCAGTAAGCTCTTGCTTTAAAAACCAAATCTAGTTGCTTGCCTTGTTGCTTAAAGGTGTGCTTGCTTCCTCAAAGGTTTTATATGCTCCAGTTGGACATCCAGTATCTGAAGAGGGCCTACAGGAGGGCTGGGGAGGGACTATGCACAAAGTCTTGTAATGACAGGACAAGGGGTAATGGGTTTAAACTGGCAGAGAAGAGAATGAAACTGGATGTTAGGAGGAAGCTCTTCACAGTGAGGGTGGTGAGACACTGGCATAGGTGGCCCAGGGAGGTTGTGGCTGCCCCCTCCCTGGAGGTGTTCACGACCAGGCTGGATGAGGTCTTGAGCATCCTGATCTAGTGGGAGGTGTCCCTGCCTATGGCGGGGGATTGGAACTGGATGATATTTGAGGTCTCTTCCAACCTAGACCAGTCTATGATTTTGAAATGTGTTTTCTGCTCTGTTCATAGAGAACTTGGTTCTGTAGTGTATAGTTCTCACATTCTTTGTTGAGGATAATATGGAATTGTGTATTTGTATACTAATAGCCTTTATTTGCTGTGTTCTTTGCTCCACTTTATTGTAAATGTCTAACTGATGTTTCAGTACTTCCTCTGGGTTTTTTTTCCCATTAACAGTTTTGGTTTTGGTTGTTTTGTCCCCTTTATAGTATTTTTAGGCGTGTTTGAAAAAATCAGAACTGCAGGATTCATCAGAAACAAGGTGCAAACCAAACAGTGAAATATTCAAATGTGTTAGTGCAGAAACTTAATGTTCTGTTGTAGCTTTCAGTTTGTTTACCTGGGACTAGATAGAGATACAAGATACTGAGTTTTCCTTCCTGCATGTGTGCTCCATTTCAGATCATTGCCTTAATGCAAAGCTTTTTTTGACTGTTATAATTCTTCTTGTTATCTTTTTGGGTTGTTCCATATTCTAGTTCCCTCTTTATAGAATCATAGAATTGTTTCTATTGAAAAAGACCTCTAAAATCATAGAGTCTAGTCATTGACCTAACACCACCATAGCCATTAAACCTTGTTCTGAAGTGCCATGTCTGCACGTTTTTTGGACACCTCCAGGGACAGTGACTCCAGGGACAGTGACAGCCTATTCCAATGACTAACCACTCTTTAAGTATAGAAATTTTTCCTAGTATCAAATCTAAACCTCCCCTGGTGCAGTTTCAGGGCATTTCTTCCCATACTATCATTTGATACTAGGGAGAAGAGACCAACATCCACCTCACTACAGCTTCCTTTCAGGGAGTTGTAAAGACCAATGAGGTCTCCCCTCAGCTTACTTTTCTCCAGACTAAACAATTTCATTTACCTCAGATGCTCCTCATAAGACTTGTTCTCCAGGCCCTTTGCCACCTTCATCATCCTTCTCTGGACATGCTTCAGCATCTCAATTTCCTTCTAGTAGTGTGAGGCACAAAACTGAACACAGTATTTAAGGTGTGGCCTCACCAGTGCCAAGTAGAGGGACACGATCACTTCTCTACTTTTGCTGTTTACACTATTCCTGATACAGGCCAGGATGCTGTCGGTCTTCAGGACCATCTGAGCACCCTGCTGGCTCATGTTCAGCTGGCTGTCAACCAGCACTCCCAGGGCTTTTTCTGCCAGGAAGCTTTCCATCCACTTTGCCCCAGACCTGTGGCATTGCCTGGGGTTGTTGTGATCCAAACACAGGACCTGACACTTGGTCTTGTTAAACCTTATGCAGCTGACTTTGGCCTGTTGATCCAGCCTGTCCAAATTCTGCTGCGGAGCCTTTCTACCCTTCCTTGGCTACAGTTCTTAACTACTTTTGTTACATCGCTTGAAAGCCTTCTGCAAACTTTCCTTGAAGAATCCTCAAAGTTATATTGCATGATGGAGGAGCTACATCAATGCTCAGGTCAGATCAGTTTTAACACTTGTCATTAGACAGGGTCATTATGCAATGTCTCTACTTCAAACCATACTCCTTACTTTTAAAACAATCCTTCCAGCACTTTGAGCCAGTCATCAAGCTGCTGGTGTGCTGTGTTTTTTTCAAATAGAAGGTTACTGTTTCAGTGGTTTTAGAAGTGGAACAATATTAGTGCTTTGTGCACTGGGTCTTTTGTATGTGCCAGCAAGATACCAGCATCCAAGGCATTCATAAAGGTTCTCCAAATACTTTTCAGGTATTGCAGATCTGAACTTGTAAAATGATACTGGCTTAAGAAACCTTCTTAATGTGTCTTTATACTCAATATGAGTCTTTCCTTCTTTCCTCTTCCTTTATGGAATAGCCACAGCAAACAAGTGAGTGTTGCAGTGATACTGGTAGAAAGGACACAGATATCCCTAATGTGCTTTTAAGTTTGCAAGCTTATGTATTTGTCCATGAGGTCACTTGTTTACCACAGATAAATGTGGCATTTTTCCCTGTTGGAGACTTGTAACAGGAAATTTCCTGTATGTATAAATATTATTAAAAAGAATTCTTAAGGACTAGTTTTGCTGAAGCAAAGAGTAGTATGAGGTATCCTCTATTTACTCCTTTGTTTTAGCCTTGTATGTCAGTTATGACTTCATTCTCCTGGGTAGACTCTATCTGGCCAAACCAAACAAATTGACACCTGTCTCTGTTGAATGGCAGGATGGCCAAACTACTGATTCTTGAACAGTAGTTACCATATTTGATGCTTTTCTACTGTTGTCCTCCTAGATATACAAAGAGAATGTGTGCAAGCATATACTGGAGCAAAATAAGAATTAGTGCATTGTGTGAGAGGTTATTCATTTCTGCTTGCATCTTCTTGTTTCCATCTCCCCTGCTGATCATCTGCTGTGCAGAAATTGTGTGCTGTGCATCAAAATATTCAACTGTTCCAACCCAGAAACCTATTACCCAGTATTTCTGTTGCATCTCACTTCTCAGTGCATTTAAATTTCAGTTCACGTGGGTGGAATAACATTATTTGCTATTGTGCCCTTTGTTTGGTGTTCCCATTTAGCTGTCAGTACAAAACATAGGATGTTGTAAAAACAAATTCTGGTTGCTGAAAATCCCACTGGTTCCAGGAAAGAAATCATGCTTCCAGGACCATATTATTCTGACTGAAAACACTACTGTGATAGCTATCTTGGAAATTGTATTACATCAGCCACCCTAACAATGTTAGCCCATTTGGAGCAGACTGAAATAGGAGAATTTCTAAACTTATCTTTCCTGTGAGAACACTTAACCTGTTTTCCCCGGTCTTAATCTTGAAGCCTGCTCTGCTTATAAGTAGTGTGTTGTGACTTTTTTTTTATTTTTCATTCCCTGCAGGTTTACAGGAACAGATGGACCAAGTGGCTTTGGATTTGAGCTGACGTTTCGACTAAAGAGAGAAACGGGGGAGTCGGCACCACCGACTTGGCCAGCAGAGCTAATGCAAGGCTTAGCCAGATACGTCTTTCAGTCAGGTACCACAGGGCTAAATATGCTGCTTGGCTTTTTCCTGCTTTCCTCCTGATGGGCCCCATCTGTCCCAGGGTGTGATACTTGTCCCATCAGTGCTCAGTCAAATCTTAGGAATTATCTTTGTGTGGAAATAAAAAAGAGTGTGTTCCTTCCATCAGCTTAGCTTGCTGGAGACAAAACCCAGCTGCCCTTCAGATAACTCCAAATCCCCTATATTAAAAAACTGAGGATACAGAACAGTTAGTAACCATAGGAAGCATGTCCAGTGGCTCTGTTGCTTTACTGTGTGGGTAGTTTCACCTTCTCTCATTGAGAAGAGTTCATTTGTTTATCCTGAAACAGCAAGGAAGCACCCACCTGATAAGGTCTCACTTCTTAGCAGAAGGGCTATAACTTTCAAAAAAGATGCATTTCCCTCACAAGGGAAAATCACTTCCTTGGGTCTCTGCAGTTGAGCAGCAGATTCATATTTTCTCAACTCAGCAGCTCCTTGTGTAAGTATGTAAGTCACAAGGCATGCTAAGGCTGGGAAGGCTAAGGAAATAACCATTAGTAATCATTAATGCAGATGGAGACTCACTAGAAAACTGGGAACCAGGGTGTCTTGCACTACTTTTTCTGGGGTTTGTTTGTACCAGTAGAATGAATATTAGCTTGCAGTGTGAGCATGTGAAGACCTGTGGAATGTTTGAGTTCATAAAATACTTCAAAGGCACTTCCAGCGTCATGAGATCTGAGTGAAAAGATTTGAAGAACTTTTTTTTTTTACTTAATTTGAGGTCTTTTACAAGTAAAATACCTTATAGTCAATGATTGTTGAATTTGTAACATTTGGTACTTGCTCTACTAGTTAATAAATTGCTCAGCAACTTCTGCTTCTACTGGTGGTTTTCAGTCAGCTGACTGATTCTCAAAGGAAAAATGTTCTGCAGGAAACAGGATTGCTCTGCTAACCTCTGTGACAAATCTCTGAGGCAGTGGTAACTCTTGGGTATTTTTTTTAAATATTGACTGGAAGAGACCAATCCCAGTGCAGATTATTGCTTGGCTTCACACTGGGAATATCTCTTGTTGCAGTTTAAAATGACACAAGCATTGATTTTTTTTTTTTTTAACTTTTGCTATGTAGCTGTCTTCTCCAGCTGCCATCTAAATTTGGGTTCGCCTTTCTATCTTGAATTTTGCTACTCTTGAGCATCTAAATCCATGTGACTGCCATATTTTTTGCCATTGCTTGAGGTTCCCATCTTGCCTCTGATACTGACTATGCAGTGCCCAATTCTTAATCACAATTTGCTATGTGTTGACTACAGGATCTGAAGAAAAATGTCTAAATCTCTCTGATATAAATTAACATACAATATATTATATTAACTTACATAGAAGAGCTTTTGGAGCCCTTTAAATTTTCTAGTTCAGTGTAGGCTCTCATAACTGTTTCTGTAATAGAGAAGTTTCAGGGCTCTCTACTTGCATTTTAGGCAGCCTCCAAAGCACTTGCTTGCTTGTCTCACCCTTTCCATGGATGAGAAAAGGTCTGCAGAGTGAAACAGGATTTGCAAGGGTAGTTCAGGACAAACTTCTTAGTGACTAAGCTGGCACTCAGGGCAGAGACTTTCCTTGTTTGGTTTCCTGCATTAATGCAGTCTCATCTTTCTGCCCTCAAAGCCAATGAACTGTTTTTAGACTGAAAGGAGTGGCTGTGCCCATGCATAGTAGTCTGACATGAACTTCTAAGAGCCTTCAGTATTACCTTCTGCTTATCCATGCTAGTTTTGACTTTCCACCATGACTTTTAAAAGGCACTGCTCGAATATATGTTAATGGATTCTAGCCTCTGGGTTTTGAGCTCTCAATTTACATTATTAAAAAACTCAGTGCATGAATCATAAATGGATGACTTTTTTGTTTTTTTAATGTGGACTTGAGTATGAGCCAGCACTGTGCTCATCATGCAATAGGCAAACTACATGCTGAATTTCCTTAGGAAGAGCATGAGGAGACCAAGGGAAGTTACTACCTCTTTGGCATGACACAGGGGAGGCCTCACTTAAAACACTGTGTCCTGTTGTGGACCTCCTAGTTTCAGAGTTACTGAAAAACTGGAGAGAGCCCAGAATGGTTTGGGTCATAGAGCATAAGAGAATCATAGAATCAGCCAGGTCAGAAGAGACCTCCAAGATCATCCAGTCCAATCTATCACCCAGCCCTATCCAATCAACTAGACCATGGTACTAAGTGCTCCATCCAGTCTTTTCTTGAACACTTCCAGAGACGGCAACTCCACCATCTCCCTGGGCAACCCATTCCGATGACAAATCACTGTCTCTGTGATGAACTTCTTACTAATGTCCAGTCTATACCTCCCCCAGCACAGCTTGAGACTGTGTCCCCTCCTTCTGTTGCTGGTTGCCTGGGAGAAGAGACCAACCCCCACATGGCTACAACCTCCCTTCAGGTAATTGTAGACTGCAGTGAAGTCACCCCTGAGCCTCCTCGTCTCCAGGCTAGACAACTCCAGCTACAAGGAGAGCTGGAGGGAGTTAAGGCTGGAGGGTTTAGCCTGTGAAGAGAAGGTACAGGGTGGTTTAATGGGAGGGTAATCACAGAATTGTGGAGTAAAGCTCAAATATTTCAAGGGGCTACAGCTCTGTCTTGTAGTGTGGGAGGTTGTGCGAGGGCTTCAGGGAAAACTTGCTCACGCTGATGGTGGCAAAGGACAAGGAACAGTTTATAACAGAGGTTCCTGGAAAGGTTCAGAACTTAGCTCAACAAATTTTCAGATCTAGTACTGATGAATGCTCCATTTAGAATATGAGACTGAACAAGAGACCTCCAAAGGCCTCCTAAAATATCACAGAAGAGATGGATTTCTGGGTTTTTTTCCATACAGCTTTGTGGCTTTCAGCAAGCAGCTCTCTCCTGTCACCAGCTATTATCAACTGTTCCGTGCTCTCTATGCAAGGAAGCTATGCTTTTGAAGAAAGTGATCAAGCCCTCATTTTATTTTGGTACAAATTTATTGATCATTTGTCTCTTTTGAATAAACTTTGTCAGGCTGAAATCTTCTGGCGAATCATAGGCATCAGGTTAGTCCTGTCAGGATGATTAATTTAAAGGTAAGGTTTGTAATAAGGCAGACTCTATCTCAGGGCCTTACCAGTTGAGCATAGCTGGACATAGTAATTTTCAAACGTAATGTACACTTGCTCACTCGCTACATTGCTCTGCAGAGTACCCAGTCCTCCTGCTACATCTGGCCTATCCCACTTTGCTTTCCTCCCGTGAGCTGTTCCCTCTCAGATTCATAATCTCCAAAGCAATTCCCCTTGTCACCTCTGCGTAATCAGGTCCTCAATGCTCAGCAGCCTTTAGGTATTTTTCTGCTAAAAGAATTTCCCCTGGTCTAACGTGCTTACCCTGCAAAACTCAGTGAGTTTCTGCTGTCACCTTTCTTCCATAGTCCTTTATAGGAATTCCCTGGTCAGGTGTTTAAACTTCAGTTTAGAAGTATTTGAAGGTGTGGTTCTTCTGAAGCCCAGTAGGGCAATCAGGTACAACAGCATTATTTTACATGATGAATGGTTTCTTTTTTGCTCAGGCTCTGGCTATGCCATTTGGAACACGTGTGAAATGCAACAATGATGAGCATTGTTTGACTCTGGTCTATTTACCTTAATGCTGTTCTCTTTGGTTGTTCAAAAAAATCTGTGGAGTCTCTTTGATACTTCAAAAATAACCTTAAAAACTAAAACAAATTAAGTAAAGCTTGTGAATCCACTCCAAACATGAAGCAAGGAAGGAGGGGAAAAAAAAAAGCAGGAACTTCTTGGGTAGGATCCAAGCACTTTCACATGTCATAAGATTGTTTACTTTGAAAGCTGTGCTAAGAACTATATTCTTATCTCTTGAATGACAAGCCAACTTTTTAGTTATCGCAGATATGCTTTGCTGGTTGAAGTTAGAGGAAGAGTTAGGTGTAGTTATGTTCCTGCTGAGTCTGAGCATTTTCAGGTGACAGTGACTGAGCTGAAGACTCATCTAGCAGCTACTCTTGTCCTAAAATAATTGTTACTGTGTACTGCAGCTGCAAAGCAGGTCTGGTTGCAAGTGATGCACTTGCAGGCAAACGAATCTCCTTTATTTCCATCTCTCCTGCTCTGTGGCTGTGCTTTAGAAAAGCAGTCCTTATGCATTGAATTTCAGCCCCCTTTGAGCCTTGGCTTCTCTGTTTGCTGTAACAACCACTTGATGCTTTGTGCTTTTGATTAAATGGTACTGCCTCCCCTCCCTCAATGAAGCCAAGCTTGCAAGTCTCAAAAAAATGTTATTTGTGGCTTTATCTGTTCTTGATTTTATCACTGTTTGACCATGACCACAAATTCCAACTCTGTTAGTTTTAGGTTTGTTTTGGGGGGGGGGGGTTTGTTGGTTTTTTTTTTTTTTAACAAGCTAAACCTGCAAACTTTGAAAATGAAACTCTGCACAATTTAGTGACCTTAGCTTGTCATGGTTCATGGGGATAATGGGAATATCTCATGGCAGAACAAATTTATACTTCAGTTCAAAAGAAGGGGAAGAAGAACTTTTCATACAGAAAACTTATCCAGGACTTATTACAATTGTTAACTCTTTAAGTACTGCAAGTATTATTTGGGGGTGCTGGTAGTTGAGAAGCTCAATATGAGGTGCCAGTGTATACTTGCAGTCCAGAAAGCCAACTGTATACTGGGCTGCATCAAGAGAAGTGTGGCCAGCAGGTCAAGAGAGTTGATTCTTCCCTTCTACTCCGCTCTGGTGAGACCCCTCCTTGGAACACTGTGTTCAGTTCTGGAGCCCCAGTTACAGGAAAGATATGGACATGCTGGAACATACCCAGAGAAGGGCCACGAGGATGATCAGAGGGCTGCAGCACCTCTCAGGTGGAGACAGACTGAGAGAGTTGGGGTTGTTCAGTCTGGAAAAAAGAAGTCTCCAAGGAGACCTTATTGTGGCTTTCCAATATCTGAAGGAGGCCTACGAGAAAGCTGGTGAGGAACTTTTTAGGGTGTTGGGTAATGACAGGACTAAGAGGAATGGATCTAAGCTAGAGGAGTGTAGATTTAGATTAGACATTAGGAAGAAGTTCTCCATGGTGAGGGTGGTGAGGCACTGGAACAGGTTGCACAGGGATGTGGTAGAAGCCCCCTGCCTGGAAGATTTTAAGGCCAGGGTGGATGTGGCTCTGGACAACCTTATCTAGAGTGAAGTGCCCCTGCCCATGGTAGGGGGTTGGAACTGGATGATCGTTGAGGTCCCTTCCAACCCTGACAGTTCTGTGTGATTCTGATGCTTGATCAGTATAGAGAGGCTATGGTTTGTGTTTTCCTGAAGTAAAAACCTGTTGGGTTTTTGTTTGCCTTTTTTTTTTTTTTTTTTAACTAAGGTAAAGTTAGGTTATCAAGGCCCTGCCTGATATACATCATGAGGCAATATATTGATACAGCATGGAAACAGATGTGTTGTGTGTATGAGTTCTTGCTGCTTCCTTCTTGGCCTGAAAGAAAACAGTTGCAGCTGTAAGATACAGTTTGAGAAACTTGTCATGTATAGATCTAGAGGTAATGGTATGGTGTGTGCCGTGATTGTATTCTCTGCAGTGCATTGTAGTGGGGAACTAGCTTGTGGAACTATCTTCAGAAGTATGAAGATAACACAGTAAAGTAAAAGACACCACGGGAAGCAGTGAATGTTTGTTGCCTTGGTATCAGTGAGACTTTTGACACTGTCCTTTCCGTCAAGTATGTGAATGAGCTGAGGAAATGTCATCTTGATAAAAGCTAAAGAAAGAGAGATGCAATACTGGTTGGATATTTAGACTCTGAGTAATTGTCAATGTGTAGTCATCAACCACAAAAGGTGTGGAGATTTTAGAGGAATCCAAACTCTGTCCTAGAGCTCATGTAATTTGATGTTGACCAGGGGGATGAAATGCAGAGTATCCTGATGAAACCTGCAGACACATCAGAGCACTATAGCACAGAAGGTTGGAACTCAGAACAACAGAAATAGCCTGATGTCCTCACGTGCAGTAAGGTCAGGTAGACAGAAACAGCATGAGGTCCTGTGCTTACACAGGAATAATACACTGCACTGTTATCAACTGGGGAAAGGCAGCAGTTCTGAAAGGAGAGGAAAACAAGTTGGAATTGCTATCCCCAGCAAGCTATGCCTAAACCAACAGACTCTTACCAGTGGGAGATAGTGAAATTACTCTGATGCTTAAGTAGAAGTGTTCTATGCATTGTGTATGATAGAGTCCTACACTGCTGGCAACACTTCGAAAGAAAAGAGAGAACATTGTATCTCAATTGGGGCAGAAGATGTTAAGTCAGACCCCATTGAAGAGGGTCTGGAGGGGAATAATAAGAATGACCCAAACGTCCATAAAAGTATGATTGGTGGAGGAATAATCAAGAGTTGCCTTTGTTCAGTTCAGGGAGGAGAGGATGGAAAGATGATGTGAGAGCAGTCTTCAAATATGCAAAAGATTGCTGTAGGGCATAAAGTAATAATTTTTTTGTGTGTCTGCTGGTGATACAAGAGACCTGTCACTACTAAAAGTTCCCTGAGGTAGGCTTAAAGTTTGTCATTAGGAGGAAATTTTGAATGGTTAAGTGCTGTGAAGCACTGGAACAGGTTCAGATTCCTCTATGCTGCACATGTTTTAGAACAAGTCAAACTATTCTTCATGGATATTTGTTAGGAAAGGTAGATCCTTTAGAGCAGAATAGGAGCCTTCCTAGTCTTATAAATGTCTTGACTGAGATTGTTTTCAGGTCATCTCAATGTAATTTTCTATGGTTCCATAAGTATGTATTTTATCTTTTTTCATAAGTCTCTGATTATTATTATACTAAACCATATTTAAGTGTTAGTTCAAAGTCTCAGCTAATTTAGAAGTTGAATTTTAATGTTTAAGCTTTGACTGGTCAGTAGTAGGAAGCTGTTTATGTCTTGGGGACTGCAAAACAATGACAACAAAATGTACAAGCAAAGGAAGTTAGCATGCAAGATGCAATTCGTGGGTGTCGAATTCCTGTAGATTTCAGCTGATTACTTCAGGAGAAACATACTTGTATGAATTATTCCATAGACAATTTATTGTGCTTTTGAAAAGTGTCTTGGGCAGGACTAATTCCAGCAGGTACACAAGCTACACACATTGATGGCATGTCAAAACAGGGGTCAAACTAGCTGGAGATGACTTGTGTTGGGTTTCTTCCAACACAAAGACACTGCCTGCTCTGCACTGTCATGGAGAGGGATTCCCTTTTCAGAGGATAAGGTATGAGATTTCTTCTCTTGTTCTTCAGTTATTTCTGGGCAACCTGCAGGAACTTGGTATCCATGAGCTTCTGTCCTCCACTTTCTCAGAGTTACTGGAGGGGAGGGTGGTTCTGACTGATGCGTGTTAAGTGCCTGAAGCAGCACGGCCACATGAGCCTTTGGCAGCCAGGCTCAAAAGCAAGTCCAAAATGAGGTATGTCTAGACTTCCTTAGTTATTTCTGACATGTCATACTTCCTTCAGGTAGAAATTACTGTCTGATGGCTTGTCTGTAGTTGGAGAAAGATGCATGCTCAGTTTGGGGGTGTTATGCCAGCTCTGTGTGCTGCATTTTCTCCCTTTTTAAAAATGAGGATGATTACAGGAATTGTAAGGCCTGCAAGTGTAGATGCACTCTTCTTATTCAGCAGTTCTCATCTGCTTCAATTTAACTCTGTCTGAGCACTTTGCGTTTGACAGGCAGTCTGCCTTCTACACTGAAAATAATGGGACTCAGTGGGATTAAGTGATTTAACTGGGGTCACAGACCTGCAGCCATTAAGCCAGCAGACACCTTGACACCTGCTACCCTGGTGTAATTGCTGGGCCTCATCTTCAGATCTTCTGAAGTCCAGAAAGCTTCAGTGTGGTAGCCTCAGTGACTGCTTACTTGCCAACATGTTTTCAAACAGTCTTGACATAGGCCAATTTGGGTAAAAAGGGAGGGGGGTAGGGAAACCAAACAGTAAAACCAAACCAAAAAAACACCAGCAAACAACAACAACAAAAAAGCCAACTGAAAAACCCAATCCCAAAACAAACTCTTTGCTTCTTTGAATACAAATGAGGCTTGTCTAGCTTGTTTGCAAAACTGTTTATTTCTTCCCAGTAGGATGACTAAAGCCAAACAAAATCTCCCAGTAATTCATATATATTTCCCCCTGACTGTGCCTTTTTTTTTTTTTTTTTTAAATTCCAACNCCCCCCATATCATCTGTTTGTAATATTGACCAGTTTAAAGTGTTGAGCTGGCGCTGGCTCCTCTGTAGTATCCCAGTATTTTAGATGAAAAATGGGAGGGGGTTAATTCTGTGGTTTAGCTCCACGAAGAAATATAAATCAACATCAGTTTCATTTCAGCATAACCTGTTATCCAGTGAACTCTGCTACACAACCACTGAAACTGTAGCACAATAAATTGCTATAGGTGAACAAGACTCAACCAAGTACGCTGGCTGCATGTCTCTGTCCTACAAAGGGGTATGGAAACACTAAGTCAGTGGTTTCAATTTAACCCAAGTTTGTCATGGCCAAAAGCTCTCATCATCTGATAGCTATTCAATGGTCCATGAGAAATCATTGGGTTTTAGCCTAATTCCTCTTAGACGTTTCTCATAAAGCAAGTTGTTCTGTGAGCAACAGCAGAGATCGAGCCTGGTCCTTTATGTCTCTGTGCACTAAGCCCCTCTGTATCCCACACCATCACAAAAAAATCCACTTCTCCTCATACTGCTGCCTGTGAGCTCACCTCCCCACTATTTCTTATCCCTCCCTCCATCTCCTGAGCCAGCCTTGTTACATCCCCTAGCTTCCAGCTGGGATTGTACGTGCTGTGGCTGGTACCAAACGACTTGCTGGCTGAGAAAACAAACCAGTTGCTTGTGTGCGGGGTGCTTGGCTGATGCACTGGGCACAACATGCTCAACAGGGCTCTAGGCAACCTGATCTAGTTGAGGGTGCCCTTGCTGACTGCCTGCAGGGTGGGGACTGGACTAGATGACCTTTGGAGGTCCCTTCCAACCCAGACCGTTCTATGATTCTATCAAGCTCATGCTTTTGTCTCCAGACTGTTGCTGGCTTCTGCCAGAGCTGTATGGATGCTCTGAAGTTGTTGTGGAGGGAATTGCCAAATGCATCTTTTGTAAATTGTCCTTTTGGGCATTACACCAAAGCTCTGCTTGCAGATGAGCCCAACCCTTTTTACTTTGCCTTGTAGATTACAAAATAAAGCTTATACAGCACTGTGAGTGATCCAACGAGAAGCAGCTGTCTGCAAAGCTGTTGATCAGACACACAAGATTTAAAAGACCTCATGGAAAATGTTTCTATCTGCAGAAAGGATGACTCTAAGAGGAGGTATTTTGTAGGCACATAAATGCATTTTCTCTTGAAATACTGTTTCAGGGTTGCAAGAGAACACATTGAAGCTGGGGCTAAATTTGCTCTTACCATCCTTCTTCTTGACAGCATAAATGGAGTTGCATGACCTTACATTTTGGCTGATTAACTTCTTTTTTTTCCAGGGTAGGCAGACTCCTGCCCCTTTGCAATACTGGAAGGCACCCTAGTGCTAGGCTCAATCTTGCCTTTTGCTTTGGATCATCGTCACTTCTTCAGCTGCTGATGGGACAAGATGGCAGTTAATTAGCTTTCCCTGGGTTTGGTGGGTAACATCTCCATGTTTCTGTTTGGGACTTTCTAGGGCATTGTGCCACACTAGTGAGAATCTCTTCTCCACAAAATTCCTTTTGCCACAGTGATAGAAAAGCCCCAGCAGCCCTCTGACCAGGCTTTAAGAGTGCCAGGCACTTTCTCAGGTGCTTGAGAGATGGGGACCAACACTCTTGTATGTGACACCACCTTTTGCTGCTTCAGCACTAATGGTGTGAACCTGGACTGGGCACAAAGGCTCCTCTAAGCTTCCTCCCAGGCTGCAGTTTGGTAGTGGGAAAACATGACTGGGAACCCAGAAGTTTCCAAGGATACTTCTATTGTCATTTGACTTGAAGGATGAAAAGTCTATGGCTTGTGTTCTCAGTGAGCTACCTACATAACACACATCAAAGCCTTTACCTCCTTAACCTCATGATGTTTGGGCTTTTTTCTCATCTGCAGTTTGGACTCCTGGGTCAGGCTAGGTGCTTGCTGTGCCTTGTGGAAACCAGTATTGTCTCTCTCACGTCTATCTTTCAGCTGAGGGCGGGTCTCTGACCTTCTCCAGCCCCAAAGGGTAGGCTGACACGAAAGCATGGAGAGATTTTGTGTCAGAAGTAGAGGCACAGAAAGTCTTTGTTGCTTATAAAGACTGTTGAAATAGAAGGAAGGCTGTCTCCCCTGGACTGCTGTACTGATTGCATAGTATTTCTAGGCAGTGAGTGAGGGATCTCAGCAGTGCCTGAAAGAGAAGGCTTGTTTTTAGCTGCTGCTGCAATTTAGATAAAGTAGGTTTAGGCCCAGTTTGAGCTGGCTAAATTTCAACTGATGCTGTCCTTTTTAATTCTGTCAACTTGTGTCCTGTTCCTGCCTGGGAACCAAACTCGACTCATTGCTTTTCAGCTGTTCAGTACAGTTCATTCTTTATTTTTAAAACGTTGTGCTATTTAAAAAAATAAAAGAGGGGGGAGTGGTGTTGAAAAAGAGGTCTTTTTTCTGTGCTTTGTATCTGTGTGTGTCCTGAAGCTGTTCCCAAATCTCAGGGAGGGACAGAGGAGCAACGTTTGTAAATGTGATACACAGTTGCAGTTGCATTTATAAATGAAGTTGTTTCAGTCTTCTTACTGCATATGGGTTGCTGCTGAGAAAGAGAGGACAGAACAGGCATGGAGGGACAGCATCTGGGTCCAAGGCTGGTGCAGCACCCAGCGTGGAAGGAGGACAGCCAGCAAGCCCTCTGTGTGGGACTCTTGGACACCGGCCCCTAGCAGGTGTTTATCCTGAGTGGCTGCAGTTCAGGGTGAGAACTGATCGTGCCCAATCTTGCCAATGTTTTCTGCCCAAAGCAAAGGGAGCCAAACTCTTATAGGAAGCCTTTTCTCTATCCCACCCAGAGTGTCTCTGATGCAGGAAGATGAGAGGAGCCAACATGCTAGGGACCAGCAGTCCCTGTTTAGAAGTGCATCTCTGGCTCCTAGGATAAAGTAAGGGAAAAGCTTCTTGTAGCCAGCCCGGCCCTGAACAAAAGCCTTGTCCACTGTAATAAGGAGGAATGCAAGACAAAGGAAACAGTTCAAGGAAGGCAGAAAACTCCCCCTCCTGCTGATGTGAGGTCTTTTGGCATTTCATGTGTGAGATCTTTGTCCTGAGCAGCCTTTCCTAGGAAACTGAAGTAGCCACTTTGATAGTTAAAAGCTTTTGCAGAGAGCAGCGTTGCTTCTGGAGCTGAAAGCCACGACAGATTGTTCTACAGTCACAGGAGCATCCTCTTTCATTGCCTGCGTGCAATTGTTTGGGATGTACAGGGGAGAGTTTGAAGGTTACAGATATTGAGTAGCCTTCTGAAAAGAGCTGTTTTTTCCCTTGGCAGCTGCCGAACCCACGTTAGATGAAACAGCAAAGAAGAGTGGACTGAGCTGAAAGTTGGGTTCACTTACATATCCACCTTCTTAACACTTTTCTCTTGAAGATCTGTGCAGCAAGTGGTGCTCAAACTGTGCTTTCTGACTAACCTACTCTGCCTGCAGGAGTGGCAGTATGCAGAGCTCATTACAGACCATCTTCTGACAGCCTCAGATGCAAAGATCTGTTGCAGTAGCCTGCTCAGCCAGGAGGCAGCAAATGGGCACAGCAGGGGAAGCGTTTTGTTCTTGGTGGGGAGGAGAAGCTGGGAGAGTATATTCAGAGGCTGCAGGCAGTCCAGAGCTTGTAGAAAGTGGTCTCTCCTGTTTTCTGGCTTAAAATCAGGGACTTTAAAGGAATCATGTCAGAACTCTAGGGATGACATTTCAAAAGGTGCTCCACAAACAGGCCAGCCATTTTCCATTTGAACCATAAATACATCTCTTGGGTAAAGTAAGTGTTTCTCTTGCACTACTGTAATGAGTTGGTTGAGCTCAATGCATAAGTAATATCTTACACTAGTATGTGCAAATGCAAAGTTCCTCTGTTTCCTGCCCTTTGGCCTCCTGCTTTGCCAAAGTAAAACAAAAGCTTGGCCTGTGCACGTTTTAAATTCCTGGAAAATAAAGATAAAATAGTCAACCACTGAGAAAAACACTTCCTGTCTGATATGAGCCCCAAAACTAATGGCTGGTTAACTAGAATTCTTGTCTGAAGAGATTACAATGTGATAACTCCGTAGGTGTTTTCTCACAGACCATCTCCCCTTTTTTGAGCCCAGTCTAGCAGTCTTTCTATCAGATGTCTATGCTTTGAAGCCTATTAAAAGAAAGTGCTTGCATCTTCTTGGGCCCCTTCAGGGAATATTGGCGTCATTCTCTTGAAAGCTTCTTTGAAAGCTCTTCAACAGGAACATCTCATAGATATCTAGGAGAAGATCATAAGTGACTGTACTCTTATGTTGCTCCTCTGTCCATCTAATCGTCCATCCTTCTGTGTGACCTGTGCATGAGCAAGTATGCAGGAGATCCAACAGCAAGGAGAACATTTTTCTCTCCTGCTGCAGTTCTCTTCCCATGGTGAAGACAACTATAGGTTACCAAATGATGTAACCTATAGGTCTTTGTTCTAATTGCACGTGGCAGGTGCTGTAACAGTACAAGTGACTGTGAAAAGTTTTGGGTTTTGTGTGTCAGAACACAGGATAGATTTGTTGTTTTTTTTAAAATGAAAGGCAAGTATCTCTTCAAATTGACCATGTAGGACCACATAGTCAGTAACTGTCATTAAATGCCTACTTTGAGCTGAGTCCTTATCTGACAGGAGATCCTGCTGGTAACACCCTTTCTCACTCCTGGGCCTCCACTTCATCCTGAAGCTATTCAGTTCCTGGAATTATTGAAGACATAAATATTGTCTTCTGAAATGAGCTGTAAAGCATGTCTTGTTCAAGTGAAGGATGCAGAAAGCTGGTGGCAGCACAGCTGGACAGAGGTAGAAGGGTCATTTGCCTGGCCTGTAGCCCAGGATTTTCCAAGTGAGTTACTCCCACTCCCTTGTGGTTGCTGGGCTGGGGAGCAGCAACAATCTTAGAGGAGATTGTCCTACTTGCCTATTGAAAGGAGGCAGCGTCCCAGGGCAACCAGTCTGAGTGACAGGCTGTGGTGAGCAAGAGCTTGGAGTAAAAGAGTTTTGTGAGGCTGCAAATGATCAGTTTACATCTGTGTCTGCTTTATTTCTCTGCCGTACTCAGCAATGCCAGGTAAGCCCTTTCATGCTGCTCTGCCTTCTTCCAGCCATCTCTCCCTGTGGGAGGGAGCCATGCAGATAAGTCTGCAGATAGAAGAGAACTGTGTTGTTGCAAAAGCAAGGTAGGAGATGTATTCTGCCCCAGGCAGCACTTACGATGAGCACAATGGATATGCCAGCTCCTGCCTCTGCTGACTGTGAGGGTTGGAGAAGGCTGCAGGGAGCAGATGTGGAGAAGCTGAATGAAGCTGTGGGGTGGAGAGGAAACATGGGAGGGGATGGTTGGCAGAGCAGGCTGTATGGAGTCAGAGAGAGGACAGGGGGCCCTACCGCTCGCAGAGAGTGGGAGTGTGCCCTGGGCACGGGAGCCACTTGCTGAGAGCCTGCATGAGAAATTTTTGGAGGCTGCAGTCATGGAAATTGTACATGCACAGAGAGATGGGCAGGGAGAAGGAGCAAGCCAGACATGCAGATGTACAAGGGATTTAAAGAAATAGCTTGGAAAAGAAGAAGAGGGAGATGGTCTTTGTATGACAGCACTTTAGCACTTGTGTGTTGGCTAAAATATTACACCCTGCAACATCACCTGTGACATCCAGGTGCTTGAGGTCTACTTTGTGGTATGAAAAGTAGCATTGGCAACTCCATCAGTGGAAGCTGCAGTACAGGGGTGGGTAATGCCTCTGAGTGGGACACGAGGAGAAAGGAAGGCATGGGAGGCCTTTCATTGTGCTTTCAGTCCAGGAGACTCAAATTATCAAGTAAGTTTATATGTGCTTGCACAGATTGGGGCTCTTTTGAGAGGCTTATTTATTTATCAGGCTTAACTCTCTAGAGCTGTGCAGTCATCAGCTTTATATTTTCAACCTGATGGTCAATTCTTTGGAAAAAGCTGCATCACACTTCTTTCTGAAATTGTCTTCAAACAGCAGAGGTCAAGCAGTCCTTACAGTACTGATAATCCACACTGGTTTATTTTTTTTAAAGAACCTTTTGACTAGGCCCCTTGTTTCTAAAAGCCCAATTTGAATCCCTGCAGCGAAGCTATTGTTTAATTGTACTCCAGGGATTTAATTCTTCCTAAGGCATCTTGTCAATGCTGCATGTCTGCAGCAGGCAGCAGCACCACATGAATTTGCACCTCTTTGGAGTACCAGAACTGGGGCAGTGCCTGTTTCCAAAACAGGAGATAAGGGGCAGCAAATCTGAACAGAAAAATAAAACCAGGGAGAAAAAGCACTGTGGGTTGGTTGGTTGGTTGGTTGTTTTTTTTAATGTAGTGCAAATGTATCATGGCTTGGATTCTACTGATTTCTCATATGTTCTTTAAAACACATTCAGCTTGATTTGAGAATAGAATTATAAACTAACTGCCACGAGGCCTCATGGATTATATTGCAATTATTTTCCCTCTTTATCAATCCATGTGTGCAGTTCTTTGTGTAGGTTAGGAAACGAAGCAGGCAGACTGAATTTAGCATTAATTTGAGGATCCTGACATTATCTTGATTTAATGTGGCTGGCAAGTGAGACTGAATAAAGTATTTTTCTTTATACTCTGTTTTGTGTGTGGCTTATGTATGTATGTATTTATTTGTATCCATGTAATGAATTGCAATAACAGTATTACTTTTTAGCTTTTGTATCATTTATTACAGCTCCATCTTTGCATTCATGCTTTATATCCATTGTTCAGCTACTCGGGAATACATTAAGAAGCTCTGGTGAAAAATATAGCTAATACATTTCTGTGTTTGACTCTGTGTCTGCCCTTAGTTCCTCTCAATTAATTCTAGGTGTTCACTCTGCAAAATGGTACTGGAAAACAGCACCAAATGTTATTTGTGATAGAATGCCAGATTAGCTTTTTTTTTTTTTTTTTTCCCCTAACAAATCCAGGCTGATTATTAAAAATGTGTGGAAGAAAATACATTTATATAATAAATTACACAGACTGTGCATAGGGTAATAGCAGTGCAATAAATTACATTGTTTCTATAAGTATAGGATAAGCTGCATTCAATTTAAACGTCTGATTGCATCACTGTCATGCTGGTCAAGAACTCACTTGGGGGCCTTTTTAACATTCCTGTACCCATAAGTCATGAAGTCAAAATCCTTCTTTGCTTTGCCCTCAAATACAGGATTTCTCTTGAGTTATGCTGGCTGAAGTGTGTGGCTCATTGCCTGCCGTTTAGCTGAGGTCCCTCAGTTGAGTATAAAATGTAGGTTTGTACCCCTTAGGAGCAGCAAGTTTTCACGAGTGTGGTGCAGATAATGTAGGTCTGGCTCGTGTGAGGGATGCAGTCATCTGGTTTGCATGCCAGCCTCCCCAGTGGCACGTGCTCTTGCAGTTTTATTTGGTGGTTTATTTTGTTTTGTTTTGTTTTTGACTGAGCTAGCAGGGAATCATAGAATCAGTCAGCGTTGGAAGGGACCACAAGGATCATCTAGTTCCAGCCCCCATGCCGTGAGCAGGGACACCCTACCCTAGATTAGTCTAGACAAAGCCTCATCCAGCCTTGCCTTAAACACCTCCAGGGAAGTGGCCCCAACCACCTCCCTGGGCAACCCACTCCAGGGCTTCACCACTCTCATGGTGAAGAACTTCCTCCTCACATCCAATCTGAATCTCCCCAGCTCCAGCTTTGCTCCATTCCCCCTAGTACTGTCACTCCCCAGCTTTTCTGTAGGCCCCCTTCAGATACTGGAAGACCACAAGAAGGTCACCTGGGAGCCTCCTCTTCTGCAGACTGAACAGCCCCAACTCCTTCAGTCTCTCCTCATAGCAGAGGTGCTGCAGCCCTCTGATCATCCTTGTGGCCCTTCTCTGCACACACTCCAGCATGTCCACATCCCTCTTGTCCCAGGGGCTCCAGAACTGGATGCAGTACTCCTGGTGGGGGGTCTCAGCAGGGCAGAGTAGAGGGGGAGAATCACCTCCCTCTACCTAGAAGCCACAAGCTTGGTACATAGCTAACGAACAAGGCTCGAAAGGGTGACCCTGGTAGCTGCTGCATTCTGAGTGGGACAAGTAGGGTTGTTTCAGCATCCTATTGCACGTATCCCAGAATGAAGTGGCCATGTAATGATGGCCTGGATTTCTGCAGAAACAAGACAAGAACACAGAAATTTGCTTTTAAAGGATATGAAAGGTGTAGAGTGGCTGTTTTCTAAAACCCCAAACACACTTAGTGGTTAATGTGCTGAGGCCTTACTTCGTTCTGTGCAGTGTCAGCTCATAATCTGTAACAGACTGTCCAACTAGATTTATCTGACTGGTTAGTCAGAACTGTTGAACCTGTTGCAGATTTTAGCTGGTTTTTGAAAGAGGAGGTATCTTAGAAGAGATACAAACAGTTGGGCTGCAAATAGATTCTTCTAATTTGAAAAATCTGTCTGAAGAATTGCATGTTAGAAGGAGACATTCCTGGCCTTTGGATGACTCAGGGTGACGAAGTCTGAACTGTCCTGGAGCCTGACTCAGTCTGGGGACTGTATACCAGGAGATGCATGGACAGGAGATGTGCTTGAAGTTCCTTTTCTTCTTCTTGCTGGTAGAACAGCATCAACTCCTTGTTTTCCTCCATGAAGTCCCCTGTGCATATGCTAGAGAAGATACTTGGCTTCCAGGTGCCCAAAAAGCTGTTTTCCACCTACTCAAGCTGCAGAGTGGCAAATGCACTGGAGATGTTCCCTGACCCAGATTCAGCCTGAGGTCACCTTTTGAGTGGAGGTTTCTTACACTTAGTACTTGGGTCAGTTTGACATTCTGTTCACCTTACTCACTCTGGTTCAAGAGAATGAGGGCTTCTAGCAGGAGCACACCAACTGGTTTGAGGCTTGCAGTTTATGACAGGAATATGTCAAACTCTTCCATTACATACAGTTATGTCCCTCACATCTCTTGTTGGCTTTGCTGTGGAGTCAGGTAACACAAGTTCAAAGAGGCAGAAGTCTTTGCAGCAGCACATGAAATTGGCAGGTTTAAAAAAGAAATTGAAAATCCAATGGGAAGTAGACTGTTTCTCTCTAGAGCTATGCAACACATCTTAGAATCATAGAATGGTTTAGGTTGGAAAAGACCTCAAAGATCATCCTGTTCCAACCCCCTGGCATAGGCAGGGACACCTTCCACTAGATCAGGTCGCTCAAGGCCCAGTCCAGCCTGGCCTTGAACATCTCCAGGGAGGGAGCAGGCAAAACAACCACCGGGGGCAACCCATTTCAGTGTCTCGCCACCCTCACTGTGAAGAACTTCCTCCTAACATTCCATTTAATCTCCCCTCTGCCAGTTTAAACCCATTCCGCCTTGTCCTGTCATTACAAGAACTTGTGAACAGTCCTTCTCCAGCCTTCCTGTAGGCCCCCTTCAGATACTGAAAGGCTACTATAAGGTCTCCTCAAAGCCTTCTCTTCTCCAGGCTGAAAAGCCCCAACTCCCTCAGCCTGTCCTCACAGCAGAGATGCTTCATCCCTCTGATCGTTTTCGTGGCCCTCCTCTGGACTGTCTCCAACAGTTCCATGTCCTTCCTGTGGTGGGGGCTCCAGAACTGCACACAGTATTCCAGGTGGGGTCTGAGGAGAGCAGAGTAAAGAGGAAGAATCCCCTCCTTTGCTCTGCTGGCCACGCTTCTCTTAATGCAGCCCAGGGCACGGTTGGCTGTCTGGGCCGTGTGTGCACACTGTCGGCTCATGTTGAGCCTCATCTTGAGTGTGGACTGTGTGCATTGCACTTTACAAAACATCCTGAGGGCAGGACTATAACTTGGTTTTATTTCTTTAGGCATCATCTGTATTTTGTCAAATTAAAGGTGGGGGGAATAATATGCTCCAAGAAAGGAGGTGAACGACCTTACACAAAGGAAATTTACTAGTCTACAGTGGAATGGTTCGGAGTTATTTCCCCACTTCTCATTATAGAGCAGTTGGATAGTAAAGTTAGGAGAGATTGTGCAGCTGAGTTGTGACTATTGCTGCATGAAGGAACCTCACCTGTTTTATGTGGGCTGTAAAAGAAAATGGATAATGACATTTTAAAGACTTCAAAATATGGGAACCTTAACAGACTGGTCTGGTATAACTGTGTTACAGATGCTGCTTTTGCATAATAGAAAGGTACAAGAGCTGGTCTGTGGGAAATACAGAGGCTTCTTATTTTTGTAAAGCTAGAGAGAGCCTTCAGATTTGCTACTATGTTAAAATAGTGGGTTTAAATTTAAATATTGTAATTATTTCCTTGATGGGGTTTTATGAAATCAACATCCCCCTGTGAAGCAGTTTAATTTCATGGAATCATCATTCCCTAAAAGAAAGGAAAATAAAAAGGAATGGAGGGGGGGAAAAAAAATTGCACAGCAGTAGTTTTTGTGAAAAAACAGACTTGCAGAAAAAGGAGTTCCAGATCTGTGAGGATGGATCACCTTGCTGTGTTAACTGGAAGTCCTGTTAGTGCACCTTCCAAGCAGGAAGGGTGTGAGTGTCCAAGGGTGCTACTGTAAGCAAGCCAATGTATTTAGCAACGCATCCAGTGCTCCTGAAGTACCTGTGTGTGCTTACCCTGAGGCAGTCAGGTGGCTTAGCTCTTCATTCCATGAAGGGAACTTGCCACGGCCTCAGGTTTACTGTGAGGCAGCATTCAACAGCAGTCCCTTGTGGATCAGTTTGTGTGCAGTAAATCAGAGCCTTAGTTTACTCCTGAGGATTTGCTGTTTTATCCACAAGCTACAATCATTGGGATTTAAGTTTTTAACATATTTTCTTTCATTTTCTTTGCTGATTTACTTCCTCTTTTGATGGTTGGATCATTTCTGTGCCTTGACGTTTGTCCTAGAGATTTGACAATTCCCTGATGAGGTCCTGGTAACTTTTTCTGATGACTGCTGGTTTTGCTGTGCTTGTGTAAGGAAACAAGGCTTATGCTGTCATGCTGTTCTCATGTCTGAAAGACTGACTATGTTACCCTAATGGCTTTTAAGGCACGTTGAAAATGAGCATCTAGATAATAAAGAATGCTAACTGTACCCCTCAGCAGTAGAGAAGAGAGATGAGTTACACTTGTCCATAGATACAAGTGAACCTGGATACAGTCCTCATGCGTGCGCCATAGCTGCAGAAGCAGCTTTGATCAGAGCTTCTACCTCTGTAGGTAGGCAATGAGGAGTCTGTCTACAAAGTGCACACCTGCAGAGAAGAGTGTTCCACATTCTCCAAGCTTACTCTGGAGTACAGGAGCACATTGACTAGATTGAGGCTTTGGGATTATGTCAAATTTCTCCCATTGCATACAGTTATTTCCTGTTGTTGGCTTTGCTGTGGAGTCAGGTAACGCAGAAGTTCAAAGAAGCAGAACTCTCTGCAGCAGCAAATGACAGTCAAGTGAGCATTGAGTGATGGTTGCCCTCTTGTAATGGTAGAGGTGGTACTTGTTTGGTAGCAGCCTGTGAATTTTCACAGCCGCTGCTGAAAGCCATCTCATCTTTTTCTGGATCCAAAGCTACCTTGTCTATTTAAGAAATACATGGTGAAAACGGTTGTAACGTTTGTTGTGCTTCAGTTGCTCCTCAAAACCAGTGAGAAACTTTGCCACAGGTGCTAATCTGCACAACATTACAGCAGGTTGTTGTAGCAGAGCGGGAAGCATTGGCTTGTTAGTCGCTGCTTGGATAAAGCAGAGGCTATTCCCAAGTCAACAAGGGCCTGGGACAGCAGCAGAGTGGTGATGTGTTCCTTGCAGAACCAGCTTTGCTGCTGGTTTACTAAACTGAAATAGTTTGCAAACCAATGATCTGTGCTTATCTGAAAGGAGAGTTGTCTTTTGGCCTAAAACTAGAAATTGTTTTGGGAAGCTTGTGATAGTGAGTCCTGTCAGATGGGTCGGTGCTCCATGGACATAAACTTCCTTCGGTTTTTGCATACAATATTTCTTCTATATGTTTATTAATACCTATTTTCATGTCTGTATTTTCAAATATTTCATCTGTAAGTAGCTTCTGGTTGTGACTGTGATATCTGTGGTAGGCATCTGGATGTATATTAAGAAGTATGGCTAGAAAACCATGAAAGTTGTTGAGAGATCTGTGTTGGTATTGTTGTCCCTGAAGGTCCTTGTCCCATCCTTGGTTCATAGTGTAAAACAGAGATCAGTAAACCTAGTTTAGATGTGGCAGGTTGCTTCTCACATTAGTCCCCGTGATTTGGGAGATATGAGAAATGCATTTCTGGAGTTCTGGAGCCCCCAGCACAAGACAGATGTGGAACTGTTGGAGAGAGTCCAGAGGATGGCCACAAAGATGATCAGAGGGCTGGAGCATCTCTGCCACGAGGACAGGCTGAGAGAGTTGGGGCTTTTCAGCCTGGAGAAGAGAAGGCTTCGAGGAAACCTTATAGCAACCTTCCAGTATCTGAAGGGGGCCTACAGGAGGACTGGGGAGGGACTATTCACAAGGTCTTGTAATGACAGGACGAGGGGGAATGGGTTTAAACTGGAAGTGGGGAGATTTAAATTGGACGTTAGGAGGAAGTTCTTCACAGTGAGGGTGGTGAAACACTGGAACAGGTTGCCCAGGAAGGTTGTGGCTGCTCCCTCCCTGGAGGTGTTCAAGGCCAGGCTGGATGAGGCCTTGAGCGACCTGATCTAGTGGGAGGTGTCCCTGCCTATGCCAGGGGGTTGGAACAGGATGATCTTTGAGGTCCTTTCCAACCTAAACCATTATATGATTTCCAGGAACAAAAGGAGGTGGTGCGGGTCTGACCGAAGCCTGTTTGTGCTCCTTGTGTACCTGAGCAGAGTGTGTGTATCTTGTGCCTACTCATCTCCTGTTTTTACAGAAACACTTTTGTGCAAGTAGGAAACACTGTCACATGGTATATGCTTGTGGATGAAAGGCAGGTTGTGCAAAGTGTGTGTTTGACAGCACTGTGAGTGAGAGAGGTGCGAGAACCACAGAAGGATGTTCACATCCATCTCTGCTCTGGTGACTTCCGTGGTTTGTCTGGATGTTTTATGTTCTAATTCAGCATTGGTGAAAGCCACAGGTTTAGTTGTAAATTCACTTTGCAGGAGTAATTTATGAAGATGTCAGCGTTTTCTGGCTATAAAGGTGTTTAAAACTTAAATGCTTAAAAAGTTTTTTTCAGAGCAAGATAAATCTAAGTGTAAAAGCTGGCTAAGAAAGATGCTCATCCCTGTTTCCAGTATGAGGCAAGAAAAAGTAGTTATCTAGTCCTTTGTTTTTGTAATTGATGAGCTTCTGTGGTTACAAGTCTTGCAATTCAGGCTGTCTTCAGTGCTGCAATGGTCTCTGTTCAAGAGCTGATCTTACATTCCACATGGGTTACAGTACGGCAAGCACAGAGCTGAGTTTTCAGGCTGTAATTCTCAGTTCTTTGTGCTCTGAATTTGGCTTCATGTTATTTGCAGAATAATTTTTGCGTCTCTGTGCGATTTAATTGGGCAGTCAGTGTGAATTTTGTGGTGTTCATGTGCAAGCAAGGGAGAGGGAGATTTTCTAAGTGTTCAGTGTTCGCATGGACATAAACAGGTGGGTTTCCAGCAGAGACATTTGCATTTGAAAACCTGCTCTAAACGGGCAGGGCTTTCCCAGGAGAAGCAGCACCAGCAGTGAAATGCAGCGATCGATCAGCATAGAATTGTGTGAGCATTTGATGGGCAAAATGTTGTGGTATAAAGACAGGGCCCAAGAATAAGCTCTTTGTGGTTTTGTTTCTTTCCTGAAAACTGTGACTGAGAGGCTTTTATCATTTAAAAAAAAAAAAATTAATCAGCTACATTTTGGCTAACCTGGAAAACACCCACAAGTTCCCTTCAAGCATTCAAAGTGCTGTTTCTTTAATCCAGTTTTTATTTTAAAAAAAAATAAAAATAATGGGTTAAATTTCTTTATGCTTTCAGAACCCTAAAAGTAAAGTAATGTCTTGAACCACTCCTTTCAGTCACAGAGCTGAAAGCATCTCATTTAGTGTACACAGCCATACAACTCTTCTCAGGCAGCTTGCATTCACGGTTTTATTTCTTTCCTAATTTTAGCTAAGGAAAACATTCCCTTACTTATCACAACACGTGTCTAGTTTCTCGGGCAAAGTTCTACTTGGAGTTTATTTTAATTCTTGATCAAACGAGCTGTCCAAGAAACGAATCTTAAAAAAACCCTCCATGAAAATGTTTAAATACGCCAATGGGGACACCTGGTGGAGAAACAACGACTTGCCCAGGACGCCCTGCGTTAAACCCATGACTGGTGGGTGAGCATGAGTTAGATCATCAGTGAGGTGACTGTGAGTATTTTTAACCACAGCAGCTGCAGAATTACTCATTATTTTACTTGCCTGCTGCTGATCATAGAATCATAGAATGGTTTAGGTTGGAAGAGACCTCAAAGATCATCCAGTTCCAACCCCTCGCCATAGGCAGGGACACCTCCCACTAGATCAGGACACTCAAGACCTCATCAAGCCTGGCCTTGAACACCTCCAGGGAGATAGCTATCTCGAAGCATCCTGTGCTTGCTGCTGGCTGAGAACACGTTCATGTAGTTATAGAATCATAGAATGGTTTAGGTTGGAAGTGACCCCAAAGATCATCCAGTTCCAACCCCTTGCCATAGGCAGGGACATCTCCCACTAGAACAGATCGCTCAAGGCCTCATCCAACCTGGCCTTCAACACCTCCAGGGAGGGAGGGAGCATCCACAGCTTCCCTGGGCAACCTGTATTCCAGTGTCTCACCACCCTCACTGTAAAGAACTTCCTCCTAACATCCAATTTAAATTTCCCCACTTCCAGTTTGAACCCATTACCCCTCATCCTGTCATTACAAGACCCCAGCCTTCCTGTAGGCCCTTTTCAGATACTGGAAGGTTGCTATAAGGTCTCCTCAAAGCCTTCTCTTCTCCAGGCTGAAAAGCCCCAACTCTTTCAGCCTGTCCTCATAGCAGAGGTGCTCCAGCCCTCTGATCATCTTCATGGCCCTTCTCTGCACTCACTCCAGCAGTTCCATGTCCTTCTTGTGCTGGAGGCTCCAGAACTGCACACAGTACTCCAGGTGGGGTCTGACGAGAGCAAAGAGGGAGAATCCCCTCCCTTGCCCTGCTGGCCACATTTCTCTTGATGCAGCCCAGGACACAGTTGCTGTCTGGGCTGCACATGCACACTGTCGGCTCACGTTGAGCTTTTTGTCAACACAGTTGTGGTGGTGTTGATGCACAAGTGGTAGGCAAGCGCCCATTTCCTCAGTGTCTGCTGTTTAATGTGACTATGGACAAAGCTGCAGTTACTGGAAAATGCTGTTTCTTTCTTGCTGCTGCAGAAGCTGCCATGTTCAAGGATTCTCAAATAAGCTCTACAGATTGCTCAAACCAACACAAAGAGACATCCTGTTGGCGTGCATTTGGAAGATGATGTGGGAAGATTAGATGAAGTTCTAGGACCAGCTTGTAGCTGCAGGACAGAAAACACTCAGTTGAGTCTTCCTCTGAGATGAGCTGCTTCAGTCTTGTCAAATAACAACTCAAACACATTTTCCAGTCTGCAGTAAAAGTGTTCCTCCAGTGAGCAGGATCTGCCTTCCCACTCTCCTGTAAGTGTGGCCTTGGGAGAGAACACGGTGAGGACTGAAGTCCGCCCTGGCTTTATCAGTGAGCTTGGTCAGGGAGAGGGATGTTGTGCTTGCCACTGACTTGGGAAGCAGGCAGTACTCAGCCCATACTCTGAGGCAGTGCTCCTATGTCAGAGGGCAGAATATGGGCCCCAGGCCATTTATTTGTGCTCTTCCTGGAGTGGGGCAAAGCAGCCGGGTAGGAAGCTGTATTGCAGACGTGGCCTAGGAACTGTATGCAAGTGGACCATGCTTTAACTACTGTGAAAATGGTTGTGTTTGACTGTCTTTCCCGTGCCTCACTCAGAAAGCAAGCATTAGCCTTTCCTGCGATGGGACAGCAACACACAGATGGGTTCTGGTGTGCCTTCTGGCATGCACCAGCTGTGGAACATGGGATTATCTGGGTCTTTTGTCTTTCTAGGTAGGAGAGAAGGAAAAGAAAGGAATGCTTACAGTCATGAGGAAAGAGGATAATTTCTGGCTCTTTGTTTTGATGCAGTGTATTCTGACATAGAGTAAAATTTATATGCTGATGGTTTTCTTATTGTTTGGGAAAGAAGGAGCATGCTAATTGTAATTCTGCACCAGAGCCATCAGGCAACTGAGAGAGAAAGTGACTTTGGCTTAGACCGTCACAATTTGGACAGCAGACTGTGGATTTTTATTAGATATAGCAGAGTGTTAGTTGTGTTTAATTCACATGTCAAAATCCTTTTCTCTGTGGCAAATCAGAACTGCAAATTAAGTAGGAATTGCTGCTTCATAGGCATCTGGTATAGCCTGCTGACACTGCATCCTCTCACAATATAAGGCTCGTAGTAAATGAGAGACAAACTAATTTCAGTTGGTGTTTTATTTCAGAGAATCACAGAACAGGTTGGAAGTGACCTCCAGAGATCATCAAGTCCAAGCCCCCTGCCAGGGCAGGATCCCTTAGGGTAGTTTGTACAGGAGTGCATCCAGGCAGGTTTTGAAAGTCTCCAGAGAAGGAGACTTCACAGCCTCTCTGGGCAGCCTGTTCTGGTGCTCTCTCATGCTCACTGTAAAGAAGTTTCTCCTCATGTTGAGGTGCGACCTTCTATGTTCCAGTTTGTAGCCCTTGCTCCTTGTCTTATTGCTGCTGACCACCAAAAAGAGATTGGCCCCAGCCACTTGACACCCACCCCTCAGATATTTGTATACATTGATGAGATCCCCTCTCAGTCTTCTTTTCTCAAGAACAAATACATTTGATTTATTTGGTAGGTATTCCAATGTTGGGATTAATATCAAAGCAGGATAACATATATTGCCACAGAACTCAAGAGCGGGCAGTTTTAAAGTCAGCTCTTGAATTCAGATGGCTCAATGAAATCTCTTTTCTACTTCAGGTGACTCAGACTTTGCAGACCTGGCTGGAGGCACTCACTGTGAATCCAGACCAGCAATCAAGAGCATATGCTAACAGAAGGAGTATTCTAGTAAACTCTATGGGCTGAATATTTCTTGCTTCTCTTCCTTGCAGAAAACACCTTCTGCAGTGGTGACCATGTATCGTGGCACAGCCCTTTGGACAACAGTGAATCTAGAATCCAGCATATGTTACTGACAGAAGACCCTCAGATGCAGCCGGTGCAGACTCCTTTTGGAATCGTTACTTTCCTACAGGTATGATCCATTACCTTCTGCATGTGGAATGAACCTAATACTGCGTTTTATTTAGCTTCATTAAGTCAGCTGCTTATTATTCTGCCATCCACCTTTCTTCCTTGTTTGATCACAGTGGATCTCTTCCTGGAGTTGCTCTTCTGGAAGTATTCAGTAGGCATTTTACCAGGTTTGAGCAATGGCATGCTTAGCTTTCAAGATGGAGATCTCTGATGGAGAAAAGGCTTAGACCCCAAAACAGAGCTGGGGTTGAATATTGTGTTGCTACTCTGAAATTTCAAGCATTAACAGGAAAAAAAGCTGAGCAAAACACTTTTAGTAAGTAATGCAGAGCTAGATTCATTCTAGTTCTATGGCAGGCTTGAGTTCCAGGAAAAGAAGAGTTTGGAGTAGGACTTGGAATTGTTTTGGCATTATTAAATGGCAGAAATGTAGCCTGCAGTGTTGACACAAAGATTCTTTAGAGTCTGAGGGAGTTTTCCTGTACTGATCTACTGCTTAAGAAGGATTCAGTTTTCCTTGGCAAAAGAAACATTTTTAAATCCCTTGTGATTTAACCCTACTGTTCAGTATGGGGAGCTTCCTTGTCCAAGCAGATCTGTTTGCTTTCCCAAAGTCCTTCTTCTTAGTGATACCTCTTCGATGTCATAGAATGGTCTGGGTTAGAAGGGACCTTCAAGGGTCATCTAGTCCAGCCCCCTCTGCAGGCAGCAGGGACATCCTCAACTAGATCAGGATGCCCAGAGCCCTGTCGAGCCTCACTTTGAATATCTCCAAGGATGAGGCCCCAGCCATCTCCCTGGGCAACCTGTTCAAGTGTTCCACCACTCTCATAGTAAAGAACCTGTTGCAAACATCCAATCTAAATCTTCTTTAGTTGGAAGCCATTGCCCCTCATCCTGTCACTACAGGCCTTTGTAAGCAGTCTTTCTTCATCCTTCTTGTGGGCCCCCTTCAGTTACTGGAAGACTGCTATTAGGTCTCCCTGGAGCCTGCTCTTTTCCAGGCTGAACAACCCCAGCTCCCTCAGTCTGTCTTTGTAGTAGAGCTCCCCCAACCCCCTGGTCGTTTTTTGATAGTTTTCAAGTGCATGGGGAGTTAATAACCTTAGTGGAAGAGCTATCTGCAAGCATTTGTATTTTACAATTTAAGCTTCAGGTTGTTCCTGTTTTTCCTTGGCTGTAGTTGCAACATGTAAGGGGAAGCTCCATTACTACAGACCTGCACAAGGCAGCTGCTGTGCAAAGGCTTTCCTGAATATTCTGAGGTGCCCAAAAATTTGTGTTTTATCCACAAGAAAGAGATGAGTGTGAGATTGATTAGTGAAAGGTGAGTTGTGGATCCTGAAAGAAGAGTCATAGAGCCAAGTTAAGTCAGGGGTTAGCTGGAGCTGACTCCCCAGTTAGTGCTGCACTACTCTGCATCTCTTCTTTAGTGCCCAACTGTCCTGAATCAAAGGACAGTCAGCTCTTGGCCTCTAATCTTCCATAACACATACATTTGACTTGCTTTTCAGCTTTGTTTGGTGCTTGTTGTTATGGGTTTCTTTTGACTCGTGAGAATAAATGGTTGCAAAAAGAAAAGAAAACAAAATAATTTCCTTGTTTAGGATCTTGTTGTTTGTATGTAATTAGTGAGTGGAGGTCCAGGGAGGAGTGTTCTGGAGCAAGGGTGATTCAGGCTGTTCATGGAGGAAGCCTAGGAGATGGATGGAGATAAAACATGTCTCCAGGGGTTGCGTCCTGAGCAAGTGAGCTCTGCAAGGAGCAGGGGAGGCGTAGGGTGTGCAGAGCTGGCTACATGCTGATGTTAAAGGTTTTCCACACAGATTTCTATCTCTGCAGATATGTGCCTGTGTGGCAAAGGCACACCATGCACTTCTGCTTCCTGCTTTTCAGAACTTAGTTTTCAGGTTTCCTCCTTTCTGCTGAAACAGCAGTTCACAGAATCACAGAATGTCAAGGGCTGGAAGGGACCTCAAAAGATCATCCAGTCCACCCCCCCCACCAGAGCAGGATTACCTAGAGCAGATCACTCAGGAATGAATACAGGTAGGTCTTGAATTTCTCCGGAGACGGAGGCTCCACAACCCCCCTGGGCAGCCTGTTCCAGTGTTCTGTCACCCTCACAGGGAAAAAAATCCTCCTCATGTTTACATGAAACTTCCTATGCCTCAGCTTCCACCTATTGCTCCTTGTCCTGTCATTGAGCATCACCAAGCAGAGCCTGGCTCTATCCTCCTGGCACTCACTCTTTACATATTTATAAACATTGATGAGGTCACCTCTCAGTCTCTTCTTCTCCCAGCTAAAGAGCCCCAGCTCCCTCAGTCTCTCCTCATAAGCTGAACAGATTTTGACAAAAAAATCTAGCTTCAGTTAGAAAAGGCAGAGAGTATCAAGGAAGAAAATGAAAGGCTGTGGCAAACAATTTTTCATCCCAAAGAGTGAATCATTGTGCTCAAAGGCACACACTAGCATTTGATAGATCAGGAAGAGACTGCCCTCTATCAGCTGAAGGGTGTTTCACCCCTTCATTTGAAGCAGCTGACCTCAGCTGCTGTGAGAGAAACATCTGGTATTGTTCAGTGTGGCAGCTCCCATCCCGAAACACAAACACATCCTGCCTTATACAGGAAGGCAGAAGTCTGCAGTTACCTACAGTGCCGAGTGGATTATGCAGCATGTAAGCAGCTTTACTTTGTGGTACCAGGTAAGATGTAACCTGTCGGCAAACTGAGTTGGTCAAGTATTTGTAAGCTCCAAAGCACTCCCTTGTGGCAGCAGTTCCCTTGCTTGATGGAGATTACTGTTGCAGTATTGCATTTTGCTCCTAGCAGTTGGCTGACAGAGCAACGTTTGTCATGTGCTCAGACCCTAACCTGTCCTGTCTTGTGTGGACCAGATTGAAAAGTGAGGACAGACTAGTGGATCTTCAGTAAACCCCAATTTGTCACTCGGCCTTCCTCACAGTTCACACCTGCAAGATTAAATGGTTGTATGGGCAGGGCACTTAACATGGGGAAGTGCAGCAAGAGGAATTGCAGAATTCCTCTGTTTTCTCAGTCTCCTTGCTCATCTGGTTAAAGACATTGTGCTTCTCTGTGTTTGCATTGTTTCATTCAGCACCACGTTCTCTCTACAGTTCTTGAACGATTCCCATCCAGTTTGGGATCTCTCTTTTCATTTATTCCAGATTGTTGGAGTTTGTACTGAGGAACTGCATGCGGCTCAGCAGTGGAATGGGCAAGGGATCCTTGAACTGCTTCGAACTGTCCCGGTGTAAGTGCTCATTTAGCCCTTATAGGGGAGCGTTCCTTTAGAGATCAATTCTGTTTACTTTTATTGACAATCATTACCCCGTTAATGTAACTTGCTTGATCCTGTGCTATAGCAAAAGATGGGAATTCAGTGCAAATCTGTTCTCACGCACAGATGCTCAAGTGGCAGATCAATGCACATGGAAGTCCACATGTTCAGGGTGAAACAGAATGAATTCTTGGAAGCTTAATTTCCTTCCTCTTCTGCCTGCAGCATTTTCTCATCGGTTCTTCCTGAGAGAGCTGTGATAACTGTTCCTGGTGACCTTTCTGTGTAGTTTAAAAGGCGAGGGTCTGACTTAGAGTGCCTAGCAAAGTTGCTCTCCAACTGGCCTCACTTCCGGTGCAGCAGGAGGAGTATTCCTGCAAGTTCCTTATTGTTTCTCACATGGCACAACCAAGATGTCATTGAGTTAAGGAGGAGATGAGGTTTACATGGTAAATGATAGGCTGATGCTCTGTTTGCTGCAGATTGCAGGTAAACTCTTTTTTGCCTTGCAGATATTTTGTTTAAATACTTTTCCATTTAGTGAAAGTTATTGCCATGTGATTGGAGCTCAAAAGATTTTTTTGTTGTTGTTGTTCAAGGATTGTTTTTTCAAACAAAATGGTTCTGAATATGCATTTCTGGGCACGTGCTCTCTAGTGTCACAATGGCCCTTAATTGATTATTTGGAAGAGCCTCTGGTGCCAGACTTTTTAAACTGGTGCCTAAAAGGGAAAAGTTCAAGTGCAGATAATTCATGCAAATGCCCTACAGTGAATTTGTCCAGCTGCAAGCTTTGTTTCTGGGAGCCCAAGACAATAAACCCTGCCTGCAGCTGCCTTGGCTCCTCTAAGTCAGTACAGATATAGCCCCACTGTCCTGAGTCTGTTCTCATGTTGGGTTTTGGCTTTTGTGCTGTGGTACAAGCACCTTTCCAAGGATAAAATGAAACCCAAATGTGCTTGATTCAAAGGGAAAGCTGCAAACTCCTAAGTCAGTGTAAAAGTTTCTTGCATCCCAGTAAGGAACTGAAGCAAATCACAGTTCTGCAGTTAATAGTTAATGTCTTCCAACGTGATATGAGAAGAGTGGCTACTGATGCACTGATAAAGCCATATGATATTAACTTTTACTGCTCCCACTCCATGTGCTTTGGGAGATTATAGCACAGACAAAGCCAGAGGAGGGGGCCTTTGACTACAGTAAAAAAGTATCTCATGGGAAAAAAAAAAAAATTAATGTCAGTTCCAAAAGATTCCAGTTTTGACTTCAAATGAAAAACGCCACCCAAATCTGACTTCTGCTGTCACTTCTTCATTATGACCCAAAGTAAAGGCTCTGAGTAGTTCATTTTCACAGTAATCTACTTTCTGTTACCTTCTTTGGGAAATATCTTGACCTTCCTAACTTCTATTGCTAATGAAAACAAAGGATTTTCCTGAACCATTTTGACCATTAAATACCACCTGGGCAAAATGTCTGTTGTGAGGATATTAATCAGAGCAAGAGCCTTTTTATGGTACTGAACACAACTACCAATCTCAGCAAAAAGTGCAGTCCCATTGGCATCCTGTTGCATCTTTAGATATGTAATAGAGGTACAAATTTTGACCTCACCTTTCTCAGATCTTAGCTAGTCTGGACTTCTTAGTCTCAATTCAGTTACCTGTAAGATTAAAAGCCAGTTCAGTGAGCCCACACAGGAAATAGCCTTTGTCAATCCTGGCTGCTTTGCAAGACTTCATGTGATCATAGCATGAGTTGGTTGGAAGGGATCTTAAAAATCACCTAGTGCCAATCCTCCTGCCATGGGTAGGGACACTTTCCACTAAGAGTAGTTGCTCAAGGCTTCATTAAACCTGGCCTTGAATGCCTTCAGGGGTGGGGGCAAGATGCTAGGTAGATAACGAAAGCCCTCCGTGACCTACTTGTTATCTATTTGAGAAATGCTATGGGATGTATACACAACATACATGGGCTTGTTTTAAATTCTGTCTCATGCTTCCATAGTTGGTTCATTACCTTTCTTTCTTTCACTGTAGGGCTGGAGGCCCCTGGTTGATAACAGACATGCGAAGAGGAGAGACAATATTTGAGATTGACCCACATCTGCAAGTATGTCTTTAGTTTATAAAATGTCCTGTCTTTGGCAGTAGGCAAGGATAATTGATTTAATGGTGTAAAACAGTTGTCCTGTTTTCTCTAAAGGTGCTGTGATCTTCTCAATGTTTGCAGTAATCCTGGGAAAGTCTGAGAGACTCCCTTGGCCCCCTCAGAGATGGTTCAAGCCCCAGGGGTATGGTAGCTCTAGGAAAAAAAAATTAGAGAAAGGATACCAGGAAAACTTGTATGTGATACAAATTGGTAAGATTTGGACGGCATATTTGAGAAAGAAGAAAGATAGGAAAAGATAGAAGGGCAAAGAACAACACAAAATTTAGACATGATAGATCAGGAAGTTCCTCCGATTTATATTCAAGAAGAAAGAGACAGAAAATAACAACTAAGTAATATTTTTTTCACGGCAAATGTGACAGTGTAATTCTTTCCTGTAGAATGCCACTTGAGGCCAAATAGTTAGTATGGTCTAAGAAATAATGAGAAGTCTCACACAGTTATTAATAATCCATGCAGGAAGATAGGTACTAAGCCTTCATCAGAGTTCACAGGATCACAGGATGTTAGGGCTTGGAAGGGGCCTCCATGGATGATCCAGTCCAAGCCACCTGCCAGAGAAGGACCATACTATCTAGTGCAGGTCACACAGCAACACATCCAGACAGGTCTTGAAGGTCTTCAGAGGAGACTCCACAACATCTCCGGGGAGCCTGTTCCAGTGTTCCGTGAACCTTACAGCAAAGAAGTTCTTCCTCATGTTAAGGTGGAACTTCCTGTACTGTAGTTTATACCCATTGCCCCTTGTCCTATCACAGGGCACAGCTGAGCAGAATCTGTCCCCTTCCTCTTGACCCCCAGCCCTCATGTATTTATAAACATTGATTAGATCCCTTCAAAGTCTTCTCTTCACCAGACCAAAAGGCCTGGATCCCTCAGCCTCTCCTCACAGGGCAGTGCTCCAGCCCCCTTAATCATTCCATAGCCCTTTGTTTGACTCTTTTAAGTATATCCCTGTCCCTCCTCAACTGGGGAGCCCAAAACTGAACACAGTGTTCCAGGTGAGATCTTACCAGGGCAGACTAAAGGGGAAGGAGAACCTCTCTTGATCTGCTGAACACACTCCTCTTAATGTTCTCCAGGATCCCATTGGCTTTCTCAGCCACAAAGGCACTGCTGTCCCACGGATAGCTGCTTGTCCACCAGGAATTCCCAGGTCCTTCTCCACAAGTTCAAGTTAATCTCTGAATTTCAAACATGAGAATAGGACCTGCATGGAGGGGTTACCATCCTGCCCACTACTGCTGATCTGCACGTTTGGGAGACAGTTCTGCATGCCTTCAACAGAGTTACAGTACTGGAGTAGCTGGGTTCCAGACAAATCCAGTGTGGTGCTGACCTTGTTTCAGTGCATCACTGAGTATTTGCCTTGAACAGAGAACTTAAGGCTTAGCCTGACAGGACACGTGCGTATGTGCACGTTTTGTGCAAGCTGTTGCATTTGCTCATGGTCTGGGTGTCTGCATCTGATTACCTCAGTTGCCTCACAGCATCTTTTATTTTGCAAACTTAAGAACAAATTCTACTTTTACTGTTGGGTTTGGGGTTTTTTTTGTTTTTGTTTTAATGAATTCATTCATCTAAAATAACTCCAGTCTGAGAGACACAAAAACGTCCCACGAATGTCCCACAGTCTGGAAGCTAATACAGCTACAAATTCTGTCAAGCTTTTAGGCTATTCAGAATTTTGCCCTCCTCCCCTCCCTGCCCACTGGTGATTCCTAGTGATAACAGCATTTTCTTCAATTTACTGTAAATGAAAAGTAGCTTAGGTTACTGGAATCTGAGTCAGCCGAGACAAGTTAAGGCAAATAAAAGAGTACCTCTGCCTCACCACTGTGTCCTGCCACTGTCTGTGGTCTTTCCGGACTTCCTCACAGCACAGACATTCCTGTTTCTGTTCTTTCTTGCCCGTGCAGTAGAATGGATGTGCCAGGTGTGTGTGTCTGTGCCTCCTTGCTTGCTCTGCTGCTGCGGCCCCTGGGGATTCACAGGGTAAAACTTGCTGCTGTGGCAGTGAGTCCCGCAAAGAGCCTTTGCTGAGCGTAGGGAGCTGCTCTGCTCTGGGCTGCATTCAGCCACACTGCTGCCTTCCACTGCTCACACTCTCTGTACCATCACCAGGAAAATGACACTTGGTCCCTTCCCCACTAATTACAGCAGGAGGTGAACGATGTGGCTGAATGCAGCCCAGAACAGACCAGCTCCTTGTAGGTGGAGGGGAGAGAGGGAGCAGGCTTAGAAAATGGACAACTTTCTTGGGGGCAGGCAAGCATGTTGCCTGCCCAGGAAGCAGGCAGAGCTTGTTTAGAGGCTGCATTGTTTCTTGCTGGAATTGGTTGAGGCCTAAACCCAGCCCTGGCAGCTGCAGCTGTACTTTCTATTGGAAGTTGCTGCGAATGGATCCCAACTAAGATGTCATCCCAGGATGTCGGCAATTAACGCTGTGGCAACACTGACTGTTTTCTGTTCAGCCAAGCTTCCCTGTAGGCCATTCAGCTTTCCCTGGCAGCACAGTCAAACAATCTCCGTTGGACTCCAGCTCTGCACGGATACTCAGTGCTTTGCTTCTGTTTTAGCAGATATCTCAGAAGAGAATAAACCTGATTTGAATTTCCTGAGCTGTGGTTGCCGTTCTGCGGGTCACACTGCAGTGCTCTGGCTTGGTTAAAAAGGGATCAGTGACTTATAAGAGCCTCAGAGCATCCCTCCCACATGCTGAGAGGAAAATGGGACAGAAACATCCTTTCTTTGAGGAAGGAAAAAGCTCAACCTTATTTGCCCTGGGCTCCTTCAGCCTTCTGTTCAGGCTGCCCTTTTAAGGGAAGAAGAACAGGCCGGTGGCCCAAGCACAGATTTGCTGGCTAAAGATGGGGTAGAACTGTCCATTGCTCCAGCTAAGAGTCTGCACTAATTAAGTAATTTGGGGGGGTTGATTGTTTGTTTGGGTTTTTTTTTTTTTTTGCCTTCAGCATCTCTACGTGCAAGCATTACAAAACAGGCATGCAAATTAGACTGCCTTAGGCCATCTAGTTTCCATCAGCCCCCCCTTGATCTCCACAGGATTCCAACAGAGCAACACTTCTTCCCCTGAGGAAGTGCTCTGCAAACCAGCTGAGATGCAGATGATGAGTCCCTTTCCCCCTCCCCAAGGCACTGCACACTGTCTGGAGGCTCAAACTGTGTCAGTGAGTGGGGCCTTGGCCACAGGGATGGAGAAACACATCCCACCAGAGCATCTGCCTAATGCTGTCATCAAGACCCTTTGCAGTCCTCAGGGCCCTCTGGGTTCTTCTGCTCCTTACTCAAGGGCAAGTTTGGTAGCTCTCTCATGCTACTCTCATCACTGGAATGAAAAATAACTGTGCTGACAAGTTAAACCTCCCCATACCATCTGATCTGGATCCTCACAGGATGCTGCAGAGGACTCCCAAAGGAGCCACATGCTAAATCTCACTTGAGCATTGTTTGCATGTGTAGGATCGGATGTGTTTTTATTTCTTTTTCCACAACTTCTATTTCTGGGTGAAACAACTAAGTTTATGTTTAGGATATAACAAAAGAAAATCCCAGCAGAGTCATTATTTCTCAGATGTTTCCATTACAGTTTCATAGAAGCCAGTTTCTCTTGATGCTAGAGGAAGATCCTGACAAGGCATCATCATTCAGGGAGAGAGTCAGAAGGAAGACAGTCTCATGAATGTTTCAATTTGTGAGGACTGCTCTGGTCCTGCCCCAGCTATAGGCTTCTTCCTCCACTCTTGGGCCAGAAAGCCAGACAAAAAAAGGAGTTGGCTCAAGGGGAGGCTTAGGAGCGCACAGAGGAGGGCAGGACTGCAGCCACTGTGAGTTGCATCAGCTTCAACTACTGTGCAATTACACCCCAGATGCTTGTGCTTATCAAATCCTCCCTCCCAAAACCAGGCAATGCTCTTTCTAGGGCACAGAGCACACAGCTTGGCAAGGGGAGGAACATGTGGGCCTTTAGCCTGGAAACAGCTTCTTAGGGAACAGGTTTTGCATAGTGGTGGATGCTCCCACGGTCTCTTGACTCCGGTGGCAAGGTCAAACTAGAGGGTAGTAATTGCTGCTGCAGTACAGGTCTGCTGCCATTGTGCTAGCACAGCTCAGCTCTGTGCTTTCCTCACATCTTCAAAGTTTCTCTCTGCAAGCGGTGAGACTTTTTGCCTATTCTGAGGTGACCCAGATGAAGTCTTGCAGGTGCTGCTAAGCTGTACCAGAAGTGACACCCCCTCAGAGGAGGGTAAAAAGAGCCCAGCTGATTCCATGCCAGAGAGGCAACAGCAGTAAGAGAGCCGTTCCTTGGTGTGGCTCAGCCCTCAGTTTGTTCAGCTCAACATTACCCTCTTGTGGGACCTGCGTGGAAATTCAGACTAATGCCAGTTCCTCTAGCACGTAGGTTTCCTGTGAAGCTTTGGCTTGGGGCAGTCTTGCTGGCAACAGGCGCACTTGCCCTTGAGAAAACACATGGTGTCTGAGAGCATCCAGCTACTGGCGATTGTTGTGTGACACCTCCTGAGCCCTGGACGGTGACTATGTGCTTGTAAAGTCCAGCTTACAAGGGAGAGAGAGTTTGTGTGTTTTGCTGATAAGAATTTTGTGCACAGACCTGTGCCTCTTCACGTGTTTGTCCTTTACTAAACACACCATCACACTGAAAGCAGTGGTTGTATGGGCAGTTTATGAATGGTGAGTCTCTCTGTTAGCTATTTTCATCCTGGAACTCCCTGAAAAGCTTGGAAGGAGAACTTAAGTGTGGTTATTCAGGGATTTGCTATCATTGATTTATGACAGGTAGACTGCCAAGCTGTGCTTAGAATCACAGAATCAGTCAGGGTTGGAAGGGACCACAAGGATCATCTAGTTCCAACCGCCCTGCCGTGCCCAGGGACACCCTTACCCTACATCAGGCTGGCCAGAGCCTCATCCAACCTGGCCTTAAACACCTCCAGGGAAGTGGCCCCAACCACCCCCCTGCGCAACCCATTCCAGGGCCTCACCACTCTCATGGTGAAGAACTTCCTCCTCACATCCAATCTGAATCTCCCCACCTTCAGCTTTGCTCCATTCCCCCTAGTCCTGATAGCCTCCAAAGTCTCTCCCCAGCTTTTTTGTAGGCTCCCTTCAGATACTGGAAGGCCACAAGAAGGTCACCTTGGAGCCTCCTCTTCTCCAAACTGAACAGCCCCAACTCTTCATACAGGAGAGTACAATTTGGTGTCATAAACAGCTTGATTTGGTGTGAACCAAAGCTAACACTGAAAGAAGCAGTACCTCAGGCCTTTGATTTCCACCCCTTTTTCCCTCCTTTGTGTCTACCAGGGCCACATAGTGAAACAGTGGGGAAAGAATAGGAGTTCAGACCAACCTGCCATGGAAAATGTTTATTCTGGTTCAGACCAGCTCCTTGATTTGGCTCAGTGTGCGGTCACTGTGTGGCTGAAACATCCAAGCTTATGAGCCAGAATGTAGAAACTGTCTGCAAAGGGGAGATAGATATACAAGAACAGTTGAAGGTTGGATTGAGCCCAGGTGGGTTCCAGCTCAGGCTCAAGCCACGCACAAAAAAGTCTTGGGATTTTGGATCTTTTCAAGCAGGAGAGAGTTGACAAAGGGATTGAGACAGATGGCTCAAACCTGAGTGGAGTAAGTGCCAAATGTGCCTGGGATGACCTGAGCCGGCCGCCAGAGGATGATGAAGACAGCAGGAGCATTTGCATTGGGACCCAGCCACGGCGACTCTCCGGGAAAGGTAAATGGTCCTGGGCCTGGTCATTGCCATGGCTTTCTGCTTTGCTTTCTGATGGATCTGGGCAGTGCATTGAGTCATGCAGCATTTGGGGTTCATAACAAACACCATAGTCACTGGAAGGCTCAGAATATCGCAGGAGAGCAGTATCAGTTTTGCTGTGGCCTCTCCAAGGAAGGCAGAAGGGGAGGAAAAAAGGTCTTTGTGTTGTTTCGTCTGAATGTTTCTTTCAGATTTTAGACTATTTCTATCTACATCCCTGAAGTTAAACTGAGCACTAGGTGAAACCAAGATTGTAAACTGCAAGGTGAAGCAACTGCATTTGCTTCCTTTTTAATATTGTCACTTCTTCAGTGGCAAAGCTGAGCGATGCTGCATGTTGCTGTAGCTGAACTCAAGTGATTCTTGCAAATGCAGAACTCTGGAAAGAAGAAACAAAGTGCAGTGGAGTTCCCCTTTGCAGTGAGCAGCCATCTCAGGGTACAGATGTCACAGCCATTACATGTGCTTCAGATGATACATGTTACCTTTCAAATGGATGAAGCAAGGTAAAATTTGAGAGCTTGAGATTTCATGGAATTGATGACGGTTTTCACAGGAGTGGTATCTTATTAAGTCCATAGCAAAAGATACATTTAAATGGTTCCTTCTGGTTTCTGTGCAAACATTTTGAACTGTCCTCAGCTCTGCAAGTGAAAAGCCCAAGACAGGTAGGCATGAGAATATTTTTATATCCCTCAAAAGATTTTAAAATTATTTGGTTTGTTGGTTGGTTTTTTTTTTTCTCTGCCCAATTTCCACATTTAAAAAAAAAAAAAAAAAAAAGGAAACTTGTAAGAAAGGTAGGAGAGCATCCTCTTAAAGAATGTGGCCATTAGACGTTATAAAAAATTGAAAAAGTAAAAAGACTTCATCTGAACTGCATCATTGTGGTGGTTTAAAACTAACCCTCTAGCCTGGTTCTAAATTATAAAACAGAAATAGGGAAATTCCAGAGAGGCTGAATAGAACATACAGTAAGAAGTAAATAAAATAAGATGTTGGATACAAAAGAAAAATAATAGATGGGTCTATATCATTCCATTGGATTGTTAATGAGTATATAGTGTGCTGCACAAACTGTTCTTCCCTCCCTTTTCTCTTCTTTGCTCTGGCTGCTGCTGGCTAGTGCCTATGCATGGCTTTGCTGACTTTGGCTGAGGCTCTTGATATGACTAAGTAGATAGCAGCAGTGGGACTTTTCTGATTTTTCTCGGCAGGGGAAGAGCTGTTCCCTTGTCCAGAGGGGTTGGGGCACAATTCAAGGGGGTCTTTATGTTATTTATGAATTGTAAATAATTGTAAATACATGGAAATGTATTTTGTATGTATGCATTGTATTTTATGCTTTTAGATTTTAGCTTCCTTGTAAATACAGCTTCATTTTGCTTCCAAACCTTCTGAGCTAGTCTCCTGATTTTATTTTGAGGGTAATTTCAACCCACCACACTTGATTCACAGTTCGTTTTCAAATGTGATCTTGAGGCTAAAGTTTGCTCTGCATAAAATGCCTCTCTTGTGTGAATCTTGTTGCATCTTAACATATTTACAAAGCCATTTGCAAAAACTTGGGAACACTTGTTTGGTACAGGAATGAATTCCTGTTATGCCTATTGAGAAAAGTGACTTCCAGTGCAAAAGTTAAAAGTGTCAGGAGGTTCTGCGAGAGCTGCAGAAACAGCAAACACCTCCTTTATGAAAGGATACCAAACTACTCAGAGTTTTTCACATCAGGAGGTCTCAGAACCAAAGGTTCCACCTCTCCTTGCCTGACATAACATCACAGCCTGTACCAAGATAATTCAAGCTGACTTTGTAAAGTGAAACGACTCCTAAGGTGCAGGAAGAGCTGTTAAGAATTCACCCTTCACATTTCCATTTCTTTCTGAAGTGGAAGAGTTTAGATGAAACGCACCACTGAAATAAACATTTGGGAGCATCTGTGGCATGTCCTTGTGTCTGGGGCCTCTAAATCATGGTTTGTGGTTTTTTTTTTTTCTTTGCAGATACAGAGCAAATCAGGGAGACTTTGCGGAGAGGGCTTGAGATTAACAGCAAACCTGTTCTACCTCCAATAAATGCACAAAGACAGAACGGGTTGAACCATGATCGAGCACCGTAAGTTTCACAGTGCACACTTGGATGATGGGAGCCTGAGCTCACCTTGGAAAACGGACTTAAAGCTTGGTGGGAAAAGACTTGGCAAGGGGCGGGGAGAGGAAAGCCAGCAGCATGCTTGCAAAGTAAAACAGAGAGGGAGAAGAGTTGCTCAGTTTGGGTTAATACTCAGGAGGGCATGTTTTGAGAGGGGTTTTAGACAAACCTTGCTAATGCAGAGTGGCTCTGGCTGTGTTCTGTCGGACCTCCTTCTCCAAGTGTGCAGTGTTTGAAGTGCTCAGACTGGACTGAGCCCTATAAAATGTTCTGTGGCAAGCAGCAGCATGGTATTCAAAGATCTAAGGTGGCATAGATGAGTATTTGCAGATATTTTTTGGCTGAGCATTTTGTTTTCAAGCTCGTAATTACAAACCTTTTGGTTCAAACTATGTGCCAATACCACCCTGGTCTCTAATAGACTAACAGATGATTTAAGTGGGGCTAAGTGAGCCTGTAGATTCCTTCTCATTTGTAATTTCTGACTTCAGTGAATTTGTAGGAAATTACCTGTGGTTTCAAGCCATCTGCAGTATCTGCACTTCCATCTTTTTGGGTTTCTCCCATTTCCCTCCTAGGCTTGTTTCAGTTGCTAGTTAAATGTCTTCCCATCAATTTTAATGTTTTCACCTAAATAATACAGAAAGGCATGCATCTTTGCTGCACCCTTTTATCTTGGTATTTCCTTTGGTTTCCTAGTCTCTGAACATTTGTGCTTTCTTGTTCCAAGAGTAAAGATCACGAAATCAACTCTTTCCTGTAGTGCCAGGCAGGGACAGCATCCTGCTCTGTTTCAGTTCCTGTTTCTTTCTTAACTCAAGCATTTCATATGAAAAAAATATTCCTAATATTTGGTCTTTTTCTTATTCCGTTTTGAGACTGTGTTTCTGATTTGCCTTGCTAACGAATGCTTCTGAGTTGTCCAATCCTTTGGGAGAAGTATGATGTCAGTTGCTGATGCTGTGGACTAATAAACAATATGAGATATTGGTGCTTATAAGAAATATATATCTCAAGTGGCTTTGTTGTTGCTTTAGGAATAATGTTACTTTTGCTATATAGTAATTTTATGGCGCCAGGTTCTGACCTGAGTCACACTTCAAGTGCTACTTCCCTGTCTGAAATCTGGTCCCATTGGACCATTGGTTGGTCCTGTTTGCCCCCACTGAAAACCTAAATTATACCGTCTGATCTGCACAAATCACACCCAGCCTTGGAAAGCTCAAGAATATTGAGCAGGATTTCTCACAGATGTTTGGCTCCTGCAGGAATCCACATGCCCAGTAAGGTCACGGTGGTTGGGGATGACCAGAAACATTTGAGGTGTGCGTCAGGTCAGGGAGGCAGCTAATGGGTAAGCCTTAAAGCTGGAAGGCTGCTATTGTTCAGATAAGAGAGCTTTACGTTGCTCAGGATGAGATAAACAGAGATATGTTCAAGGCAGAGCGGTGAAGGGTGAACAGAGGTCTAAGATGAAGCACACAAATATTTACCTGGGTTTTTAACTGTTTGATACAGAGGAAGGGAGGTCAAATTCAGAGCCTTATATCCATTCCAGAATACTCTTGCTTTGCAGAGTACTGTAGCAGCTGCACACCCACCCTATCTGAAGTGTGAGTGGTAGGAATGGCTGGTTCACAATGTTTGCCTCCTAAAAAATCAATACATTTCTCTGAGGTCTATGGTTACCCTTATGGGAAACTGATAGCAAGCCTGTTTTTCCATAACAGCAATTCAGGTGAGGAAAGAGAGCTAGCAACTGAGTTGCTTGCCAGTGGTTACTCTGGTGATATTATCAGAGGGATAGAGGAGATCTCCTCAACTTCAGACAGCAGTGTCTCCTAATACCTTCTGCATCTTACTACTTAAGGAGGAGTTTGGAAAAGGTCTTTCTCTACTTGTGCGGCGACTTCCTTGTTTCCTGTAGGAGATACAATGAGACTTGTTCAATGAATTGACTTGTAATGAGAGGGGTGACTTGTGGTGGAGAGCAGTGTTTACTCACAACCTACAACTAACTGGTCTTTAGTCAGACCTCATGATTCCTTTTCCTGTGACTAAAACTTATCAGTCAACATATTTTCCAGCACAGTGTGGAGAAAAGGTCTGAGCCGTTCTTAACGCACTGCCCCAGCATGTCTTAGATATTTGAGCAAAGTTGCTCAATGTATTATTGGTACGTGGAGCATGACCTGGAGACTCATCTCCAGCTGCTGCAGAGGCAAGTAACTTAGGGGTTCAGCTTTTGCATGTTAATAATATGTTCCCTACCCGCAGTGGCAAAGACTGAGCAGACACAAAACCCTGTGCAGATATAGTAAGTTCAGAACACTCACAAGTACCTGATAGAAAAGAGAGCTCTCAACATAGATCTAGTCCTTCTAGTGCAATCTTTGAGCCTGCCAGGACTAAGAACTCAGTTCTGCTCTTCCCTGCAAATCTTGTAGCTCTATTGAGCTTCAGTTTGGAATCTATAAAGTGGGATTAATAACTAAGTGTCATCTTTTTGAGGCACCACAAGGATAAATATGTTAACGATTACGAGGTGATGGCTGATGGGAAGCAGGCTTGTGTGTAATCATATCCTGCACTGTACACACCAGACCACAAAATATCAAACTTGAGGTTTGTTGCAGAGGTCCTGTGAATAACTGGTGCATTAGAAGCTCCTTGGGAACTTGACAGGAACACTTTGTTGGGGCATGGCAGATTGTTCCAAATCTGCCTTCCATAGAGAGCACTGCAGAACCCCAAGCTGTCAAATTTGCACCCAGCTGACATTAGGATGGTGAAGTCTGACATGGACTCTAATGGCTTTGTGCAAAGAGGACTGTGGTGTTTATTTATCGTGGATTTGCAGCCACCAACTGCCTTCCTACTAGCTTGCTTTTCTGTCTTTTATCCTAACCCTGCCACCTACACACAATAATCTATCAGAGTTTAAAGCAGACAACCTGTTCTGCATTCAGCCACATAAAACAGCGTCAGAAACTCTCAAAGTTTCAAATAAGTATAAAATGTGGAGGATCCATATTCCTCACACGTTTCCCTCTCTTTGTGTCGTTAAGAGTTTTCAGTGCCTGTGCAAAAGCCTGACATTGTTTGGTCATAGACAGTGCTTGATGCAGTGTTCTGGCTCCAGCAAAGTACATACTTACATGTTAAGCGTGTATTTTACCAGTTGTTCACTGTCCCAGAGTCCTTAAAAAAAAAAAAAAAAAAAAAAAAGTTTCTTTGAGACAAAGCTGGTTTCTGTCAAAACCCTGTTGGGCAGCTGGAGTACTTTGATTCATTAGTGTTATTACTGTCGACTGTGTAGCCCTTTTTCTCCTAAGGATATGAATAAAAGCACTCTTAATGCTCGAAACTGCATGGGACATCTGTTTCCAGAATGACTGTTAGCTCAGTTCATAAGCAGCCATTAAATCAGTTCATACACATTAAACAAAAGGACATGTAAATTAATCTTTGGAAACGTAACTAATCATTTTGACCGTAGGTAACATAATACTCTTGATTACTGCTTGGAAAGATGAGGCGTATGTGAATATAGATGTACTTCACGGTGGCACCTTATTTATTTCTTGGGACTCATCAGCTCAGAGAGACAGAAAGGCAAGGCTCCCAGTCTCCTGGATCTGGTGAGCTGTTGTTGGATCTGGTGAGCTGTTACCCATAGGGAATGCTCAGATGTCAAACTAAACGCCACTGCTGTTAAAAACTCAGTGAGCTAGAAGCTCCAGATGTCAAAGTTCAGTGACACTTGTGGAGTCTTGATTCTTTCGCTATTTAATCTCTTGATGTAATAGTTCTGAGGCCAAGTCTTTAATTGTCCCTGTCAATTAGCTCTGTTCTCTCATGTGAGGTATGCTAGTAGTATCTCCACTTTACAGATGAGGACAGAGGAGTTAATTTGCCACAGTTGCAGTGAGAGCCAGGGTTGGGATAGGCGAATTCTTGACCTTTTCCACCCCTCAAGGGTCCCCTTGATCATGCAGTGTTGCTGAAAGTGGTGTTTTTCTGCTCCCGTGAGCTGAGGCGTGGAACAGAAACCCAGAGGTAGCATGCTGCATTACTGGACATGTTGAGGCTACAATTACCAGTAATTGCTACATTTCATTGTGCAGGGACTCGAGTAATGCCTGTGCACAATGCCCAGTGTCTGAAGGTGAGGCTTGAGCGCTGGAAAAAGGTTGCCTAAGGCTGTATGACTTTTGCTGTTTATCCCTCTCCCCCTTCTAATGAAGGATAGAGGTGTGGTTGAACATGCCTGATTGCCATATTTCTGTCTGGGATTTCCTAGATAACTGTGTGTGTTCTGGTCCCCTCACATACCATGGGTATTTGTCCAGGGTCCCACAGTGGATGCCCCAGAGACCTCAAATCCCATCTGAATTCAATTTCCAGGCAGAAAGACAGTTTGAGTCTAGGGAAACCTGAACATATGGTAGCTCTGTGCCCACGTGCTAATTCCATCCAGCTCTGAACAGCTTCCAGCTGTGCAGAAAAATGAAGGCAAGTTCCTGGCAAATAGGAGGGAACAACCCCCTGGCAGATGAGTCTGGCAGGACTGTCCTGGCTGTGACCTTCTGGTGCGCTGCACCCTGAGCATCTCAGTTTGTTGCTCTTCCGTTGTGGGAGGAGGGAGGAGTTGTGTGACTCCAAAAGTCCTCCCGGGATAACGCCAGACCATCACATGGTGTGCTTGGTTTGGAGCATGTGAGCGAGGGTGGCACCATTTGCAGGACTGAGTCCATTGCCCATTTAGTTCTTCTAAGCTGGTAAATAGGGCATGCTGATTTCTCCTTTCAGTCAGTAGCGTTGGGTTAATGCACGTTAACAGGCTCCATCTGAGCAGCGTTTCAGAGGAAGCTCTGATGGCAATATCAAGACAGGGGATTTGCTTCCAGGCAAGTCTGCACTTTGTTGCTCCCAATTGTGCTGGGGTTTGACTGCTGCTCTACTTGGGCAGAGGGAAGCAGTTGTCTGTGGTGCCGGTTTCCTGTCTTCAGTTCTTGGAGGCAAACTTTTACGTAAAGGGAAGCATTTCAGCATTCTTCCTCTAGTTCTGGCTAGACTTTCTGATTCTGCAACCACTAAGCAGTAAGTTTCCAATCCGGTCCTGCTTATTTAGGCATGTTCTCTCATCAAGACGCCATTCAGTGGTGTCTTGCTTGAGTAAGGAATGCTGAATGGGAGGAGGCAATATATTTTAGGGAGTGTCTCTCAGCATGAGACTGAGTGCTGGGTGACAAGCCTGCAAACTAGAAAAGCAAATGTCTGGAAAACCAGCGTCAGTAGACGTGCGGAGCGGTCACCATGCTATAATAATTTGCACTTCTGCATGGCTTTCCCCATCTAAAAATCCTGAAAGTGCTCTACAAAAATTGACTTAATCCTTGCAACACCCCTGTGTGGAAAAATATCTCAGTTTTACAGACAGGGAACCTGAAGCATAAAATGTTGTTTGACTTTGCTCATGAATCTGCAGAGTGCCAGGATCTCTCAATTTCTGTTCAGCTGTAGGTCTTGGAACAGTCTGACCCCTGCAAGCACTGACAGTAGTTATTATGCAGCTTTCTAAAGGCATATGAGTGGCAAGAAGATTGTTGCTACTGGCATTGTCCTTAGAGCCCTGCCGTGCCAGGAAATACACTGTGGAACTTCTTCACTGTCCAGTTTAACCAGGATTGATCGCAGAATTGTAGGGGTTGAAAGGGACTTCGAAAGGTCACCTAGTTCAACTCTCCTGCCAGAGTGCCAGAGCAGGTTCAGCTAGAGCATGTTGCACAGAACAGCATCCAGGCAGGTCTCCAGAGATTAAGACTCCACCACCTCTCTGGGCAGCCTCAAAGTAAAGAAGTTCCTTCTCGTGTTTAAGTTTTTTCCCCGTTACCTCTTGTCCTGCCACTGGGTGCCACTGAATAAAGACTGGTTCTATCCTCCTGATACCCAACCTTCAAGTATTAATAAGCATTGATAAGATCCCCCCTCAGTTTTCTCTTCTTTAGGTTAAAAAGCCCCAAGTCCCTCAGCTTTTCTTCATAAGAGAGATGTTACAGTCCCTAATCATCTTTGTACCCCTCTGCTGTACCCTCTCAAGCAGTTCTGTCTTTCTTGAACCAGGAAGTCCAGAACTGGACACAGTACTCCAGATGAGGTCTTACCAGGGCAGAACAGAGCAGGGAATAACCTCTGGCTGCCACGCTTTTCTTGATGCACCCCTGGATGCCTTTGGCCTTTGTGACCACGAGGGCACATTGCTGGCTCATGGTCATCCTGTTGGACTCTCAGGTCTTTTTCCACAGAGCTGCCTTCCAGCAGGTCAGCCCTAACCTGTACTGACACCTGGGGTTACTCCTCCCTAAGGGCAGTACGCTGCAGTTGCCCTTGTTGAATTTCCTAAGGTTACTTTCTGCCCAGCTCTCCAGCCTGCCCAGGTTACACTGGATGGCAGCACAGCCTTCTGGTGTGTCAGCCACCCCTCCCAGTTCTGTGTCATCAGCAAACCTGCTGGGGGTACACTTTGTTCCTTCATCCAGGTGGTGGATGAATACACTGAACAGGATTTCACCCAGTACATGGGGAACACCACTCCTTAGGGACCGCCAACACCTCTGCCACTGACCACAGCCCTCTGAGCTCTGTTTTCCAGCCAGGTGATGATGAGCAGCCAGGTCTGAGCATTCCAATTAGCCTTGTTTCAATGAGACCACAACAGCAGGAGCTGTGTAACCATGTCCTCCTTCTTTCTGCACATGCATCTATATGCTGTAACTCTGTGTTCTAAGATGCTCAGGGCTCTTTCCCACAACTGCTCGTTTGCCCTTCAGGGGATACTATGGGAAAGACACTGGAAGATTGCCAGTACTTAAGTGATCTTTGACCGGATCTTCATTAGGGAGTGAGGATGTTTGAAATAGCCACATTTGGGAAGGGAAGAAAGGAGGAAGGGGTAAAAAGAGGTGGTCCAACTTTTCTTTCCCAGATGTGTAAGCTTGCATTAACAGTTTGCTGTGGGTGAGTCACAGTGCTGGGGTTTGTACCGAGGAAGCAAGGAGCAGTAACTCAGATTAGCGATGCAGTGGACACCCTGATGTGGCCAGCTTCCAACAGTGTGTCCTTTGTGGGTTTTGTACCTGGGAAGATAACTTCAAAATGCATTGAAATTGTGCTCCATATCAGCAACAGATCTTGGAAGGGAACTGAGGCCTCCTTCAGTGACAGATCCATGAGATCAAACACTCTGATCATAAAGCAAAATGCAAATGCAAAAACAAATAAACCTTTCCTAATCCCATCAACCTGGTTATTCTTCAATCCCATAAAATAACTGCCAGTGGGGTTGCTTGAGAAGAGGTTGCTATAAACATGACTTATAAGGAGGGGACATCCAAACTTTGTGCAACCCAGTGATTGCATTGGCGACTTTCCAGGATCCCCACAGGCTGCTGATAATTGGCATTAAATTAAGCAGGTTGCAGCCACCCTCATCTTTAATACAAAGACAGGGCCTCCAGGAGACTACAGGTTCCAGCATGTGGTTGTTCATATCAAGAAGGAGCACAGCACGCTGGGACATGTAGTCTCCTTGAGCCCCTTCTCCCTGTTGACAGAGATCTGGAGAAGCCACATTGGACATCTTTGCAACAGTCTGACCACCCCTTTCTCTCTCTCTCAAAAAAAAAAAAAAAAAATATAGCTTTGGTTAAGTTCAGGGACTGTTAATCAGCATTCACAAGAGTTAAAAATAAAAAGACCTGAAAAATATAATTTCCTCCCTCTCTTTTCTGCCCAGAAGCAGACTACTGGTGGAAACTGAAGCTGGAAAAAATAGTTGAAAGTCAGCTAAAGTCACCTTGGTAACAGCAGCAATACACTTGCCCAGAACGGGAGACATCAAACCCGACTACAAACAGCTTTAAAGAAACAAAAAGAATGTAATCATCTAAAGAATTAATCTGACAACTGCCCACGTTTACACCTCCCACAAGCTCCCAATCAGAGGGAAATGTGCTTTAATCTCCTCCAACTCCCTCCAGTTTCACAAAACACGAGATGTACAGCCCTTAAACTGGGGCATTTCCGGCATGCTGCTTCCATTTAAATCAACTGCCTTTCCTAATGCAGCAGTCCTGGCTTTTCCAGGCTTGTTTTTTCTGGACACTGAGAAACATGAAAATTTTTGTGTGGGTTGGATGAAGTATTAAATCTGGAATAGACAAAGTTTGCAACATTTTACATGATAGTCAGCTTGATCTTAGTCATAACAAGTAAAACTCCGCTGGCTTTTGCTGCTGATTTATTTGGTGTGATGGGGTGGAGGAAGCAAAGGCTTACGGGTAACTAACAGTTGTAAAACCAGGGGTGTTAGTGTTAGAAAGCAAACTTTTTCTAGATTTTTCTTCTGAGGCTGAAAACTGCAAGCTGGTGATGGGGAAGTATGTTCAGAAAAAGAGGATTAAGTTTTGCTGTTACCTGATGTTGGCAATTTTCTCCACCATCATCCAGTGCCGTAATGTGTTGTAGAAACTGATGTCATGTGGCTCCAGGATAACAAAGAAGCAGAAGTGGAAACAAATGGTCCCATGGTTCCTCCCCACCGCGAGAACTGGCTTATTGTTATCTGAAGGAATAAGCTGCCAGATCTTTGCACTGGGAACAGCAGAAAACTTAATGCATCTACAACAGTTGTGGAGAATAGCACTGGTAAAACTGTAACAGGCTCCATGCAACAATGCAATGTATGTTACAACATGATCTTGTTATTAGTAACAGCTTATAAGTCCTGCCGACCCTTGCTTTGGGCCATCACCCTTTGGAATGGTTTTCCATACCCAGAGAGAGAATTGTGATGGGTCTTGCCAAGTCCCCGTGTCATACCCTATTACAAGAAGGATGTGGACATGCTGGAGTGTGTCCAGAGAAGGGCCGTGAGGATGATCAGAGGGCTGCAGCACCTCTGCTATGAGGACAGACTGAAAGAGCTGAGGCTGTTCAGTTTGGAGAAAAGGAGGGTCTGAGGTGACCTTATTGTGGCCTTCCAGTATATGAAGGTGGCCTACAGAAAAGCTGGGGAGGGACTTTTTAGGCTATGAGGTAGTGACAGGACTAGGGGGAATGGAGCAAAGCTGTAGGTGAGGAGATTCAGATTGGATGTGAGAAGGAAGTTCTTCCCCATGAGAGTGGTGGAGCCCTGGAACGGGTTGCTCAGGGAGGTGGTTGGGGCCACTTCCCTGGAGGTGTTTGCAGCCAGGCTGATCTAAGGTAGGGTGTCCCTGGGCACGGCAGGGGGATTGGAACTAGATGATCCTTATGGTCCCTTCCAACCCTGACTGATTCTGTGATGTGTGCCTGAGTCTGAAGGTGCCAGCACTGTGGCATCTCAATGTGTCCACAGCACAGGACTCTCATTTTGAAACATAGTGCTTAGATAGAAAGAAGGTTTTGTGGTCTCTGCTATTGGAGCTAACGTTAAATAGCTGAAACTGTGCGAGCTGCACTAAAGTGAAACAAGAAACACAGAAACTGTGACTGTTTGGGAAAAGTTTTTTTTGTGGAAAAGCTTCATCATTTCATGTCATTCAAAGCATTAACTACCATTTTGCTTCACTCCTTCACCTCTTTTTTTTTTTGACAGTAGGGCTGGTTACTTATTAACGTGAAGTCATAATTATTGACAGCCTTAAAGTCATGACAGTTCCGTTTGATAGTTATACATTAGTCAACATCTTCTCCTGAGCATGTAATGACAAACAGCATTTGCTGGTTTTAATAAGGCTTAGAGAGCTTTGCCCCTTGCCTCCAGAATATTGTCGTCATTCCTATTATTGCGTTAACAACCGGAGGCTGCTTTCCCTCTGGACTGTGGCTCCATTGTGCTAGCAGCTGTACTGGCTAGCATGGTGGAAACCTAAAAACCCAGCTTCAGCCTGGGGAATTTGGAGCCCAGGGCTATGGGGAATCGTCCTGCGGCTGTCTGTCCTTGTGAGGCATGAACCTACAGCAGCGATTGCCTGGGAGGCTGCTACAGGATGTGCCCAGCGCACTTAGGCAGTCCAGGTGAGAAGGGCGCAGTCTCTTGTCTGTAGCAGTAACATTTCTGTAAAATTCCTGATCTGCTCCAGGGTGGGTAAACACTGGAACTGCATTGAAGGAGTGGAAGCTTATGGCCTGTTTGAAAAATCAGCATTGCTAATGGCTGACCCTTTTGGTAAGGATTGATAAATGAATGATTGGAAGCGGTAGACCACAGGCTGACTTTCCCACAGCTCACTGTGTATATAAGATCTGATAAGGAAGCTGAGGCAAAGCTTAGCTTAAGGTTAACTGATCATTAATCAACTGTAACTGCACTTCTCAGGTAATCAGCCTGCAAAATGCTGGCCCATTCCACTCTTTGAAGACCTTACCTACAAAGAGCTGTAAAATGTTTGCTGAAGTAGATTAAACACAGCTTTAAGTGCCACCTATAGACTACAAAGCATGTTGTGTCTTTGCCTCGGGGTTAACCCACCAGACTGACACTGCTGACTGTCAGTCCATCAGCCCACCCTGTGCATAAACTGTATCCTGACCTACCATGTCCTTGCTGGGTCCATTATTGCATTTGTGTGTTACCAAGGCAGAACATGGGATGTGTTTTTACCTTGCAGCAAGCTGAGCTGCTCTGATTGTTTCCCCCCCTCCACCTCTCTGACCTGGCCTTGCCAAGTGTTTGCAGGAAGGCACTGTGAGATTACTATTACTAGTGTTTACCTTATATCCTCACTTCAGAGTGGGCAGCTCCACAGCCTGGTTGAAAGGCTCGCATATGGGACTAGGTGACCTGGTGGAAGCAATAAGCTGATCTGCTTTGGAAGCCACACAGAATTCTATTCCTATGTGTGTGGTGGATAGAAATAATTTCAGGAGAGCACCCAAATGTAAAATCAATTGGATGTGTGATCTAAGTCAGCTTGTGAGGGTCAAGTTGTTTCTTTATAACCATTTCCAGATGCATGTTAAAGGTGGCTGCACTAGGGTGGAGAAAGGATGCAGGCTTGTTTTAACAGTGCTCCCAAATGGAGGCACAAGCTGATAGCCTTGTTAGGCTTTTGCTCTGTCTGACACAATGGAACCAGACTGCAGTGTGGCATCTCTCAGTTGTCTCCTGCTTTCCCTCTGCTCCTCTTCTGGTCATTCTGTACTACAAAAACCGTCTTGACAAAGTCTTACCTGTGTTAAGTTCACGTGGAATGCCAGGTGACAAAAATATAAATCACTTATCAGGCACATGACATAAGTCTGTCATCTGCAAAAATTGTTGCCTCTGTGTCCTTCATTCATTGTTTTGGACTACCAAGAAAGGGGCAACGCTGCTGCTCTTTGAACATATAAAGTGTTTATGGTCGAGCATTTTGAGATACTCCCACTTGGTTATCTGAAGGATCCTGTCTGATGAAGTTCCTAATCATGTAACAACATAACCTTTAGTCATGGCTTCACAATACACTGGTCTTGCAGAAATGAATGAATAAAGAAGCAAAGCAGCATTGTCACAAAGCAGCCCCACTTACAAGGGAAAATGGTCTGCAGAAATCCTGCTCATCACATGCAGAGTTCACCTTTTGGCGGTTGCACTGGATGCTGGTGGAAGCAGAGGGTTCTCAGTTGAACTGCACAAAGAAGTGATTTGGAGACAATTATAGGAATGCCTCGGTTCTCAAAGATACTCAAGCAGGGGCACAAGGGACTGGGCAACTTTTTCTTGCAGACCGCTTATTGAAAAATCCTGAAGATGAAGCAAAAGCAGGAGGGAAGGGCACACCTAGTAATTATTTCAATCCATTTTTTAATGGTTTGGGGGGGAGTGTAGTTTTGCTCCAGTTCTTTCCAGACATTTAATTTTGTCTGTGTTGGGAAGGGAGGCACCATATCTGTGCACCAGCTCAGACCCTAGGTCATCAAATCAAGGTGAAGAGCTGCATGCAGGGGTTGTTAATCTGAGGTAGGTGTGATGAAAAGTCACAGAATCACAGAATTGTAGAGGTTGGAAGGGACCTCCAGAGATCATTGAGTCCAGCCCCCCTGCCAAGACAGAATCCCCTAGAGGGGTTCACACAGGAATGCATCCAGGCAGGTTTTGAAAGTCTCCAGAGAAGGAGACTCCACAACCTCTCTGGGCAGCCTGTTCCAGTGCTCTGTCACCCTCACAGTAAAGAAGTTTATCCTCACGTTGAGGTGAAACCTTCTGCGTTCCAGTTTGTAGCCGATGTTCCTTGTCATATTGCTGCTGACCACCAAAAAGAGGTTGGCCCCATCCACATGACACCCACCCCTCAGATATTTGTATACAGTGATGAGATCTCCTCTCAGTCTTCTCTTCTCCAGAGTGGACATCCCCAGGTTTCTCAGTCTCTCAGTTAGCTGTGCCTTTATAGCAGTTTGCTCCCCTGTCCCTCAGCGTTCACACAACCGCTCTGAGACGTAGCAGAAGCAGCACACAGCACTAGGGTCCTAAATATGTGCATTTTTGTCTCTTCTCTAGAAGCCGTAAGGACAGCTTGGAAAGTGAGAGCTCAGCAGCTATCATTCCTCATGAGCTAATCCGCACAAGGCAGCTGGAGAGTGTACACCTGAAATTTAACCAGGAGTCCGGAGCGCTCATTCCCCTCTGTCTAAGGTGAGTGAAGCCATCCTCATCCTCCTCCACCTCCTCCTCAGCTTGTGCTAACATGCTGCTTTTGCCTTGTGGCATTGTTTCACCATACAGACATGCATGCAATGGGTCTTTAAAGGCCAGAGCAGAGCTGTTTTGCCAGAACATATTAGAAGCAGATGATTCTTTGCATGTGTGTTCATCATGGTAAGATTGTTTCTCATTTGGTTTATGTCCTCCAGTGTATTTTGAGTGCTGAAATAGGACAAGGTTAGATAGGGATTTTTTTATTAGTCTAATGCTGGCAACTCTGTGATAGAGAAGGGATGTTTTACTGTATTCTGTCAAAGAAAACTCCTCAGTTGTTCGTTCTGGCTTATGGACTCAGACATAAGTGGCTGTGCAAAGCCTGTTTGCAGTCAGATTGTGCATGCAAGTGTGTTTTTTAGGAAAAAAAAAATGTCACTTGCATGATGGAAGGAATAAAACATTGTGTGCATACTCTACACATTGTCTTTTGAAGGTTCAGGCTTTGCATACCACTGTAAGTGGCTTTTCTGTTTCCACAATTTCAGTCAGCACTGGTTTTAAAGAATCCTGTAACAAATGTAGTCTTTAACAAACAGATGAACTGTGGGGTAGACACAAATGACTGCAGGTGATTGAGTTACTTTGGATTAATGAGCTACATGTCTGTGGTATCAGAGTTATCAGTACCAGGTGTGAACTTGCCTGTGCCTGTTGAGAATCCAGTGGGATAGTTATCTGGAACATACTTGATTTTACATCACAAACATGTGAACAGTCTGTCCTGATCAGTTTACCTCAGCTCAGCTGATCAGCACTAACTCATCAAGCAACTGTAGTTCTGTTAAGTGCTATACACCTTACCTGGAGCTTTCCCCCTTGCATGTGATAAGCCATGCGTGTATGTCACACATGCTCTGAGACTGCACACCAGAGCTGTACTTTTCCCAGTGGAAAGCATCTAATGAAAAAAGAGAAGCAATAGCATAGATGGTCCTGTATGTACATTGCCTAGGCATTTGCTAAAGTAGTACAAGGTCTCAGGGTAGTAGATTGCCAGGTGTTGTCATGATAGGCAAGTGAGTCTGCTTAGAAATGCATCTTCACGTTACCATATGATGCAGAGTCTGGGCTCTCTTCTGCAGTTTTTGTTTGGACAAAGACTGTAGGTCCCCTGTCCTTAGGTACATCAGCACCTCAGTAAAGTGGGATTTAGATGTATTCTAGTTCTGTTACAGGGCCCTGAGATTAAGATGGGGAAGATGAGGGCAGGAGCTCCCTGGCTCAGAACGAGGCTTGTGACCTGTTTTGTGGAGCCAATTGTTGGTGTATGCCTGAAAAATTAATAGTTGCTGCCTTCAAAACTGTTTCCTGTGCTGGTGACAGAAGCCATAATGAAATATCTGTATGATTCTGTTGCACACTGCTTACACCTCTCAGTTCACACATTTGTTTCATTCCCCAGGGGAAGGCTCTTACATGGACGGCACTTTACATATAAAAGTATTACAGGGGACACAGCAATCACATTTGTATCTACGGGAGTAGAAGGAGCCTTTGCTACAGAAGAGCACCCCTATGCAGCACATGGACCCTGGTTACAAGTGAGTCTCTCCTTCCATTTTCTCCCCTTTCCTCTCTTACTGTGTCCTAGAAATGATCCTGTTAAGAGCTTATGTGGCTTGAGATTCTTAACAAAGCTGTGTGTTCTGCTGCAATCTCATAGCCCTTGTGTAATATTTTCAGTAATTATGGACTAAAAAAAAAAAAAAAAAAAAAAAACCGTTGCTATTTATATTAATGGAACTCAAATTGATAAGCTGCGGTTGGAAAGTTCAAAATCATCTGTGCATGCAGCGGTGTCTGTTTCCTGGAGTCAGCAAACACTTTATAGGCTGTATTTACTCCTGATTCCTTCCAGAAAGGAATTTGGGGAGGCAGAGTAGAATGACCTAAACAAGCACAAAGCCAGGGAAGAAGACAGGAGAAAGCTGTAGGCCTCCGGTCCTACAGAGCCAAGAGCTCAAGTTTTACATCACAGAACATTAGAAGTTGGAAGGGACCTCCAGAGATCATCAAGTCCAAGCCCCTGCCAAAAAGCAGGACCACCTAGGGTAGTCTGAACAGAAACGGATCTAGGCAGGTTTTGAAAGTCTCCAGAGAAGACTCCACAACCTCTGAGCAGCCCATTCCAGTGCTCTGTCACCCTCACTGTAAATAAGTTTCTCCTGGTGTTGAGGAGAGTCACAAACTGCCTTGTTCTTTAGCTGACAGCCAGGTGTGATGTATTGCACTGAAAACCCTGACAGAGATAATGCTGTTTTGTATTAAGGCTGAAGAACATTTGCAGTATTGACTTCTGCCTATCACTCTTTGTGCTGGGGGTTAGTAACTTCTACATTTTAACACAGGTTTTTATACAGAAAATTGAGTTTGCTTCCGTTTTCCCATGTCTCACCATCCCCAACAGGAGAGCCACACAGAGAGCACTGCTTCGTTCAGCTTTAGCTCCTTCCTATTGATTCTTTGACAAAAGCTCATGGATGCTTCAAGCGCCCACACATTTTCTGTGCCCAGACTCTTTTCCGTATCACAGATTTTCCCCTGGAACTCCCCATCTGGCTGGTGTTGAGGGTCAGCCCTATGGAGCAGTGCTGCACCAATTACGCGATGGCATCGCACTATTCCAGCATTGAATTTCTTCATGATTATAAGAACTGCGAAAACAAACGAGCTCTGTGGAATGTGTTTATGCAGAAAAGCCCATCTTTGAGGCACTGTATGCACGCAGCATGTCTCTGCCTTCACTGTTACTGTGGCATTCCTCCCTCCCTTTCTGTTTTGAAGGCAGGGGTTTGTTTTAGTATTGCAGTTAACCTTCCAGTGACTTGTTTTCAAGGCATTCCACTGCCTGTGTTCGTATGTCTGGAGGACATCATACCTTGAAATCTGTGTGACTTCTAAAGGAGCTGATCTTGGCTGGAATCATCCTGTGTGCGGGGATTTTCAAAGGGCTTGCATGCTTTGATTGTGCTGCCTCAAAAGTGCAACGCTCCTGTAATGATTAACAGCAAAGGGTCAGGTTTAAGGGTGGGGTCATTTGCTGTTGGTTCCTGTGTGCTTGCCAACACATGATACACAGGATCTTGTGACTGTGTTAACTCCAAACATAAGAATGTTTGTTTGCATTTACATCACATCTCAAAATGTATTGATGTGTGGAATAGTCAGGTAACGTCCACACAGTGAAGAATAGCAATAATTAGGTCACCATTCAGACATGTAGCTGCTGTTAACCCTTATAACCTGATTGCTTCCATGCCTATTACTTCAATGTGGAAAATTATGAAAGATTTTTTCGAGTAGGTGGGAGGAGAAGATGGAGAATCGCTGGCTTCTTAGTGCTAGCAAGCTCCCTCACTTGTCTCCTACACAAGGTCGATGTATTGGATGTTCTTGTTTGATGTGACCATCTCTGCTGCTGGCTCTGACCTGTCCTGTGATGAGAATGAAGAAGGACAGACTAAGTGGCAGTGGCAGGGAGGTTAAAAGCAGCCAGAGACAAAAGGAGGAGCACCCAGTTGTGTGAGATACGTATGGGAGTGTCTGAAGCAGGTTGCTTAATGTGCAATGGGAGGCTTGATCTGTGCTCAGCAATCCCTTGTGGTGCTGGGAGCAGAGGAGGGAGGTTTGTGTACCTTTGCTTCAGAAATAAGTGCGGTGCATAAAAATTCCAAAGAGGCAAGCTGTGTTTGGTTAGTCCCTTGCAGTTTGGGCTGGCCAAGCTGGCAGGCCTTGCAGAGCTGTCACAGCAAGGCCCAGGGAGGATTTTCCTCCTCCTCCACATGGGACCCCAGGCACAGTGATGAGCTCCAAGGAGTTGGCAACTGAAAGCAGAACACTGCAATGCAGGGGGTTGTTGTAAAGACAGGTAAATGGAGGGACCACAAAGAGGAAAGAAAGGTGGAAGGCATCTCCTCCTGCGGACTTTTTCCATGTCTGAGGGGAGAAATAAGATCTTGAAGAATCCTGACCTTGACCATGCAGGAGCCAGAGGCTGACTTCTCTTGAGCCTGAATTTTGGTGCAGTGAAAGCCCAAACCTGCAGACTAAACACAGTACCTCCTGTTTACATCTCACGGGCTGAAGTGGAGTGTGTCCAGGGTGGGACAGGCCAGAGAGCTGCTGTACAGTCTGTCAGCCCCCACTACCCAGGCTGAGCAATGAGCTGAGAGTCGCTGGGCTGCAGTGGAAGGTTGGCAGATGACAGGAGTTTGGCAGGTCCCAGCGTCATTCCTACCAGGCAGGTGTCCATATCACCAGCACAGCTGGTACTCAGCAGCAGCTCTTTTAGCAGTCTCGGCAGAAAAGGCAAGAAGTCATCAGACCATGGAGATTGTGCACCCCGTTTCTATCAACAGTCTTCTCCTGTCACATGTGAGGCATGTTAGTGGGGGAAGCCTGTCCTGCTGTTGCCCATGCTCTGAGGATGATTAGATTATTTCATTCTCCAGAGCTGTCACATTGGCACCTTTCCCAAGTACTTGGAATTTTTTTTTCCCATTTAAGTAACATTTAATTAGTTCTAAGAAGCTAAATTCTATTAAAGGTCTAAGCATGTCAGGCTGGTTTATTTCTGAACTTCTTCCACTGTGTCATGTATTGTTGAATAAGGAAATTGCTTTGACTTAGAAATGTACAAACATATTCAAGAAGCCCTCCTTGTTAACACCAGGCTCCTGTTTATATGCTAGTTACTGTGGCAAAGTCTCTGATGTGTAACACTTGCATTAACATTACACATGATCAAAGGCTTCCATGATTCTTTCTTCCATTCCCCCTTCCCCCAGTGCTGCAACAGCAGAGCCCCCACACCTTCTCCTCAGCATCTCTCCTTTCCTTTCCAAAGAGTAGATGTTCCAGATGCACAGAGAAAGGCTGTGCAGAGCCTGGTGTCTGGACCCATGTTGGAAGGTTCAGGGTGCTGATCATGCAGGCAGACTCTGACATTAGCTGCCCCACGGTGACATTTGTATTCATGGTGGAGTGTCCAGGGTTCTCGGTCTAACACCTGAGCTGTGCCAAGCATTCAGTTAATCACAGATCACCTTGTTTGTCTCTAAAACTTACCCAAAGCAAGGTGAGGCTGTGCGTGTGTTCTCCCTCCCTTACTTATTTTCCGGCAGGTGATAGAGACACTCTGTTGAAATGTTACTGATCAAGCCCATCCCAATAAAGTTGCCTGAGCCTTTAATACATATTAATATTATCCTGGGGTAGTTTGTGTCAAAGCCTGTCAGCACGCATCATCCTTTGGGAATTACCATCATTAAGTCTCCAGTGATGGGAGTCAGGACATGCTTCTGCAAAGCTCCTCTGCTTTTATGTGGAGCTCCCTGCCCGTCTAGCACAAAGCAGGCTGTTCTTCCCTCCTACCTTGCTCACCTGTGCTGCTTACTCTCCCCAGAGGGGAGAAGGAGGTTTGTTTAACACCACCTTTAGATAATTTCTGCTCCCGCTGCTTTAGGCAGTCATTGTTCTAGAGAAGGAGATGACACTCAAGTCTTTGATCATGTGCAATGTGTATGTTACGCATCAGATAGTGCTGCAGACTCTGGCATAAGAGCCAATTCAGTGCAGTAAAAAACAAACCTATGGTTAAAGAGTCTTCAGTAGCTGCAAAGTGTAGGACACAGAAATCTCCCTGCACTGTAGCCTTACCCGTGTCACAGGTGTACCTCTGCACAGTATCAAATTGAAGGATCATTCATATTTTGTACAAAGCATGTTCAGTGCACAAAGACATGGCATGTGTGAGGGATGAATCAGGAGTGTGGAGTAAGATACTCTCTTGCTTACAGGTCTTCCATATGGTTCACTGGGCAAAATTAGGAGGTGTGTGAGTGAATGAGGCAGGTAATCACAGAAAAAACACAACAGTCCTACAGTAAAGCCTGTTAAATGTTGCCCTGGAGAATTGGATCCTGTTTCTGCCTCTATTGCTCTGTTCTTTCTCAGCACTGTTTCAGAGTCTTAATCTGAAATGTTCTTGCCTGGCAACTGAGTTTATGTTCTTGTTTTCTGGATGCCTAGATCGAGACCCAAGGTCTGATTTGTGTTCCCAGAACAGACCAGGAGGAATTCCTCTTCAGATACCCCTGTGCACCCTGCAGAGTTGGCTGGGCTGGAAAACAGGGATCAGAAAGTCTTGAGACAGGCACCTGCAAGAAGTAGATGTTCAGATTCAATTTTCTCTTGACTCCTTTTGCCATGTCTGTTTGGGAAAATCGTCTGGTCATCCTGTGAAGATTAATTCAGTGCTTGCCAAACATTCCAGCTCCACAGATGAACACCAGAAACCATTTCAAAAAAAGAGATTAAAATTTGTTCTTGCAAGTCAGTAGAGAAAAAGGCTCTATCTGGGGTAGAGGGTCAGCCTGGAAGTTGAAGACTCATGTTCAGCTCCTTGCTTTTGCAGATTTTTTCAATAAATTTAAATCTCTTAGCTTCTTTTAGCCTCCCTCCCCCATCTGCTGCACAAAGAGGAGCACTTCCTTGCCTTGCTGAAATGTAAGGCTGAGCACGTCAGAGGCTGTGAGAGTGGTAAGGACAGCAAGATTAGGTATTTCCAGTGTAATCCATGCTGGCAGTAGTTGGATGGTGCCTACTAAATAAAGGGGAAAAGAGTAGGAGGAAAAGGGAAGCAACTTGAATGATAATGAAAAGAAATGATGACTAATGCTGCATTCAGTGAGCAGAACCATCCTGAGGACTGAGCAGGGCAGAGGTCTTGTAGGAGAAAAACTGCAGGCGATCCTGTGATTACAAATTTGTTTTGTGAGACAGACATCAGCTGGGGCCAAATGAGCATGGCACAGAGAAGCTCTGCACAGCCGTTTCCAAAGTTTTGTGTGCCCAATTTCACTGGTCTTTGAATGTAGAGGGGGGTTTTCAGGTAATTTACTCAGTTTTGGGACAAATCCTGTTAGGCAGATAGAGGCTATGGTTCATTTACAGTTGGCACCCTCCTATTCTCAGTGCAAGGTTTGCATCTCCACATGAGCTGAGGGAGCTCACAGCAGCAGTGTGGTGTTATCCTGTGACACCAGCTGCTGCTGGAGGATGCTCTTTGCGTGCCTCCCATGCCAGGAGGTTCTCAGCGTCCAGCAGGCAGCATGTGGCTGCTGATGCTGTAGAAATGGGGTTCTCTTCTAGTCTCTCTGCCCTTTGTGTCACCTCCAGCTTTGTCCTCTGATCTGCCCTCCATCCTGTTTTTCTGTGCCTTCCTGGTCACCCGTCTCTGCTTTCCTGCCTTCCTCCCTTCCTCTTCATTCAAATTGGCAAATTCCTTCTCCTCCTCCACATGGCCTGGCTTCCAGCTGAAACGCTGAGAGCACTGGAGAGTTTTCCCTGCCTTTAGTCCTGATGTGCCTGGTACCATAGCAATCCCTCACCACTCAGAAGAATGATCAGAGGGAAAACTACTCCATAGCTACCTCTGCCCTGTGTTTGAGGCGGAGCTGCCTTGGGCTGGAGCACGCTCAATGAAGAAGGGCTCTTGAGTACACTTTCCTGCCTTTTTCTGAGAGGCTGTGGACAGACAGTAACTTTCAGAGGCTTCTGACTTGATGCAAAGCGTGATCAGGAGAGAGACTTTCCTTTGACCTCCAGAGCACTTTTTGCTAATCTTCATCACTCTCTTTGCAAAGCATGGGAGCTACTTCTTACCACAGAATGATCTTAGGCATTTGTTAGTACTGTCAAAAAAATGCTTTTTACGAAGTACCTCTGTGAGATAACTTGATTCCTTTTGCTCCAAAAGCCTTTAAAACATTTTTTTTTTTAAATCAAAACCAAAGCATCCAGCATGGAAAAAATAAGTTGAGGCTTAGGACAGCAAGGTCAGAACTCTAATAGAAAATGTTAAGCATGCCTGTAGGCAGAATAGGTACATAGAGGCTGTGGGAAGCATCCAGTATTCATGAGCTATCAACAGGCACTATCTATGCTGGCAGTCTTTGGGGGGTGTTGCAGGGTGGATTGCTGTGAGCAGGGTCATGGGAGATTTTTTTTTTTTTTTTTTTTGGCAACCTACGTGAAAAATCTGTGAAAGAAGATCAGTCTGAGCCAAATCATTTCATTTTTTCTTGCTGAAGCAAAAGCCCTAAAGAGACCAAAAGCTGGTGGGGGGGAAAAAGAAAATTAGAAAGTCTATTTTGCACAAAGCAGAGCAAAGTTGTTAGAAGTTTTGCCTAATCAATATTTGAGGGATAAAACAGGTATGACAACACAGGATATTAGAGACTCATATTTTATTCCTTTCCTTTTATTTTAGCCCCCATTTCTTCTACTTCACTTTACAGGCACCACAACTATAGAGCGTTTTGGCTCTTTCACAGCTTATCCAATTGGAGTTGTTCCACATCATATAAAACACTGAATTAGTCAGAGGGACAGAGAGCACAAGAGGATGACTGTTCCAGTAGAGTTAGGACATTCCCCTGGAAGTGAGCACATCTGGTTGTTCTCTCTGCCATACCACATGGTAAATCTCCTATGCACATTGGCATAATGGCAGCAACAGAGGTTCAAGGCAACGTCTGAAAGAGGCTACTCTGGTGCTTGTAAGTGGCAGCTATGGGTTGAGTCCTCTTTAGAAGACATAGGGATAGATTTTGGTCTCCCCAGACATGGATAGGTAAGTTAAGCCTAGCATAGGGGGTTAAAAGACAACAGGCACAGAGCGGTGTGAGTTGTGTAGAACTACAAGCTGCTCTTCCCCAAAGCAGTTTTATGCATCTACCCTGGGAAGAACTTTGTCAGAATCTTTTGGGTAGCTTCCTCCAAGTTCTTGAGCATATCTAGGAAATCTAAACTAGCACTTTTCCATTAAGTTTATTGTCTTTTCCATACACTCCCTAAAACCTCACTGCATTATCTCTTTGTGATGTTCTGAATGAGACACCAGGAGAAACTTACACTAGGGTAGAAATGTCCCCTTAGGTCATCATGATCCTCCCTTTATCAGCTCTCTTGTAAGAGTGTTCCCTAGTACTTTGTCCAGGCTAGTTTTGGATGAGTCAAGTTCTTTCATCCTTCTTAAGTCAACTGACTACCCTGCCACCTAATACTCTCCTCCCTCACTACTCAAACTACATTTTGGCTACATTTGTGTAGATTTTCTTCCACCCACTTGGAGCAATCCCTGAAGTGGCTGTTCTTGCTTTGCTTTCTCACTCTGAAAGAACTGGTATTGCCCATTGCCTTGGCTCCCTTGTCAGGCCTCTCATCAGCTGAGCCAAACTTCATCTGCATGACCGATCTCATAAGGCTGGATGTGAGGAGCCCAAGTCCCCAGGATCATGATGTAGTTGGGAGTGCCATGGAGAGGTCCCACAAGGACAAAATCTTTCATCAGCATCAGATACTTCCTCTTGTGGGATTGTAACATCATGATGTGAAGCAATAGAGTCCCTGAGGCATCAGTGAGGGGATGTTTTTCCTTCACAAGGAGGGTTGTGAATCTTTTGGAAGAGCAACAGTGGAATTTCCCCTCAAAGGTGTTTTTTACAGTGCTGGTACATTTGAGGCTCTCATGAGAGCTGTGGTGGATTTGGGCAGCGAGGTGGCCTCTTCAAGTAAGCGTCACGGCTGGACATGACGTAGAAAAATGCTGTGACAAGGCCTCCACTTGAACTACTCGCAGTAAAAGCAAAGCAGTGCAAAGAAGGCCAAGCCAAGGGGAGAGCAGAGTGATGGGCTGAGGGATATTTGTGATGAAGCATGATTCATCAGGGGGTTTTACTGGGAATGTTTTCTTTTCAGTGGGAAACGCTGACGCACTTTAACTTCACCTTTTGCTGTGCTGTTGACAGGAATTAAGCAGAAACATTTTCAGGGCAAGGGCCTCCTAAAAGTTGGTGGATATTTGCAGATATAACAGATGACATGTGGCTTAGGGTATGACTGCTCCACCCATTCCAGGCACAGCACCTGGATGGATGACGAACAGCTCCTTAGAAGGTTTGGTAGGGTTTACATAAAGGTTTATTGCAATACATCCTCATCCTCTTTGGCTGAGCCGTACAAACCAGCTTTGTACTGAGTCCAGAACTCATAAAATGTGGTTTCCTCTCTTTGACAAATCTACTAGAAAAGCAAGTGTCAGTGTTTAATGCAAACAGAGGGTTAGGGCAAAGTGTGGGTATGTTTGGTTTGTTTCTAGGTAGGCAAGAAAATTGTGCATTATCAATAAAAGCATCCATGCTTAATTGTCCCCGGGTGAATTGCTGGACAAAGTATGTTTCCTGAAGCTGGACAGAGCTGCAGCTCAATTCCTAGCTCAGCTTCTGAGGGTCTGCCTTCATCAAAGGCTTGTCAGCTGTGCCTGGTTTTCAACATTGGTGTGACCTCTGGCTCCAGAAAGCTTTTCCTAAGCTGAGACTTTGAAGGCCTCATGGTAGGGTTGAACTAGAGTGAGAGGTGGGGTGCTAACTGCAGGGAGGTACCTATAAGCTGACTATGTAAAACCCTTAATGTTTTACTAAGCACCAGTTGCTTTCAAAGTCAGCCGAACTCATCTGGAGCCCCATGACCTTGTGTACATTTTCAGGTCTTTGCCTATGCCGTAGACTCGCAGCCATGTACCTGTTCCGAGTCACGGTACAGGTTTCTCGGATATCTGCGGGTAGGAAAGCGTCAGCCCCTGAAAGCTTCAACACAAGCTCCTTCAACTGACCTGTAGGTAAACCCTGCAGGTAAGAAGTAGGTTTCGACGAGCTCAGGTGAGACTTGCCACGAGAGGGAGACATCATGCACACAGCTCCTGCCTTCCCCTAGCATCCACCCCAACCAGACAGCCTCGCCTGGCCTTCTGGGGCTCCTCTGGACACATGCAGCTCTTAGTGAAGTGGTGAGAACCCAAACTTCGGACCTCCCCTGTGATAGAAAACGGGGAGTTGTCTTGACCAGTCATCGTCTTCCAACCTTCCAAGCGTGACTAGGAGCTGCAAAGCACGCAGGAACTGGACCCTAGCGCTGCTAGCAATTGGACAGCCTGTGTGCAGGCCTGTCTGGGTCAGGTCAGGGAGATCCTGGCTTGAGCAGGACCGCGCAGCACCGAAGGAGACGTTTCAGATACGCACAGCTGTGTGGTGAGGCCGTTCCCTGTTCTGACTGCAAACAGCCATTACAAAGGCTGAGCTGCACCCTCGTAACCAGCTTCAGCAGGCTGGGCCGGCAGGAGTGTTTGCACAGAGCTGTGAAAACACAGCGCTGCGAGTGCCCGAGCGCTGCTGCACCCGGGACGCCCGCTGCTGCTGCTGCTGCTGCTGCCGCCGCTCCCCACGGCTCCTTTGCTTCCTCAGCACCGGCTGAGAGATTTCATGGGAGAAAAAGCCTGCTCGGCGCGCATGGGATGGCTTTGTTTGCCCTCCAGATTGCATCGGTTTTTCCCATGGCTGCAGCACAACAGCAAGGCTCAGTTTTCCTTTGGGAAGGGAATAAGCTGCTTCATCATTGTGATCTTTGTGCAGTGTCCTGTTGATAAGATCAGTTAACAGTATCAGAGGAAAACTCTAGATTCAAGTCTGAAATATAAAGTGAACAGGGCCTATTTGTTTAATTTGAGCTTCTAAGGTTTAAATCCCAGAGGAAATTAAATTAGGTGCCTAGAGCAATGGCAGTCTGTCATGTTTATTTGCTGGGAATGTCACCTTTAATATCATGCACATATAACGTGTGTGTGTGTGTTAATGTAATGGGGTATCATACTGTGCAGGAGCAGGCATGCTACAAGAACTGGAAACCTGAAATGCTGTGAGGGAAGCTGGGACGGGATTGGATTTATTCTCATCTTTCCTTGTAGGATGAGGACTCGGCAACATGGAGGTGGTTTTCCTGACAGCTGGTTGGGGATGGCAGCCTGGTCTGTGAGCACAGGCCCTAATGCTCTCCAGCCATTTTGACTGGGGTATTTCTAAGAGGAGAAATTTTGTCTGGACAAAGGTCTAGAATGACATGGTTCAAAGCCTCCTTCAGCAGTCAATGTGCTGTGGACACAGTGCCTTCCCCCTGTGTCCTTGGGAGAAAGAGCTCAAGAATGGCTGTTTCCTGTGCCAAGGGGCATGGCTACTGCTATGTTTGGTTATCCTTGTGCTTCAGAGACCTCCCTTCTTCTCCAGGAGGGAGACTGGGTCTCCTCAGCAGCGTGGGGCAGCAGCATTTGAGGTGGACTTTTTTCTGACTGGGGCTGTTTAAGGATGAGCTTGGAGTGACACTGTATGAATGTCACTGCAGCAGTTTGTCATTGCAGCCTGCGAAGCTTGCCCTCCACCAAAGTTAACTGTCTATGCAGGGCTTGCAGAATGGCACTGCAATCTTTCCTCAGCCTGCTGCACAGATCCTGTAAACACGGGCCAGGAGAGAAAGCTCAGCTGCGTGCTCCTGTCCCACTCCACTTGTCAGACCCTTCAGAGAGCCAGTTCAGTTCACTACCTCAGTGGAATTTGTTTTGGTGTTTTTTTTCAGCTGGGTTAGCAAAATTCACTGAGAGGGGGCAGCGAGCTGCAGATAGGCTCAACCATCTTGGGGTTGCACCCCAGACTATTCTGGGGAGTCTGTGGCTTAGGTGGGACCTGGCCTATCCCCGCCTTCACTCTCTTCACCCTTTGCCGTTTACTCCTGCATAGCCTGTCCTCTTTTCCAGCCTCAGAGCAGCCAGCTGCCTCGCACACGTGGTTCACATTTCTGTCCTGCCTCTGGCACCTTGGGGAGAGCCCAGGGGTCTTCCTGCTGTGCTTGTCTTTAGTCCCCCTGCCAAAGCTGCTGCTCCTCATTCCTGCTCTCTCACCCGTCCCAACCTCTGGCATTTTTGCTCATCCGCGGATGGCTGAATATTCATTTCCTCCTTGCCTGGTTGCTGTGAATACCAATTCCTCCTCCTTTTTCCGGCTGTTCTGTAGATTTTGATGTCTGCCAAATTGTTTTCATTCCCTCACCCCATTTCAGGCTGCACCTCCGCAGAAACCAATCTGCTCCGTGCAGAGCCCCAGCTCCCCACCCAGCTCTTCCTTCTGAGCTGAGCGATCAGGTTGCCCTTCTGCCTCCAACACGGGCAGACAGCTTCCTCCTCCTGCGAACAGTCAACAAACGAGAGTCTCCAGTTCAACAGGCAGAATAGCTACAGGCTCCTGCAAGGAGACTGCAGTCGTTTGCGGTGGTACTGCGTGTTTCAGTGCAATGTTTCTCAGCTTGCCAGTCTGCAGATTGGTGCCAGGTTGCAGAGTCCTGTCCAAAGCAGCAAGCTCCTGGCTCCTAGCTGATGCAGAGTTTTTTTTCAGGCTCGAGGTGTGATCAGAAAGGCCTGATAAAGGTGTCTGCATCTGTGCTGGGGAGCTTGGACATAAACCCTGGCCTGGAGCCTGATGCGGGTTGAAGCTAAGCAACGGAAGAAACGTAGTGGACAGGGAAGGTTGCAGTTCGCTCATCCCCTGGGAAAACTGTGTGCAGTGGCAGTAGCGTGGCAGAGTTGAAAGAGACAGAACTGCAGATGCTGGTAGCTCTCAGATCTCGATCTGGTGTTTTCAGATCTTTTTTCTTGCCAACCAAAGGGGGAAAAAAAGGAGACTGGAGTCTTCCCTTTCTTATTACTTTCAATGTCCCTGCTTGAGTGTTACCAAAATGGAGCCCTGAGGCTTCCACTTGCCAAACAGCCCATGGCATTCTGGTCATCACTTCTTCCCCACTGATGCAGCTGGCACCACAGAGGTGGTGCGCATGGGACATGGCTTCCTGCATGGCGGTGGGACAGGCTGGCTGCCCCTTTTCCAGACATGAGCTACAGGGGACAGTGGAGAACAATAGGGCTGGCCACTTAGCTCCATCACTGTTCACTGACAGAGTGGTCCCTTCTCTAGGAGGGAGCATGGAGATCGTGCCTGGGGAGAACAAGGAAGGGGAAAGGTGAGAAAGAGGGTGTAGGGTTAATGGTTTCTTCAGAATGGAAAGCGATGCCAGAGACAGAGGAAAGGGTGGGGTGGAAGAAAGAAATGAGAAGAAGGGGGAAAGAAGGGAACCTGTTGGCTGAAATGTGAATAATCTGCTGGATACCACTGCAACCTAACTCGCAGGAATGACGCTTCAAGGCCCCCTCACCATGTGGGGCTGTTGGCCTGGTCCTGCACTACCGCCTCTGCTCCTGTGCCAAGCCAGCTGGCCTGCCTGCAGCTCTAGCCTTTATGACTGTTGTGAAGAGAGGCAGGACATGTTTGCTTTTGGCTATCATGTGCTTTTTTTTTTAAGAGGGTGGGAGTTCCTCCCCTTGAATTCCCAGGGCTGGTTTCCCACCCTGTGTCTCTAGTTTGTGTGACTTGAGGGGCTCCATGGAGCTGAGGTCATGTACCTCAGCCAGGAATTTTGACCCATCAACAGCTGTTTTTCTGGGCCACTTTGCACTTGTTAGCCTGGCCTTGCCAGCCAGAAGCTTTCCCAGCACAGGCAGACAAGACGGGCATGTGCAGTGCAATGTGGAGATGCCTAGCACAGGTACCTCTGGGAGTACTTTCCATACTTGACATCATTTGGATGATGTGCTCATGTCAGAGCCCTCCTTGTGCCCAGAGCACCAGCTCTGTATGGCTCTCAGACTCTTCCTGCACTGCTGTTTCTCGATCAGACTGAGAGTTTAACTTCAATGGGTCAGATGAAAGTATCTGTCTCCCACTGTCTATCCAACAGTTGTTATCTTGACCCCTTTTCCTTCTTCCCCACTCTGTCTGAAGGTGAGACTAATTTTAGAGTGAGGAAAATAATTGAGGGTCATAAAAGATTGCTGTATAATGTTAACATTTTTTTTTCAGTGCTTGGGGTGGGAAGCAAAGTTAGGAGCTTCTCGCCCTCAAACCCTTTGTATTGTGGTAAAGAAGAACGTCGGGGAAGGAGTGAGCAGGTACAGTCTGCTCCCTGCAAAAGTCATTCTGTTTTCATGGCAATTAGCTAAAAGTAGGAGTGTAAAGGTGTCAGCTGCTGTGGTTCTTTTGCAGATCCTATTGACAGAAGAGTTCGTGGAGAGAATGCTGGAAGATTTAGAAGATCTGAATTCTCCAGAGGAAGTAAGGCTGCATCACTCCCATATTTCCCATGTGCCGTCCCAAAGACCTCAACCCATCCTGCAGTTTGCCTTTGATCCTCCTCTCAGCTTGCAGGCTGCAGTCCTGCCCTATAGAATCGAGGCCTTTCCAAACCTTCACATCTGCTGCAAACTGAGACACCGAGTGAAGAGATTTTTAGAAATACAGAGCAAGGATGAGTATTAGCAATGCTCTGCATTTCCTTTCTGCTAGCATCTTTCCCAATATGGTATCTGAGTGCCTGAATCAAAGTGGTGGAGCCCTTGGGCCAGGTGTTGGGGTTTCCTCCATGCTATGCATAGTGTCCTCAGCAGCAGCTGCAAGCACATCACCATCCCCTCTTTCAGAAAGGCCTAAAGCAGTGGCAGCACATCTCCTGAAGAATACTTCGTTGTAGGGACCTCTTTTTTTGTGAGTTTTGGGGAGCAGGTGGGGACTCTTTCACATCTGCTACTCAGCCTTCACCTGCTGCCCTGCACAGTGCTGATGGCAGAGGACCATCACCAGCCTGGAAGCAGTATAGCAGCAGCCAAGGGAGCTTTTATGAAGCTTTGCTGTGCAGTACTAAAGTTCTCCCTGCCATGTGATCTCTTCCTGGGGAACATTTAACACCCTGTCTCCCATGCATGCCATATAAATATTCTGCTTGACTTCAAAGAGCAGTGGCAGAAATGACATGTAGTATTTTTAATCCTATTTTTTACAGCTCCCTGCAGACTCTAAAGAAACTTTCTTCAGCCTGTAGAGCAGCCCTCCCATCCCTTGCCCTGTTCCCCTCCCCCCAGGAAAATCTCAGGGCTCTAATTGTTTAATCCAGAGTTGATTTAATGCCAGGGTGTTCTTCACTGTTTGAGTGAGGGGAGCACGCTGCTGTCTGTGCAGTGGCTTTCAGGCCAGCTTTTATCCAGTTAAACTTAATCCAAAGCTCATTTTTGCTAGTGACATGGAAGCCCAGGAGCACTTTGGTTTGAAGGCCCCAGAGTTAAGGCTTTGGATAGCTCAATATTCCTTCACACTCTGCTGCAAGGCAGAGGCAGTGAGCATGGCAGCTCCTGGCACCAGTGACCAGGCATTCGGTTCTGAGGTACTGTGACTTGGCTAACTTAAAAAAAGCAAAAACCAAACAAATGCAAAGGATGACTTCTCCAAGAGGGTTTCTTTGAAACCACTCCTGTTTATAAAAAAGAAAATACTTCAGATGAAACACGATCTTTCAGCATCCAGATTCCTCCAAGGATTTGTAACTTGCGGGATCCTAGTTTAGGCCAGCTGAAGGTGTTCCTTTGCAGCCCTAACTGTTGCTGATGATATTCGTGTGGCAGAATGAAGTGCTGCAAGGAGAGTCTCTCCTTTGCTGCATAAAGGGCCACCTGCATTAAGTGAAATTAAGTGAAACTATCTGAGTGTCTTTAACGTGTTTCTCACTGACCTTGGACGTTGAACTCGGACGAATCTCCTGGGTAGTGCAGGGCCATTAGATTATATCCTGCAAGCTATATGTGGGGCTTGAGATTTGTAAAAAATGGACACCTCTAAGTGGGACTTGGGTTGTTTACATTTCCTGGAGGAGAAAGAGCAGGAGTTTGTGGTAGCCACTATGACAGAAGATCCTCTTGCCATGCCCCCAGATCATGGGTCTGACCCTGAACCACCAGTCCTCAGGTCAGTGGGTACCAGCTGCAGGTTATTCTCATACACAGCTGCAAATGGAGCAAGGTCAGGAATCAATTTATGTTAAAGACACCCTTGATGTGGAGCAGGCAGCTGGAGGGGATCTCCTTTAGCAGGAATCTGCCACTGAGCTGGTGTTAATGTCCTTCAGAAGTAGGGTGCTTATGAGAAGGAAGACAAGTAACTGAATAAAGATGGATGATTTGCAGGTCACAGCATGCAGCCCATGCACCAAATCTCTAATTCACATCGCTCCTGGGAAGCTCACTGCCAGCGCTGCTGGCCTTGGTGCAAGGACTGTCTTAGAAGAGGACCACTGTATCTATAACCATTCTGAACTACTGCTTCCAGGTCAAGTTGTCATTGGTGGTGTAGGATCCTGGTGAAATTCCTCATTGGGAGTCCTGTCAGGGTGTCAGGTAGTGCTACACTATGGTTGCAGCCAAGTTTTAAAACCAGAATGATCCTGCAGACTGGATTCTAGGGCTGTTCCCAGGTGTTTTAGGCCCTCAGTCTGGGCTATGGGGTTGTGCAGAGCAGGTTGCCATCCAGCTGTGGATGAGGCAGACTCATAGCCTAGGAGATTCTACTCCTACCTCCCACACCCTGCCCTGAGCTGGTTTTGAGAGATTTATGTGAACGCATGGTCCATGGTCAGAGGTGGTTGTGAGAAGGGTTAGGGTAAGACTCCTTTGAACTCTGTCTCTGCATGGTTGTCTTTGGGATCAGGGATGTTGGGGTAGCTTCCCATCCTGATGCATTCTGCTGTAGAGCTGCCCATCAATGGGACCAGTGCAAATGCTCTGTTTGGGAAACAGAGGCCAGAGACAGTGCTGTGTAAACCAGACTAGGGCAAAAAATCTCCATTCTCTGTGCTTCAGTCAGTGTTTGCAAAACAGCCTGAGCAGCCAAGTGCCTGTGTGGGTAACGAAGCATGGTGTGGACACTCTGTGAAGCCTTTGTGCCAGAGATAGGTAGGGTTGGTGTGAAAATGCTGTTCAGACACATAGGCTCTCCCCAACCAGAGCAGCACAGTTTGCCCTCCTGAAAGCAGCTGCCATTTGCAAGCCTGTCACCATGCAAGCCATGCTAGCTCACTCACATCCCACCCTCTATGAGGAGGAGTTTGAAAGCTGCTCTAAGTTTCCATTTAAAGCAAATGGGGGGCTCTGGGGTCAGTGAAGTGAAAGGGACATGGTCAGGTAAGAGAGCAGATACTTGTGCTGCAAATTTTCAGAGAGGGAGGAGAATTGGTGGTGGGAGCAGAAACCCTCCAGAATCCATCTGATGAAATAAACAGCGCTTGAGCTGAAATCTCAGAACTTTACTTTGGCAGCTGAGGCACAGGCCACGTTATCTAATGTCCACTGCTGTCCAAAACATACTGATGGGGAAATGTGGTTTGTTGTTGTTTTTTTTTTTTAATAGCAGCCCTCTTGTTTAAAAAAATAGTAACAACCTGGGGCTGCCTGCCTCTTCAGAGATGTTGTTTTTTCCTGTGCAGGTTGCAGCGATATACATGAACCAGGGTTCTCTTTACTGTCTTACAGTTTAAACTTCCAAAGGAGTACAGCTGGCCTGAAAAGAAACTGAAAGTTTCCATCCTGCCAGATGCCGTCTTCGACAACCCACTGCATTAGAGCTGAACTGCACCCTTGTAACAACCGGGAGAGCCAAGTTACTGTCCATTACCCAGTGACTCACAGGATAATTAATGCAGCAAAAACTCTGCCTGCAAATAAAAGAGTTCGCTGCACAACCACTGCAAACAGAAGAGGAGCTACTCAGCACCAGCCCAGACTGAACTGAGCCCTTTCCTTTATCCTTCCCAAGGCTGAGCTCTCTGGGAACAGCCTGCGTATGTGTGAGTGCGAGTGAGAAATATTTAACTATGAAAATTAGTAGCAAGAGCCCTTTCTCTCTCCTAGCTACAGACCTCCCCTTGCCTTAGCCCAGGGTGTAGGCGCTCTGCACGCCTGTATTTACACATGCGTTTCTGCCAGGTGCGAGCCTATAATCCATGGATTAAATGTTCTTTACGTGACTCTGGAGTCCTTTTGTTAGCCAAACTTTTACTGACTGCAGAACTGTTCCTCCATGTGCTTGCTCTTTTTTTTTTTTTCTTTTTTTCTTCTCCTTTCAGAAACGGAATGGTATTTCCCCTGTTTAAAGGAGGCCAAAAGCTCACATGCTTGAAGCTGAACAGATTTAAAGATGAACTTTCTAGTTCAGTCAAGAAAAACAAACCCAGATCCTCCCTGCCCTCAAATTAGGCATGTTTTAAGTGTTGGTCTTGGTGCTATTAGCTATGGTATCACTGCAAACAGAGGCAACTTTATTCTCTGCATCCTGTCCTTGTGCCTGAACCCCAGGGAAGGTCACAACCTCTGGTTTTGCACAAGCAGGAGGAAGAAAGCTACCGGGGCGGGGGAGATCTCCTGTTTACAGTATGTTTATCTTTAAAGAGATACTGTCAAGTATTTTTTCCTTGGTATTGTACAGAATTTGAGAAGCTAGAAAGGACTGTTTTTTCACAGGGACAACTTCAGCAGCTCTGCAGGATCCAGAGGACTGCTCGAAAGCATGTGAAATGGAGATCTCTGCTGCCCTGGCATAGTACAGGAGACTGAGCCTCAGTGAAGCAAACTGTTCTCCCTGTTCGGCAGGGTTGTGCCCTAGTGCAGCTCTATTTTCCCCTCTAGCCTCTCTGTGCTGGCTCTTGTTGCTAACATCCCTGCTTTCAGGTAGATTTGAACTGTAGAGCATCAAAATCTGTTTGAAAAGAGCCTCTCTTTAGATCCCGGTGGCTTTCTCCTTGGAGCAAAATGCGGTGTGCAAAGGAGGTGGTCTCGGCACGGTCAGGTTGTTTCCGCATCGAGGTGCTGGACCCTGTGGCTATGTTGCAGTAAACCGCAGCAGGCTTTACCCCCTGCTGCTATTGCGGGTTGTTTCTGATGTGGATTCCTGAGCCTTCCTCTGCTCATTGTCTTTCGGTGACAAAACTCTTCACTCCTTGTCAGGGGAGGTGCTTCTTTTCTTCCATCCCTTTCTGCCTGCGAGATAAGTTGGCAGTTTATGCACAATTGCTGTGTGATCGTAATAAAAGTATAACAAAAGCTTTTAACTTAACTCCTGATCAAACAGCAAAGTCCAGGAGGCCTCGCAGTACCCCAGGGTTGTTGTTTTTTTGGGTTTTTTTTTGCTTGTTTTCTGATTTAATTTCTTCCTGTCGCAGTCAGCTTTGATGTTTCTTGCATACATTTGAGGCTGGTTAACGTTGGTCAAGAAGCAGAGCTAGGAGCCACAAAGCTTTCCTTGGACTTGCTACAGAATTCCTCTGTGGCCTCAGGCAAGTCACTCAATGTCTCTGTGTGCAGAAAGGGTGATTATTGACTAGAGGACTGTAGGACCTACCCAAGCATGCCAGGGTTTGCAGGGGAGGGCGTGCTTTGTGTACAAAGTAGTATTTGTATTATTATAATTGTTGTTATATTATAATCTAAGGCAGGCCAAATGCAGGGTCCGAGACTGCTCGGCAGAACCTTCCTTTCTGCAAAGCTACGAAAGCAATTTACATGTAAATGAGTTTGTCATTCTGTCTGAACTCAGAGGATCATCTTAAAACCCTGCTGCGAAAGAACAAACTTTCAGATATCTGCGTGTGCCAGCCAGAGTGATTGCTGCGCTGTGGCAGGCTGCGTTCATCCGTGGGATCTCCTGGCCAGTTCTCATTGTCCTGCTTAGCTCTCAGCATCCCTTCTGCACTCTAGATGTATATGGAGGGGACAGCGCGGGCAAGAAAGTGGCATGAGAACGTAGTGGTCCAGCTTCAGAACTGGCACATCCAAGTGTCCCACCGCAAAACTGTGAACAAACAGATGGTTGCGGTAGTTGGGACAAAAGGCCAGGGCAGCAACTACAGCTTGTCCAAAAGCCATCGCCAACAGTAGCCCATGGACTGCTCTTGCCTGAGCTAGCTGGGGGTGCTGCAGCAGAGCTGGCCCCTTGCCACAGCGCTGGCTGCTCTTCCTTGTTTCCAGATGCTAGCCCTCATTAAGAGGCGCTTAAAATCCTGATCCTAGCGGAGAAGGGACGTTTGGAAGGTCAGTTGCTGCAGTTCCTGTAGAGATCAGCACGGGGCAGAGAAGTCCATCAGACCCTCTCTGTGTTCTGACACACATCTGGAAAGCTTAGGACCTCCTGCCCTATGAACTCCCTGAGCAGTTGGGGTGCAATACTGTGTGCAGGAAAAACACCTCCTCCAAGCTGGCTTGTGCACCAGCTCTGCCTTTCTCATGCGTGTGTTTTCCTCACCATGTTTACTCTCGTCGGATGCTCTGGGTTGGGTTTTCATTGACTTCAGAGGGAGCACACTGAATGCATTTGAAAACCCACCCAGTATCCTTGTGTGTGTGTGTTTGTTCCATGCCATGTATTTATGTATAGTTCTGTGTATTTGAGATTTGAGTTACGAACAGGTGGCACGCCAGAATTCTCTGTTTCTGAGGCACTTTCTCAGAGTGTCTCACTCTGCTGGTAGCCAGATAACAATTGAGGGGAAGGTTGGAAGGGAAGGAAATGAAATCTTCCTATTTGGTTAAGGGACAAATATTAGACAAATAACTGCTAAAATAGAAATCTCTGTCCTATTGTTAAACCAGCTCCAAGATAGAAACTGGTGAAAGTCAGCCTTTATGCTCCAAGGTCATGTAGTTGCCTCTCAACAGTTATCTAACAGTAAGAAAGTTGCTCAGCACTGTGAAGATCTGTGCACCAGCAGGACCTCCCCTTCCCTGATTCACATCAAGTTTGTAACCATGCCAAAGGCTTACTCATTGTCAAGTAAATGAGATCTTAAGTTTTCATCTTGGGACAAGAGGACATGCCTATGTGTGAAGGAAATGGAAAAGAAACCCTTAGCTTTTAGTGAGCAAGTAGTCTGAAACAGGGAAATGCATCAGTGTTAATAAATGCCATGGTATTTTTCTAGCCCAAGGGTGCTGAGGTGGTAGGTCCACTGGTGCTGATTTTCTCTAGATGGTGTAGAAGGTCTGAAGCAGGATTGTATGAAACCAAAACCTGTGAGGCTTGTGCAGGCTAAAGATAGTGATCTGGGTGGAAATGAACACAGTTTAGAAGCAGTGAGTACAGATTTTCTCCCTCCTGGAGAAATCTTGCAATGCAGGTGAGTTAGGGATATTTCCAAAGATGAAGAGCCTTGTGGCAGACCCACAGAATCACAGAACTGTCAGGGCTGGAAGGGACCTCAGTGATCATCTAGTTCCCACCCCCCTGACATAGGCAGGGACACCTCACACTAGATCAGGTTGCCCAGAGCCACATCCAGCCTGGCCTTAAAAACTTCCAGAGATGGGGCTTCAACCACCTTCCTGGGCAACCTGTTCCAGCATCTCACCACCCTTATGGTGAAGAACTTCTTCCTAACATCCCATTTGACTCTACCCACTTATAGTTTTGTTCCATTCCTCCCTGTCTTGTAACTGCCCAACATCCTAAAAACTCCCTGACCAGCTTTCCTGTAGGCCTCTTCAGATACTGGAAGGCCACAATAAGATCTCCTCAGAGACTTCTCCGGACTGAATAACCCAAACTCTCTCAGTCTCCATAGGAGAGGAGCTCCAGCCCTGTGATCATCCCTGTGGCCCTTCTCTGGACACATTCCAGTACATCCATACCCTTCTTTTAATAGGGGCTCCAGAACTAGAGGCAGTACTCCAGGTGGAGTCTCACCAGATTGGAGCAGAGTGGAGTAGACCCACAATGCCTTGAAAATCCAACATGTGACAGCAGTTCTGAATCAACTGAAGTCCCAAAAGCCAGAACTACTCTTCCTCTCAACTCATAATTAAAAGCAGGAGAAGGAGCAGAAGGAGCATACAGTTTCAGTATTAAAATATGTGCGATCTGAGCTGAGCAGTCAGTCAGTCTTGTAGCTGATGAGACCTGCAGTGATATTTTCAGTGGCTTGGGTGGATGGTGCCTGCTGTGTATCATGTCTTTGAGGATGGTGATAGCTATTTGGTTTACTGTACATTTGGTTTACTGTAGATTTGCCAGCAGTGGTTTGGAATTATGTTCTGAAGCTCTTCACTTCAGCTATTCAATTGCTCTTGGATGACTTTTGAAATTACACTATCAGGTCATCAAATGGTCTTTGAAGAAGTGGAGGTTGTGTTGTTTTTCATGAGCAAGCATTAGAAATATTTGGGGGGGGGGGTAACTTTTAACAAAAACAGTTGAAAGCAATGCTTGGCTTGGAGGGGATGGATTGCTGGGGAGAGATTTTGTGGTGGGGGTGTAGGTTAGCTGCCTCCCTCCTGCACCCACAGCTCAAGCCTGTTCAAGGCAGCTCAGTTCTCGTGCATCTCAGGCACTGCAAGGGGAGGTAATGCAGGTGCAGGGAAGCCAGAAACCAAAGTGAGAATTATCAGGGCCTCAGCAGAGCAAGGGACCACGACAGGCAACACTTCATTTCTATGCCAGGACCCACTGAGGTCCTGCAGGAATGCAAGCAGCCAGCCGTGCACTGCCCCACTGCATGTTCACATTCTGGTCTGTACCCATTGCTGATGGTACAGACTGCAAATGGCTGTGCTAGCTGCATCTGAGGGTCGAGTCAAAGCTGGGGAATGGCAAGGGGCTGCTTCAGTCTCATTTGTTATTCTAATCAACGGGAGGAGTGGAGCTCCTGTTCTGCTTCTCCTGAGAACCTCTAGGCTGGTCACTGAGCAAGCTCTATTGCTCGTTTGCCATCTCTTCCCTTTGTCGAGCGTCCTCTTAGCTCCTCACAAAAATCTTTCTCAGTTGTTTCGCTGGAAATGGTTTGGCTACTGCATGCTTTGCAGAACACTGGATTAGACAACATGTCAGCATTGGATTGTGGCTGCTCAGCTGTTTATCTGTCCTGGTGGCTGCTGCCTTCTCCTAGGTAGGCATTTGGAGTCTATGGCCTGCTTCACCAGCTTGTTTCTGCCCATGTCAGATGGGGAGGAAAGATCCACAGACCTTCAGGCCAGAGGTAAATGTTTCGACCCGTGTGCCTGCTGTTCCTCTAGCCTAGGGGCACAGCCTTGTGTCCCGTGGCTCCCACTGTATGAAGTCTTTGGTCTTCAGCCCATGTGCTGTCACAGCCAGGTGAGGAGGGGGGGTCCAGTACCATGAGAGCCCTCCCACTCCTCGGGGGCTTGGTCCTCCATGTGACTGCCCTCTCTTTAGAATATATATATATATATAGTGCCTTAGTTATCCCCATGAGCAAAGCTGCGAGCAGCCAGGAAAAAATCCCTTTCTGTGCATCTGTCCCTATCGATAAACGCAGCCTGTGCAGCAGCCAAGCTGTATCCACAACACTCTCCAAGTGCACGTTTGCTGGCGGGGTTCACCTCCCGGGATCTTAAAGCTGAGTTTAGGTCTCTGGGGCTGTCTTGGATTTTAACAAGCTCTGTAGCAAGCCACTATTTTTGTAACATTTCTTCTGTTGCAGAGTGTCTGTCCGTGTGTCTTTTCTTTTTTTAAACACACACACCCTACCCTCCCCTCTCCCCATGTTTGACTTGAGTCCAAAACCTCAAATGGAGAATAAGGCTGAGGTTGCATACATGTTATAAACCCAGCCCCTTGTTGAGCTGTCTCTGTCAGGCAGTGAACCTGTCGTGTGGAGTGCTTCATTTCTACCACGATTCTGTTTCCTCTAAAGCCGCTGACAGACCAGAAAAATCACCGTGAGCGGCGCATCAGTTCAGAAACGTCATCTCCAAGTCTGCTGTGAAGGAAGCCCCTTCCCTGTCCCTGACTGAAAGGCAGTGGCCCCTCGGCAAGCAGGGCAGGGATGGCAGGAGGAGAACATCGGCCCGGAAAGGGCTGCACGTGGCAGATGTGGCCGGGCCAGCGCCTGGCTGTTTCTAAACTGTCCTGACACGGTGCCTTCCCTCTTGAAAAAGAGGAAGAGTGAGGATAAAAAGCCCAACCTCCAAAAGCCGGAGGAAATTTTCCTGCCGATTGTCGTGTTTTGCAAACACTGGTCTTTTCTCTGGCCCTCTCCCTCTCCTCCCGGCAAGGCTGGGGATGAAAATGGCTCCTTTGTTCCTTTCCCTGGGGCCCAACTGCAATGAAAGTGCAGCTCCGGAAACCCTCTGCTGCAGGAGCAGAGAGGGTGGGAGGGACCGAGCTGTCGCCGTGTGCGGTAGGTCCTACATAAACATGGCATATGTTGACAATGCCGCAGGCAGGATGGGCGCAGGAGGACTTTGTGGTGCCGGCGACGAAGCTCCTGCACCGTTCCTCCTGCAGCAGCGAGCGGGCTGCAACACCCGCAGGGGCAGAGCACAGGGAGCTGGGTGTGAGTGGCCATGTAATCCTGCCAGCCGCTGATCACAGGCTGGGGAGCCCTTTTGTTCTCGGCTTTTGGCTTTCCCCAGAGCGGCGATTTGCAGCCCCATGGAAGCAGACAGCGTTCTGCTGGGGGCCTGTGCCCGTGCCCTGGCACCTGCACGGGTATGCTCCTCGCACCCAGCCGGCCCTGGAGGCTCAGTGCTCTGTGCTTGGCCACGGTCGCACCCCCAAGCCCAAGTTCAGTCATTCATAACTCTTCTCTTGTCCAGCCCAGGTTGGACACACTGGCTTTTTTCCCTTCTCTTAAAAGAGCTGGAGGTTTTGCTGCGTGCTGGGGACGCTGTTCTGTATGTTGAACGCCTTCTGTAAAAGCCAGAGTACGCTCCCCAGGGTAGGGGATGCGTGTGGCGACTGGGACTGCGGCAAACCCTGCCCACGGGGGGCTGCCCTCCAGGCCCGGAGGTGAACCTTGCTGTAGTTCAGCTGTGTGAGTGTGCGTGTGTGTGTGTATGTGTGTGTGTACGAGTGTGTGCGGTCTGCCTGCTCGGGGTCGTGTCGAGAGGAGCCCAAGGACGCTACGGGCAGGGCTGGAAGGAGCCTGCGTTTCTATGTATCAGTACCTCGTAGAAGGCCTTTTCTTCCTTCCCTCCTCACCTCCAGGTTTGTTGTTTGTTTTTTTTTTAATAAAAGAAAAAAAAAAAAAAGATGGAAAGCTAAACTAGCAGAGGTTTTAAAATATTTTATATTAGTTTCTAATGTAAATTCTTACGTTGTTATTGCAGTGCTGGGTGTGTTTCGCCTGCACGTGTCTTTTTGTAATATTTTTGTGAATCACTAAAGGTTTTTTGGGGTGTTTTTTTGTTGGTTTGGGGAGGGGGGGTGTTTTGGTTTGTTGTTTTGTTTTAGGTTGTTGGTTTTTTTTTTCTCTCGTGTATTCTAAGTGCATTAAACGTATTTGCAGAACTGTTGGTGTCCTTCTCTGCAAGTGGCTCAGGAGGATGGACTTTGCCTGCCTGCCTGCTGCTTTGCCCCATCCCTTTCACCTCCTCGTCAGCGTCGTCTCCCACCCCAGCCCTGGAAGAGCAGGGCCTGTTGCCAAGTGGGAGAGAAAGGGGTCTGCCTTTCCCCAAAGCAACTCAGCTAAACAGCCAGGCCCAGACCCTGCCAGGTGCAGGATCCTCCATGAGTATCCACTGGCAAAACTCCTTGAGCCAAGGCAGCCCAGGCTGCCTGACAGCTGTGGTCAAGCCAGGATGGGGAGTGCTTGCATGTGGGCTGGAGGACGCAGCCGGAAGGCCAAGCGATGGTAACTTCATCTGCTAGCGAGGGAAGGAGGGAGCCAGGGTAAGTGCTGGGTCAGGTTCACACTCCTGTCCTTTGCCAAGCACCTCTTGGATTCAGCGAGATTTGCGGGGGTGTGGATGTGCGCGTGGAGACCGAATCTGCTGGAGAAGAGACACAAAGAGACACAGGCAAACACTTATGAAAAAATATTACTGAGCTAACATTGCAATGATTTCCCAGTAACACAGAACGATTTTGCAGTAATCTTTTTACACTCCTCTGTAATAAATTCCTTTAAGGTCAGAAAGAAGAAGAGCAGAATATCTGGTGGGGATGGGAGATTGCTGTGCACAGAGGAAGGGTTAGAGGGAAAAGATGTGTGAGAGCTGAATTGCCAGCCCTTGCAAACATAGGGCCACTCTGCTAGGACAGCACAGCTAAGACCAGCCAAAGACCCCACTGCTTGCATAATGCTCCCTGTTGACCACTTGGTTAGATGAATTAATGAATGAAAATGATCCGTTTTCACCATCCCTGTGATGCCCAGGCAGCAGCACCTCCTTTGCAGTGCCACCTCGCAGCCAGACCCTAGGTTCACCCCAAATCTAGAGGGATGGAGTGTCCTTGGGGCAGTGGCAAAGCGAGCTGCCTTTCTCCCACTGTCACCCTTCATCTCTAGCCCCACCACTGACTCAGCCGTGCCCAGCCCAGGCAGCCTTGCTGCTCCGCCTCCACCCCAGTTGAAAGCACCTTCGGGCAGTGAATTTAATTAAGGTTTCTGAAAAGTGGTGTCTGGGAGCCCCTCCTGGATCTGCGGCTCTGAACTTCATTAGGGGTGGTTTGCTGCTAATAATGCTGGCAGTTTCTCTAATTAATAATGGAAGGGCTGCAAGCAGATGCCAAGCCAGGAGAGGGAAGGGTTTGTTTGTTTATTTCTCTCCTCTTGGTTTGTTGTGGGTTTTTTGAGTGTGGAGGGAGAGCTGGGGCTTGTTTCCCATCTGAAAAGTGAATGGCAGTGCCTGGGAACCTCAATGAGGAAGGAGGTTTACCTGCGGGGCAAGAAGGGAGACAGAGCAGGATGAGTGGAGCACGGCAAGTGCTCCCTGCCTGCCCAGGGCAGAGACAATGTGGCTGCTGGTTATGCTGGGCTTGGGCACCCAGGGATGGTCCTGACCTCTGAGCCTTCACCTATAGCATCACCTCTGCAGCATCTTGCCTCTGTTGTCATGTGCCCCAGGCCCATGGTGCAGCTGTGGGAGGGTGAGATTCTCCACGCTCTATAGCCCATTTGGACCACAAGGGTGGTGCAGCACGCAGCAGTCAGGAACATATATTCGTGGGTGCTGGGCACACAAGGTCCTTTTGGATTTTTGTTTTTCCCCTCTTTTTGCCTCAGCTCTCTCCAGCCTGCAGCTTCACTCGCTGGCCTTCGTGGCACAGCCAGCTGCAGCAGCACCTCAGTGCTTAGGAAAACCTCCCAGCACACCCCAGCGTGCAGGACCTGACACATTAACACCCTGCACTCCTGGGGGCCCTGTGGCCAAACCGTAACCAGAGAGGGGCCTGAAGCAGCTGGGTAGTGCTACCTCACACACACGGGACAAACACCCCTCTGCCCCACAGCAAGCCTCAGAGATGGCAGGCAGCTGCCAAGCATCCTTATCCTGCTGCAACCCACAGCCTCACCTTCCAGTGCAGGAAAACAGGACCTGGCAGGGTGGGGAAGGGCAGACCCTGCCCTGGCAGTGCCTTCCTTAGGGAAGCCTCCTGCATGCCCCAGCTCCCTGTCTAGGAGCTTGCAGCAAACCCAAAAGCTCTGGCTTCTCCAAATACCTTCCAGAGCAACTGTTCTCCCTGTCAAGCAGAGTTTGCTTTGGAGGAAAAAAATGGCCCTGTCTTGCTCTGGCACCTCATCACTCATGCTAATTAATGCAGCACACGAGGCAGGCCACAGCAGCACAGCCAATGCAGGCTCCGGCCTCTTGTCCCCCCACTGCTCACCTGCGGCAGGGATGCATTTCAGGCAGCAGTCATTGCTGCAGCAGCTTGCTGGAGAAGATTAAAAAAACCCAAATCATTGTTCAGGATTGGGTTGTTTTTTTTCCAACGGGGAAAGTATTTTTAATGCCCTTTCCCATTGCTCACATTTCCTCAGGCTTTCCACACTCCAGCAGAGAGTGAGGCTGCCCCGTGCTGGAGATGCTCCTGCTGCTGGAGATAGGGTACCTGCTCTGGAGGGGCCAAGGAGTGGGAAGCAAAAGGGAAAGCATAGCTTCATGTTAAAAAGCCTCTCAGAGCATCTGAGGCCAAGGCGACCAGGGAGACCCAGCTTCATGCCTGAGATGGGACTGTCTCTTGTCTGCTTAATGCACAAATCTCTTCTCTGGCTGTTAAAAGCATTGGAGAAAATGTGGGGCCGGGGCACCTCATACTCCCTGCATGCTTTTTGAACAGGGAAATTATCTGAAGCATCTGGCAAATGGAGGAAAATCAAGGCCAAAAGAGCTCAGAAGCAGGAGGGCTGACTGGGCCATGCAGCAGGGAACATCCCTGGGAGTGTGGGGCGGCATGGCAGCCTGCCCGGCCCCGGTACAGGCAGCTGAACAATAATGGGAGGCGTTGGGAACACGCTCAGCAGTGGAAATCCCAATCCTTGCCTTAAAAGGAGATTTTGGGGGACGCTTTTATTGGGAAATTGTTTTCTGATTATCCAGCTTATTGAGAGTCTCATTTCATTATTTGCAAGATGACGTTGGGAGCGTGGGGAGGGAGCTTCAGCCGCGCATGAACGACGACCGCCAAGGATGTTTCCATGGATTTCCAGGCCAGAAGAGCCCATTAAATCATCCTGTTTGACCTCCCGTGTTCGCAGGGCAGAGAATTTCACCCAATTCTTCTCAATGCCGAGCCCAACAAGTTGCGGGGTTGAATCAAGCGAGCGCTCCAGGACAGCATCCTTTATCAGCTCAATGCCTTCAAGAAAGGAAGAATCTGCCACAGACTTCACTCAGCTCTTTTTCCTGGATAGCCACAAAAACTCTGCGCCCACGAGAGCAGCATCGTGCTGCCGGCTGGCTCCTGGCGGGGCTGGCTGCATCTCACTGGCTTCCAACCTCAACAGAAAAGCTGAGGAGGGACTTTTGAGGCTATCAGGTAGTGACAGGACTTGGGGGAATGGAGCAAAGCTGGAGGTGGGGAGATTCAGATTGGATGTGAGGAGGAAGTTCTTCACCATGAGAGTGGTGAGAGCCTGGAGTGGGTTGCCCAGGGAGGTGGTTGGGGCCAGATCCCTGGAGGTGTTTTTGGCCAGGCTGGCAGAGGCTGTGGGCAGCCTGCTCTAGGGTAGGGTGTCCCTGGGCATGGCAGGGGGGTTGGAACTGGATGATCCTTGTGGTCCCTTCCAACCCTGACTGATTCTATGATTCCTTCAGACGGTGAAGGCTGCCCAGGCTGCCCCTCAGCCAGCAGCTCCTGTGCAGGTGTGCATCCTGAGCCACGTGGATTGGTACAGGTAAAGTGCAGGATCCCTCATGCTCTGCTGCTGGCGAGCAGCTCAAGAGTTAATAAGCCCTGAACAGATGTGATCAACATGTCAAGACACGAGACGTACGTGGTATGGATGTTTATAAGTACATCAACAGAAGGCATTCATAAAAGGTTATAAACTGTGGTAATAAGCAACCCATCAACTTGTTTGGACTCTAACACTTGATTAACCATTTATTAAAAGGTGCAGTAATCATTTATAAGCCATAAGTGGGACCGAATGTAAAGTATGACTGTTTTTATGTTAATGGATGCCTCAAGAATTTCCTCTCCCTCTCTGCCGTGTTTTGGGTGGTTAAAGGCTAACCCTGGCTGCTGGCCACCCCAGCCCCTTGTTTGAGATGTATATGGGCCAGATTCACTCTGAGATCCTCCATGTAGGTGCCACGGCTGCTCCTACCCTGGGGGTTTAGCAGTGCCCTGGGCTTTTGCTCAGGGGGAGCCCTGTGTTTATTTTGGCTGGGCTCTGGGTGACCTCTGCCAACGCCAAAGCATCCCTGCAGACATCCTGGGACAGACCTGTCCAGTGGGTTCAGGGCTACCTCGGTGGTGAAAGGGAGGGATAGGCAGATGCACAGTGGTGCAGTGGGCAGCACAAGGTGGCGGGCAGCAGGGAAAACCTGGCTGCTCCCTGCATGGGGAGAAGGGTTGCCAGTGGCTGCACAGCTTGGACATTTCTCCCAGGCTTTCCTGGCACAGCCCAGCACTGACACTGCTACCCATGGGTTCCTGATGAACCCCAAGGAAGGACTGTGGGAACAGCAGATTTCAAGTGCTAAACTGAGCAGGGTGGTTTAAAGACTAAGGATTTCAGAGGAGTTAAAACTGCCTGTCTTGAATTCATGGGGACCTAGCATGCTCAGGAGAAGGAGCATAGCACAGGGAGACCTGAGAACTCACTCTCTGCATTCCCCCTGCATGGGAGTCAATCCAAGCCCCAGGCTGCTGATGCACCAGGATAGGACAGAAATGCTTCCAACACGAAAGCAGCTTCACCCTTCTGTCAACAGGACCCTCCTTTTTTGTTTGCCATTACACTCCTCTTACCCTCAGACAGACTGTGTTTTCCTTCCTGGTGTCTTAACAAGACCTAAACCCATAATTGCTCCCATTACACAACTAGGAGTGACAGTTTATTAGCAATGCTTCCTGGCCTGATTTACACCATTACACTGATACCCTTGTGCTCTTCCCTTTGCTGTGGGCAAACAGACTTCTTACCTTTTGAGAGAGCCCTGGCAGTGGTCAGTGCACGGGCTGCAGCTCTGGGTTGAGCCCCTGCCCTCACACTGCCTTTGTTTCTCCTGGCTGCATGGAGCCATCGGCACTGTGGGCCTTGAGGGTTTGGGGACTGCAGGTTTGGGGGGTTTCATGGGGCATGGTGGTGGCAGATGCTCTGCTCTTCAAAGGAAAGCTCAGTAGCTGCCTAGCAGGGGTCTTTTTAGCATGTGTGTGACACTGGGTCATTTGGCTGCAGCTGGCTTTAATTGCAGGGAGCATACTGAAAAGGAAGAGGAAGGATGAGAAACTGCTCTGGAGTGAAGATTGCAAAAGGTTACACCTCAGCCTGGGTGGGGACCGGTCCCCAGTCCCTGCACTGGGGCTGGCAGCTTCATGTCCCCAGGCTCGTTGCTGGACTAGCAGCACTGAGGAGCTCCAACCAGGGAGTTGCCCAGCTGCAGTGTGGGATGCTGTGCCGGAGCTCGCTGCACAGGGGACAGGGCTGGTGCAGGGGCAGAAACAGAGCTACTGATAGTCACAGGCTTGAGGTGAGGGGCTGCTGCTTTCTGCCCTGGCCACATGGGCAACAAAGGGGCTCATATGCTGCACCCTGCACCAGGAGGCAGAGGTGAAGAAAAGCCCTGGGGCAGAAAGGCTTGCATGACCACCCAGGAGGCTGTAAATCCCGGCCTCAAAGTTACAACACAGTTACAAAACACTGAGGTAAATGCCTCAGAAAGTGACTTTTCTACCTGCGGCACAGCCTGGCCTTTGGGCAGTGCTAGACTGGACAGCTGGAAGGATCCACTCCAGGCAGCTTCTTCCCTTGCCCTGCCCTACAATAGGAGTCCACAATGCTGGGGTCTGACAGCACTTGCTAGCATCCCTTGCTGACCCCATGGAGTCACTTTTAACCCTGGGGAGTCGGTTTTTTCAGGGCACAGTAGTGAGGCAGCCCTGAAGTGCTGCTGAGGAATAAGAAATGCCAGGCAAACGCCAGGGCTGGCAGATGCTCACCCCTGTTAAAGGCTGGCCACTGGCAGCCTGGCTCCAGCAGCACCCCTCTGACTGGCAGCGGAGGGTAAAATTAGACCCTGCATTTTTGTTCTTCTTAGCTGCCCAGCAAAACTTTTACAGCTCTTGCTGAGTCTCATCTGCAGCCATCCCAACTGGGGGAAGAGCGGTGGAGCTCATCCGGCCTCAAATCTTCCTTGTATTCAAAAAAAAACAGGGAAAAGAAAAAGAAAATTGTACTGTGCCTTTTGCTTGGTTGGGGTTTTATACACACACACACATATATATATAGGGAGGTTTTGTGGCTTTGACGCAGTTTCCTGAAAATCCTGCCTCATCCTGCCAGGGACTCAGTGAATGCACATCCCCAGCCATCGGCAGTGGGAGAGCGAAGGAGGAGAAGCCAGAGGAGAGAAGAAAGCCTTTGCCAAACTGGCCTGACCAGAATGTGACACAAGAGCAGGAAATGAGTCATGCCGGCAGGGCAGCTGTTCCCAGGCATTTGCATAGCAAGAAACCCCACCAGGCAGGGAGCCACACACCACCAGCCCACCGCCTCGGCTCTCGGCTCCCCGTGCTCCAGCCTTGCATCCTGCTGGACCTCACGGCCATGCTCACCGGCACCCGTCGGCACTCCAAGGCTGGCCAGGGCAGCGAGCCTGCGGCTTGCCCTGTGGGTGGCTGTGCAGCCCCGGATTTGGCTATTCAAATGCAGATTGGGTCATTTCACCCTGTGTTTGTTCCAGGCCAAAGTGGAGCTCTCCGCCATTGCCTCCATGCAGTCCTCCGTGGTCAGCCCTCTGGATCTGCTTTGCTCCACCCTCTAGATGAAGGGAGAAACCCCAATATTTTCGCATCAAGAAAAGCCCCACTTCTACATCCATTGTAAAGCTCTCCCGAGGGGCCAACAGGGGTATCTCTGCATCCAGCACATTGTCCCAGCTGCCAGCGTCAGATGTGGGCATCTGCGGATCCCAGCGGCTGAGTGCCGGGACAGGGAACCTGCTTTGTGAGCCGCAGTGGCTGGGCTGCACAAACAGCTCCTGCTCTCTTTTCATTAAGCACAGAGGATGGGAGCTATTCCTTGCAGACACACCATGCATGCACACACATTCATCTTCCCCCGGCAGGTACCAGGCTGTGAGGATGCCAGAGCAGGCAGGTGACAAGGTGGGGTGGACAAGTGTGACACCACATCATGGACATGCCTGGGAGGGCTGGGCATAAGCTGTGCCTGTCAGCAGTATGTCCTGGGCTGGGACAGAGTGACTGGCTGTGGGGACTTCTGTGTCTTGCTTCCATCGGGTTGCTTCCCTCCTCCACCGCAGCCAGGAATGGAGGATGTCCACAAACAGACGGATATAATCCTGCAAGCCAGGCTGCTGCCACCCTGTAAGGTCCTTAAATCCTTAAACCCAGCCTTAAAGTTCAGCAAAAGCCTTCAAAGCATTAACCACACAGAGCAGGGTGGAGGGAGCTTTCTGCATCATGCTAAGTATCTCACCAGGCTTACATGGAAAGGAGACAGAAGGGCAGAGAAGGCTTCACTCTGGCTGGTCATAAGCGACCCAAGAAGCAAACCACTTTGTATTATTCTTGGGGACTTCAAGGCTTTTGGGGAAGGTGCAAAGCTGGGTGCTGGAGCCCCCAGGAGTGCCCCGGAGATGAGGTGGTGGGAGACAGAGAAGCTGTCACTTTAACAACCAGCCACTCTATAAATCTGCATGAACACTCTTCTTCTCCCATCAACTCAGCAGGATCTGCAGCCCTAAACAGCAAAGTTTCTGTATGTCTGTGGGCTGGTTAAGCACTGCTCGAGTGCCTGGGAAAGCAGAGGCAGGTCCTTGACATCAGCTGCCAGGCACAGCCCTGCTCAACATCCCTTGCCTGCAGTGCTAGAGACACCTTGGTCCTGCTGTCCCGGACAATGCCATTTCAATGCCAAACCCTGTGTCTGGGCTTTGCAGGGTGTGGGGTGATGCTCTGCTGGCCCTTGATGGCTGGCTTGCTATCTGCAACCCACTTAGTGCTAACCTGGGTCTCAGCAGAGATGCTGGTAGTCTACCTGGGAGGCTGGTGGGGGCCATGGTCTCTCTGTGTCAGGGCTAAGGGCTGCCCAGGTGAAGGGTGGTGATTGCCCAGTGGTAGCTGAGAAAACTGTTACTCTGGGGGATTGAGAGATGTGCATCAGTACTCAGATAAAGTTCTCCTCTGTGGCCCCTTGGTGCAGGTTGGACACTCACACAGGGCCAGATCCTGACAGAGGAGAGCCCAATGCATGGGCAGGTTTCATGCAGCTTGCTCCTGCCAGTGTCCATCAGCCACCCAGTGTCAGCAGAAGGGTGTCTGGGAGCTGGGTGGGCAGACAGGTCCTTGCCAATAGCTTTCCCAGGAAGCTCCTGCTGACTGCAGAAGGGTTGCAATCACCAGCCTGGCTTTGGGGCTTCTCTTGCCATGTGACTTTCTTCAGACTGGGCTCAGAGATGGCATCATCCAGACAAAGGTGTGACAACAGCAGGGCCAGTGACAGTCCTGGGGCAGTGGGATACCCAACGAACAGGCCACCTCTTTCAGTTTGGCTCAGCTCCATCCCACCCACCATCCATTTCTAAATCCTACTAAATACCAGCCAGCTTTCCCAACTCACCTGCAGTGGGGGGCACAGAAAGGCCTAGAGCACCCCTGCAGGAAAGCCATGCCCTTTCCTGGGGTGGGAACTGTGTCTGTCGCTGAGGTCTGCCTGTATCTATGAAGAAGTGAGAGTCACAAATAGTTTTGTGCTGACTTTTTGAGCCTCAGCTGGCTGAGAGTAGCTCTGACACATCCCACACCACCCTGCCCAGCTCCCACCGGCCCGGCTGCTGGACAGCTTGTAAAACCCCAGAGGAGACACAGAGCCTGCGGGCTTCGAGGCTTGGCAGAGCAATTACACGGCAAACCGCTCCCTTTGCAGGAATCGCAGCTTCAGCCCTGCAGCCATGGGCTGGGTGTGTGTGGATGGAGGGGGGTAAGTGGGGGGTGATAGAAAGTGAGCCCCAGTTCCGGGCTGGCTTGGCTGTGGGTTTTGCCATGTAGGCAAGGATCAGCTGGCTGAACCCAGAAATAGGTCTTATCATGGCAAAGAGGCTCTTGGACCTACACCCAGAAAGGAGAGGCATGCAAACTCTTCTGAACCAACCTAGGCACTACACACCGACTACAGCTCTGTGAATGTTGTAGGCTGTGCTGGGGTACAGTGCTGTTAAATATTTGTTATTGTTTGCCCTGGGGCAGAACTCTAGGACTGAGGCATGCTGGGCATAATACAGTTGGCAGGTAGAGGTGTTCCTCAGTGTTCCATCAGAATAAAGAGGGAGGGGAAAGGTGGAGGCAGGGAAATGGGATGGTGAATCCCAAATCCAACACCAACACAAAGACAGCTGGTACCCATCACTCTGTCTTCTTATCAGGGTGTCTCTTGGCAGGACTTGCCTGTGCACAGAGGGCTCCTTTAAAGGAAAGCATGGAAAGACCTGGATCACCCCCACCCTGAGTGTCCTGTAGGATGCTCACTCTCCCTCAGGCAGCTGCCTACCCCTAGCTGGACCATGGCACTGAGGACATAGGGTGCTAAGGTAGACACTACTGGATGCTGTGTCCAGACAGTTTGGCTTCACTTGTGCACTTGCTGCTAAATACCTCCTACAGGCAAACTGCCATCAGTGAGCATCACCCAGGCTGGGACCAGTGAAGCCACCTTCTACATCTTTGTTCCCTTGTCACTCCACCATAAGCCTAACTGTATACCCTCAGCACTTAGTCTAAACACTCCGTTTCGAAGCCATTTGTGACCCCCCTCACCAGCGGGGAACGGATTTACACCAGCAACGTGCTTTATTCCTAACCGCCCGGCACATTTGGCAGGGCTTGGGCACACAGCGCTCTGCGAAGCAGCTGCAGTAACATTTGTTGAGACAGCTGTTAACAGAGACACCTCTGTGCCCCGGGCTCTGGCGGGAGGTGCTTGGGCTGCTGGTTTTGGAAAGACCCTGCGGGACAAACGGCTTGGCACGGGAAGGAAAGGCACCTGAAACGGTCCCACGCAAGAATGACATCCCCTCCAGCGGGGAGCCGAGAGGGTGCAGGAGGCTCTAGAGGACACTCCTGGTACCCGCGCCCAGCTGTGGCCCAGCTCCGAGCTGGCTCCGGGGCAAAGGGCCACTTTTTGTGAAGTGACACCTTGAGCAACCCCGGCTGCAGGCCGCGCAGGGACGCCCGGAGCCCGGCACCGCGACCAGCCCGCTGGTGCCGCGGGTAGCAAGGCTACCCCGCTGGGGACATTACTTGCTCCTTCGGAGGCTAGGCAATGGCCGCCGGACCATCCACCCGCAACCCGCGGGCGGCGAAGCGCCGCGCCTCACGGTGGGGCCCACCGCCAGCCGTGTCCCCTTTAAGGCGGCGGGCTATTGGGGCGGGGCGGGACGGGACGGGAGCGGTCTCCGGTGACGCGTGGGGGGCGGGCCCGGCGGGGCGGTCCCGCCGCAGCGCAGCTCTGAGGCGACGGCAGCGGTGGCGGCAGCAGCGCCTGGCGGGACTTACCGGCTACGGCTGCGGCGCCTCCGCTCCCCCAACCCCGGCTGGCTTCCGAGCGGGGCGGCTCCTCGGCGCGCCGGGGCGGGGCATACCCGCCCTCCTTTCCTTC
>VWZI01019365.1:954131-983959 GCA_013396835.1 Psilopogon haemacephalus
CACCCATCTCTCTGCCCTGGGATCCCCGGCTCCATCGCATTGTTGCCATCGCCAGGGTGCGTCCCCGCGGCCGGCCATGAGACCGGGCTAGGTCGGACACCCACCCCCTCCCCGGACGCCTTTTTCCCCCGAAACCCCGGTGGGCAGTCAGAGCAAGTTGATTTGGAGTCCGCAGGGGGAGACCCCCTTGGCAAAGCCTATCCTCTCTCCCATCCCTCTCCGAGAGCTCAGGACGAGGCTGGTGGGGCTGCGCTGGTCAGGGGTTTGCTGAATGACCGAGCTCTCCCATTCAAGACCTCGCAATCTCGAAGCAGGCGAGAGGGTNAGACTAATTCCCAACTCCCATCAGGGGGAGAGGGAGGAGAAATACAGGGGAAGAAAAAAAAAACGGAGGGAGTCTGTGCTCTCAGCTGTTAGCGAGGTTGGTGGGGGACAAAAGTCCCTTTAAAATATTGAATGTCAGTTCCAAACCTAAGAAAAGAAAAATCCGATCCGGAGCGCTAAATTTAGGAGCTTTATATGGAACTTGGACTGTGCTGCTGGATTTTGTATGGATTTTTTTCAACCTTTGGTAAGTTTTGATTCACCTTCTGGGGTGGAGGGAAAAAAAAAAAAAAAAGAAGAAACAAATGGCTTTGAGGGGTGGGTAAGACTTTGGGCTGTAAATCCTACAATATCACATTGGGGTGGTTGGTTTTGTTTTTTTTTTCACCCGTTTGTGTTGTGTTTTTTAATGAGGCGGCAGGGCTGTCGCGTTTTCTCGCTAGAGATTCCTAGAGTGCTGCGCTGTGGTTTATTTCACCCCCGATTTTAAGATCGGCTGCGGTGCGTTATTTATCGCGTGTGCCGCGGGGACAGGGGGGTTCCAGCCATTCACCCCCACCCCCGGGCTTCCCGTTGCAGGGAGGACAGACCCTGGCGTCCGCTTCTAAACTGCACTGACCGACTGAAGCGGGTGTGGGGCTGGGGGGGGGTGTACGTCGCCCGAGGCTGCCGGCAGAGATGGCCGAGAATTGGAAGAACTGCTTTGAAGAGGAGCTCATCTGCCCCATTTGCCTGCACGTCTTCGTGGAGCCGGTCCAGCTGCCCTGCAAGCACAATTTCTGCCGGGGTTGCATCGGGGAAGCGTGGGCCAAGGAGTCGGGCTTGGTGCGGTGTCCAGAGTGCAACCAGGCCTACAACCAGAAGCCCAACCTGGAGAAGAACCTGAAGCTCACCAACATCGTGGAGAAGTTCAACTCCCTCAACCTGGAGAAGCCACCCTCCGTCTTGCACTGCGTCTTTTGCCGGCGGGGACCGCCGCTGCCGGCCCAGAAGATCTGTTTGAGGTGCGAGGCCCCGTGCTGCCAGTCACACGTCCAGACCCACCTGCAGCAGCCCTCCACGGCCAGGGGCCATCTCCTGGTGGAGGCGGACGACGTGCGGGCCTGGAGCTGCCCCCAGCACAACGCCTACCGCCTGTACCACTGCGAGGCCGAGCAGGTGGCCGTCTGCCAGTTCTGCTGCTACTACAGCGGGGCCCACCAGGGACACTCGGTCTGCGACGTGGAGATCCGCCGCAATGAGATCAGGGTAAGTTGGACCTTCGTGGAGACGTGGGCTCGCCCAGCCCGAGGGGGACGCCTCTCTCCCTGGCTGCTCTCACCCTTTCAGTGCTTGTTCTCCAAGGGCCTGCACACAGTCCTCCTGGGTACTGCTTCTCCTCCGCCCGGTCCACCCGTGGCAGACATGTTAGGTGGCATCCCCAGCCAGGCGGTGTTGGGACTTGGCGGGTGCTCGAGGTGCTCCCTGGGGAAAGGGGTCCATGCCAGGAGGCCTTCAGAGCAGTTCAGCTATAGGACCTGTGGCCACTTGGGTCTAGGCTGGGTGATGAAGGGTCGAGGTTCTGGGCCAAGGGGTTTGGTGGGGTCATCTCCCTGGTTCCTGCTGAAGTACGCACTTGTTTGTGGAAGGCAGAGGAGCTGCCCACATCCAAGGTCGAGTTGCCTCGAAATGTTTCTCCCTCGGGGGACAAAGCAGCTGCAGATGCGGACCCGGTCCATTGTGAGGCCTCTGAATGTCAAACTGCCAGCTCTTCCCACTGCCTCCCACCAGGGCTGGTGGCCACCATCCCCATCCCCTTGGCAGCGGGAGGCGGCAAGCTTCGCGTTCGAGACTCGTGGCTTCTCACTGCTGGGGATTCGTGGTTGGATTTTGCCCAGATAATGGCATTTTTATTAGGGGGATGAAGGCTGCCCCCCTCCCTCACCAGGGCTACCAAAGCGGCGTGAGGCGTAGCGCTGGATTCGAGAGAAAGCAAGGCTGCATTTTACTCGTGGCCAGGCCATCTGGCAGGAGCTTTCACCCCTGGCTCCCCACCCTGAAGTTTGTGGCAGGAATTTAACAGCCTTGCGGGCAGCCCTCCCATGACCCCACCACCACCTCCACCAACCCTCCCCTCCCCCCCAGCTCCAGGCTTGCCCTCGGCTCCTCCTCTGACCCCTTCGAAAGATGCCCGGCTGCTTGTCCACCGAATAAATATTTAACAATGAATTGAATGGTGATTACTGTAAAATGGGGATGATTTCCTGTGTATTTTAAGGTTGCCAAAATGAGTCACCATTTAGCAATATATATAAAAAAGAAAGAAAGAAAGAAAGAAAAAGTCATAAATAAAAATTGCAGCATAATTACTTTCCAATTGGATGGCCAAGCCTGGGAGGAGGGGGGGGGGAGGGCAGTTCTGTGCAGAGAGGAGCCAGCCTGAGCTCACAGGAAGGTTATTTTCCTCTCCAGGTTTTCTGGGGGAAAACCAGAGACCTCCGCGGAGATGCCAGCAGCCCTCGCCACACGCACTGGAAGGGGAAAGACCCAGCCAGGCTTTTGGAGAAGCGCTTTTCTGCTTCTATTTATAGGGAGTCATTTTGGTCTCCCTCCGCCAGAGTAGGGAGCCACCCTGGGAGGGCTGCGACGGGGCTGGGATGGGGCTTGTGCGTGTATTCCCTGGAGCCTTAGCCAGGGACCAAAACTATTTTTCCAGGTCGTTTTCCAGGATGCTTTGATCTCGCCCATTCCCGCTCTTGCTGTGTGGTGGGGTTTTTTTGTTGTTGCCGCTGCTGTTGTTAGGGCTGGATGTTCGCTGCTCCTTGCAGATGCGAGCTGCTAATGACCCGGCGGAAAGCTGCCACCGGCTAGGCTGCATTTTGGCCCGGGCTTGAAATTTTAGGGTATGTGGGGGGACACCTGAAGTGTCAGACGGCTGTGTCATGGATCCGCAGAATTATTTTGTGACCTTGGCCAAATCCCTCAGTGCCTCCATCACCGCGTTATCTTAATTTCCTTTCTCTGCCTTGATAAGCTTGTCTCTTCCTGCTGGGCACATGGCTCGCTTGGGTGCTCAGAGGCTGGGGCAATGGAGGGCAGCTCGAAGCTGGAGGATGCCAAACCCCTGTAGTTGAAGCGGTTCCCTCGTGAAGCAACTGGAGTAGGGAAGAGCCCCCAGGAAAATTGGCCAAGCAGGATAGTGGCCCTCGCTGTGTGGCCTTAACCAGGTCCCTGGCAGAAAGCTGCACCTCAGCAGCTGGGGAGGAAGGCGGCTGCGTTGGCTCCCGAATTAGGGTGCATGTTCTCAGCCAGTGACGGCTTCCCGGCCTGAGATTCCTGGCTGCTTGCTCACCCTGCAGCCCTGAGCATCCCAGGGAAGGAGGGCTGGGGGGCAGATGAGTAACCCTGGGCTTGGGAGGTCTGGGGGAGGTTCCATTGTGAGAGGTTTGTTCCATGTGTGGTTCGTGGTCGGGAAGCTGTTAATTGAGAAATGAGTCAAAGTTCGGAGGCTCAAGAGCCCTGTCCTTAGAATGGAGCACTCATGAGTGTGAGGGGTTATGACATCGGCCTGGTGTGCCAAGGGTGGCTCCCATAGCCCGGAGGAAGGATGGAAACCCGCAAACACGCTTCATAGAAACTCACCGTTTTTTACCATTTATTACCATGGCTTTCCTGATGGCCAACCTCAGAAGGCATCTTACTCCCACTTCCAGTCTCATTTGAGGGGGAAAAGGGGCTCAGAACTCCTTGGGGACAGCACTAGCACTTTCTCAGCTGTAAGCTAGGCATTAGGACAAGAGAGCTTGTGCTGGGCAGAAGAGGCCGGAGGCAAGTGTTTCCAGGAGGAAGGAGCGTGTCTGTGGAGGGCTTGCTTGCAGTGGAGGCATGCACTCGATGGGCTTGGGAGAAGGGGACCGCTCAGCCTTGGGTGCCGCACAAACGCGCAGAGCTCTGCATCAGAATTGGTTGAACTCCACAGTGCAACCATAATACAAACAGTAAATAAAATATGTGGTTAATCTTTCTTTCGTGGGCGTATAAAAGCACTTACCTCCCCTTCCCCCTTGTGAGATGTTTTCTCCTTTGTTTCCTGTTTTTGCAGCGCTTAAAGGGGAGAGAGAGGGGAGGCGGGGGGGAAAGAAGCCAACAAGCCACTCTGTTTCTTTTTGCTTCTTGTCATTTTGTTTGTGCCAAGGTCTCAAAATGAAACATTTTTTTTTTCCTTCTGCCTTTGCTTTTGCTGCCCTAGCCACATGCCTCCCACTTGCATGGGGGAACCCACTGTCTTCTTGGCGTGGGGGAACCTGCCTCCAGGGTTAAAAAAAGAAACGTGCTCCAGTGTGAAGTTGATGTGTTACTTTTCTTTTTGTCATCCAAAAAGGGGGAAAATACATTGCTGGGATTGGAGCAGAGGTCAGAAGGCAGCAGCCAAAGAAAGGAACTCACTCATGTGATACTGTAGTGTTTGCCCTATCTCTGTATGGGACATGGTTGGTTGAGGCCTGGTGCATCAGAGCTTGCTTGGGGATGCCTCCCAGCTGCTTGTTCTCTGAGAGAGGAGCCACCAGTGGGAAAGGACTTTGGTAGATGCTTCTGCTTCTGTCTTGTTTCAGGGCATGGAGGTACCTTTTCCGCTGACCTAGTTAGTAGGACATTTGGGGGAAGTTGGGACATTTCACATTCAGAAGATTTCCATTGGTTTTGAACCTTAAGAGGGAGAAATTGCATTTTGGTTTTGAAACCTAGAGGAAAACATTGGGCATTCTTCTGCAGGCATGTAGGAACGGTGCCCACTTGGCAAACTGAGGGGGACAGACAGGGCCTGGGCTTGCTTTCTTGGAAGCACACTAAGGCCTGCTCAGGTGCTTTCTAAACTATGGGAAAGAAGAGAGGTGAGCACTTGGTAGGAAGAGATGAATCCCAAGTCTGTACTGGAAACTGGTCATTTGCCAGCATTGGCCCCTAGTCACAGTGCAAAGATGGCCCATGCACTTCTCCTTCCTGCTCCAGCTGATTGGTTCTGTGGCTCAAAAACTTTAGATCCCTAAAGGGAAAATGCCACCAGCTTTCCTCTGCAAGACTGCCCTGGCACCAGAGATGCCTTCCTGTCTGAAGCAAGTTCTGTACCTCATCCTCATGCTGCTGTCTGTGCCAGTGATGTTTTGCTGGGAGTTAGGGAGTCTGGGGTCAGCTCCACTGCCAGGCTTCTGGTGTGAGCTGCTGAAGATTGTTTTACTCTGAAACAGGTTTGGTAACTTGTGATGGGCTGGATTTTTACTGGCTTACTTATTTTCCAGATGACTTGTTTATGAGGAGTGTGGCATGCAGCTCATTGGAGGCATTGTGAGTGCAAGTGCCCAAGTGCTCAAGCGTTAATTTAGCTCCCATGCCTGTGGATGATGTGGGCTGGTCTTGGCAGGTGTTCACTTTGGTGCTTTTTGTCTGAGGATCAGGTATGTTCAACTTTTGTGGTAGGTCAGATGAAGCTGCAGATGTGCAGGTTTTTCCTGTGCCCTCCATCTGAGCCTCTACCAGCACCCCAGAGCTGAACCATCAGCCTAACCCAGTCCTCTCCCTCCTCTGACTTTGTCCATGCCCTATTTCTTGCTCAGGGGCCTTGGGACTCCAGTCCTAGGCTCCTAAATGTGACTGATCATTGTGCCCTGGGATGCTGTCAGTTGGTCAAGTTGCCATGATGAGTAATGACTTCTTGGGCCTTGGGCAATCACAGAAATCCCAGCACCCACCTAGCCCCATTTTCTAGCTCCATGCCATTTATGGCCATTGATCTATCAGGCTTTGCTGGGCTATGTTGTTAGGGTCAGGAGGGGATTTTGGTTCAGCAGAACTAAAGCCTATGCTGCCCTATTGAGATCGCAGTGGGGCTGAGCCACTCTGCTGCAATCTCATCTGGGTGTGCTGGGCAAATAGTGGGTATCTTGGTGGCCCCAGGTATTTGGGTGAACTGGGGCTGTCTTCTGCCTCCCTGGGGTTTGAATTAAAGGCTTTCCCTCACCGCTTTCATGCAAAGCTTGATCCTTTTTCTTAACCTTCAGTCCACCAAGTTGCCATCAGTTGCCAGCCTTGGGCCTGAAGCTTCAGGTCTTCCACATAGAGTCAATCCATGAAGTGACAGCAGAGATGTAGTATGCAGGAAGGCAGTCTGGTGGGTTCGGGTGGGAGGGAGAAGGCTTGCTTTGGGGGGGTCAGCTTTGTTAAAGGAGTAGCACAAGGGCTGCAGCAGAGAATGCTCTCTTTCCATGGGAGACAATGCTATGTGGACAGGTGCTGGATTAAGAGTGAGGCGAAAGGAGGAGGGGGAAAGATATGTTAATCTGAGGCCCTTGAGCTGTTTTGCAAGGAATGGTGACAAACTGGATCCCAGGCTTACCCCTGTAGTTTTTAGGGCTTGGCTGTACTCTGCAGACGGGGATGTCCAGGCATCCACCCATGCCAGACAGCAATGGCCAGAGAGCTTTCTGCCTTGAAGTCCACCCTTGGCAGTATTTTTGAACGAGCCCCTGAGACAATAGCATCCTGGTCTGGTCTCTGAACCAAGGGGTATAAGCCTAGCTGGGGTTGAAGGGCATAATCAACCTAGCCCAGGCCCTCGTTTAGTCCTGTGAAATCTATGTAAGTGTCCTGTGGCTGCTGACATGGAGGTGTGCAGTATGACACATTTCAAGCCCACAAGCATGGGGAAGAGGGAGAAATAGGAAAGATACAGGCTGCGCTGTGACACCCTGGATTTGCTCAATGTCTCAGCCTTGTGCCTTGCTTGTGGGAGCTTGGGAGAGCTCTTTGAGGAACATGCAAGTCCCAGGCCCATCCTTCTTCCTACCCTCCCTTTGCTCCAGCAAAGCCCTTTGAGCTTTCCCATCTGCTTGGCTGAGCCTGGTCCTGCCAGAGGAGGGTCCACAGCCTTTCCACTGCTCTGGTCTTTGCCTCTGGAACTGAGGAGTTGCCTCTGTCCCAGTCTGAGCATGGTGTAGGGGGGGATGGGAGGGGGGAAGATCAGAAGGAGGGACTGGCAAAGGGGGTGGGGAGGAGAAGGCAGATTTCTATGTCTCACAAAGGGCACAAGCGATCAGATTCGTGCAACTGCCCAAGAATAAAGAGGCTCTTACAGTGCTGGCTGCCCTGACCTCTCTCCTCTCTGCTCCAGAGGACAGCGTGTGACCACACAGGGATTTCTTAGCTGTGCTTCAGCGGGAGGCAGCAGGCTTTCTATCCCCAGATCTTCTCCAGCTTGCCTTGCAGCATATTTGCCTTCTTTTTTTCTTGTTACCTATCTGTTTACTGGAAATCTTGGTACACTGTGGTAAATTCTTCTTTTGGTCTCTTTAATTTAATCTAATTGTTTTAGTTTGTTTTGGTATTTTTTCCTTCCCCAGTCTGACACTGAAATGGGGCTGAGAGCAGCAGTGCTTCCAGAGCAGGGACAAAAGTAACCAGGAAACACAGGGCAAGAGAGGAGGGATCAACATCGAAACAATGAAATAGCCAGGCAAGGAAAGGCTGAATGCTCAATAGCACAAGCCTTTGCAGAAATGCCTGGCTAGTGCAGCATTTTATAATCAGCTTCTGTGCTGGGCTGGCCTGCAACAGTAGTGTGATGGGGGAGGAATGCTTTGAATTAGCTGGATGCCAGAATTAATTCTGTCAGGATTCAAATGTACATGTATGTACGGATTTATAAATAAACACTTTGAGACGGATTCTGCTTTGCCACACAGGCTCTGGGGAAGAATCAGATATGGCCTGGCTTTTTTTTTTTTTTTATTTAAAGAAAAAAGGAAAAAAAAAAGCTATGGATCTAGGCTAGGTTTTGGTGACTCTGTCAACTTTCTACATTTATCAGTAGGCTGTAGGCTCAGGAGATGCTGGCTTGCTTGCAGTAATAAAGGGGGATGGATCAGAGGAGTTGAAGCTATCCCCCTGAGCTTTCTTATGGTGGTGCCTGATTTTCTGCAGTGAACCTCCATTTGCTGGTAGAGAAGATCAGGCAGATGAAGGGAGACCAGTGGGAAAGTGAGGAATGGGCAGGACCAGAGATGTCCTGCCCTTTGCTTCCCTCCATGGTAGAAGGACTGATAGAGGCAGCCACTAATCGTTTAGCCAGGAAAGCTGCAGCCAGCATGCTTGGGAGTGGGAGGAAGAGATGCCTGGTCCCAGCTATGGAGGGAGGCACAGTTACTTACAGGCGTGAGGCTCTAGATGCACGCAAGAGTGTTTACATCTGTCCCCCAGATGAACTCAGGGAAGATCTTCCCAGTCCTGAATCATTTCTGATAAGGACAGTTCTGGCCCGTTCTCGCCATGGGATCATGGTTGTCCCTCTTCTGTCTTGTGATTCACTTGTGATGGTAATGTGAGCAAAGTTCCCAGCTCTGCGCAGCGCCCTGCCACTCTGCAGTGGTGCTGGCTCTGCAACACTCGCTGGAAGTCATCAGTTTGCTGGGATGATGTACCAGAACTGCAAACCAACATTTTAACATCGAGGAAAAAAAAACTGAAACAACACCACAGCAAAACAAAGCAACCGTGAATCAGCTTAATTTCCCTGTTTCTTCCTTCCCCTACCTGTTCTTTCTCAATTCTTTGATGTGTGGATGCTCTGGAGGGGCCCTCTCTGGAGCGGGCTGGGAAAAGCCGAGCTGTGGAGGGCTCCAGATGAGGCAGTTGGCAGGGAGTGACGTTCCGGATGGCTGTGTCTCTCTGAAATATGAGTAAACGTTGTCAAACCAGCCGACCATGCAATCCGGGGCTCAGGGAGAGCTGCTCTGTCCTTTCTTCCCTCCACCCATCTCTCACTGTGTGGAATTCCCCATTTGCTTGGCATCGCCCCATTCTCTTGTCTCTGCCTGGGTGACTTGGAAGCTCCATCCTAGACCTGGAGCTTTGGAGAAAGGAAAGGAAAATCCCCCATATCCTAATGGAGGCAGTGTTTTGCCTGGCTGTACAACAGCTTAATCCAAACCCTCATTTGAGACGGTTATTGTGTGGCTTTAAAACCCTGTCCCCTTGAAACTAGTTTCCCACCCCCTTCCTTCCCAGTCGATCCTGGTCGGTGGAGCCGAGCTCCAGGCTTTGGTGCTTGGCCACACGCAGACACAGATCGATTGTGCTAGGGGGGTGGGTTGATATTTTTGTGGCAGTGTTTTTTTATTGCTGGTTGTGGTTGTTGTTGGAAAATCGAGGGGGGGGTGGGGTGTGTGGGTTGGCCTGCGCTGTAATGGGCTTCTGCATGTGTCAAGGGGAGAGGGTAATGCAATCGTGTCCTTCTGCTCATTATCCTCTTGCCAGGGGTGGGGGCTGTATCACTCTCCCCATCCGAATCTGCGTGGAGCTGCCAGCTGTGCGGTGGGAGCTGCTTTTCCCTGCAGGTGAACTCCTCTGTGCTGAGACAAAGGGCTGGGGGTGCCGGTGCCTCCCTTTGTTCTCCTCCTGTCCTGGTGCACCCGCCTCTGTCTGAAAAAGCCCCTTGAAGCGTGCCTCTCCAACGGATGGAGTGGAATAAATGCGCTGCAAGGTCTCTGTCTCCCCCTTGCAGACACTTTGGGGACAGGGGAGGTCTGTGCTCCCCCCTTCCCTTGGGGTATTGTGCTTTAGTGATGAGGGTGGCCGAATCTGGGAAGGAATTACTGCAGCTTTCCTGCCACAGCTGCACTGTTGTGGTTGGGTGGCTGAGCCCTGTTTGGGTCAGAGGTGGTTTGTTTGTAGGGGATGGAGATGGGATCTGCCCTCTACAAGGGAACGGGAGCACATTTTTTCCTGCTTCTGCATGATAGGACATCCATTCAGCCAACTGGAAATAACACCTTGGGTGTCCATTGAAGACCATCCCTTCCCTTCCTGGGCCCAGCAGGTGAACAAAGCATGACCTGTCCTCTAGGCAAGGGTTTTGTGGCATTTCACTTCTTACAGAAGGGTAGAAAAAGGTCTGTTTAATCTCTGATACAATGTAAAATCTGGGTAGGGAAGTCAGGTTGTTACTCTAAAGTACAGATCAGCAGAGGTGAGTAGACTCCCTAGGGAGCTGGGATCCTGTAGGCTCAGGCTTTGCTGGTGGTGGTACCTTGCTGAACACAGACCCTGCGAGTTGCCCCCACCCAGATGCTTCCTCCCCCTGTCCTCCCCAAGGCTGGCTCCTGCTGTCATAGTACTAATCCCCATTTATCAAAGTGCTTTTGCAGCAATCTGATAAAAAATATTAAGGTGATGACCAAGAGCTAAACCTCCCTCTACAACTTAAAACTGTGCCAAAGGTTTGTTCTGGAAATGCTCTTCCTTTCCAAAACACAGGGCCAGGCTTTGCAGGGGAGAGAGAGAAAGGTGGCCTCGAAAAAGGCAACCTTCCTGCACATGCTGCACTCAGTAACTGTAGACACAGACATTTGAGGAAAGCCTCGTGCTTCCCAAAACTTGGAGGCTGGGAACATCTGTCAGTTTGGGTGGAAGATGGAGGAAACCAGAGGAGTGGGAACCTGTGGGGCAGCAATCTCAGGTGTATCCTGTCCAGGGAGTGATGATCCCAGGTGTCTTGAATCTTGGCTCTGCTAACTGCTTTGCATCCATGGAGCCCATCTCTCCTTCTGTCTGAAAGAGGGAGCAGGTGTTAACATTTTGAAGGTCAAGCAAAAATCCCCAGCTGGCTTCAGGGTGTGGCTGTGCTAGCCAGCAGGTGAGGAGAAGCCACTGCAGAGCTGAGTTAGCAGCTGAGTTTCTTTGCGGGTGCAAGCTCACCAGGTGGTAAGGAGCTGCTGTTGTTGATCCTTCTGCTCTAAAAAATGGTGGTGTGAATGTGGCTAGAAATGGTTCCTCTGGTCGGAGCCTGCGTGCTGCCACTGCCCACTGATCCCTGAGTGGCTCTCAGCACATCCTATGACCTTTATGTCTCCACTGCATCCTCTTTGAAAGAGGATAATGAAACTGAAAGGGGGAAGCAGCAGGCACTGGAGGCACGTTGGACTGCCCAGCATGATAAGGCACTGCTGATCTGCCAGCTCCTGAGGAGACAGACTTTTGAGCCAGGAGATGAAATGCCAGGTGGGCAGAGGTCATGTGGTGAAAGCCACCTCATTTGTGGATGGAAACTGTGTGTTTAATATGGCTTGCACAAGCGGGTGGGACCCGAGTTGAGCAGGGTGGTTTCCCTGGCTCCCTGGGAGGATGTAGCAGACTGGGGTCTGAGCTGTTGAGCTCTGATCGCTGAGTCAAACCTGGAAGATAAATGATACTTCAGGGGCCTGAGATCAATAATGTCAAAGGCTGACCCCTAATCGGGCGAGATTAAAAACCAATGACAGGCCTGCTTCTAGGAGCAGAAGTCAGCATATTGAAGGAGAGCATCCGGGTTTGCTCCTTTATGGTTGTTCCCTGGCGGTGCCTGCATCCAAAACCTGCCTTCTCGGGCTCCCCCCAGCACCATCAGTGATTTCCCTTGCCCTGGTCAGCACTGACCAGATCTTGTAGGTCCACTATGGCCAAGCTTTGCTCACCAATCCCTGTGCAGCTGGCCTAGAGTGTTGTTGCCCTTGGGAGAGTGACTGAGGTGAAGACAAAAGCAATGCAGCCTGGTACCGGCTGCCAGCTGCTTTCATAGCAGAGGGATGAGCTGGGGCTGTGGGAGGCAGAGGAGGGGAGGAGAAGCTCAAGCAAGAGATCACATCGATGCCACGGGTACCATGATGGGTTGCGTGGCTTTGGGGAGCACAATGGGGAGAGGAATTTGGGAAGTGAGGGCTGCAGATGACTCTCGACTTTGTCCTGAGTGCTTTGGTTTTATCTGTATTTATCAGTTAATGGGTGACGTTTAGCCACTCATGGCAGGAGGCAGTCAAGTGGGGTGCGTGGTTGTGCCCATTTTGGGGGACACTGGCATTAGTCCTTGTCACAGAGGTGGCAGGTGCTGGGCAGGGGACTGTGCCCTCATGCTTGGCTGGAGTGTGCTTCCTCTTGTCAGCAGCTGCGATCCAGCTGAGGTGTTATCTAAGGTGGGTTTAATTTATTTGCAGGAGCAAATGAAAGTAAACTTGAGCCTCCTTTTTTTTCTGTGCATCCTTAAAGGGGTGCGTGCTCCATCTCAGCCCTGTGAAGGGCACTGGGAAATGGGACGTCGTCTCCGTCGTCTCCGTTTGCCGAGCACAAGGGCAGTTAAAGGAGAAGGGGCCGTGCCGCCTCCTGCCGCTTCCCCTCCTGCGTGCGCATGGGGAGCTGGAGGTGCCGCTTGCCTTTGCCCCGGGCTCCTCTTCCCCTTCCTCCCCACCCCACCACCCCTCCTTCCTCCGGGAAGCCTGGCCTTTGTGTGACGTGATGCCTCCTGACATCAGCCGGGCGCCTCGATTTCCTCCGCAGTGAGGAGGGTGAAGAGGCAGGAGGAGGGGTGCCATGCCCCCCGAGGGGCGGCATACGGTCCCGGCCTCGCCGAAGCACCGGGTGGCAGCTGTCGGTAGGGGCAGGCTGCAGGCCTGGCCGGGATGCTGCAGGGAGGTGCCTGCCCCCAACACTCTCAGCTTGGTAGTTAAGCAGAGCTTTGCTCTTCCTGCTCTGCCTAGAGGCGCTGTGCTGCTGTGTTGCTTCTTGTCTGTGACTCCTTAACTGCTTTGGTGGCATCTTTATATTTGACCCCTCTGGAGATGGCAGTGTTGGACTTTATATAACTGAAGCTTGGGGAGTGGTGTCTATGGGGTCTGATGGGGTGAGTGGCCCAGCGCCACCAAACAGAGGGACTCCCAGCAATGCAGGAGCAGGGCTGACATCTCCTGCAGCCTAGGGCTGCCTCCAAGCCCTGGGAGCATCTTGCTGTCCCATGCACACATGCCGCTAAACAAAGGGCAGGACACAGCTCAGCTGTGAAGGGGGTTTGCAGGGTGCAGGCTCTTGGCTGCTCCTCGAAAAGAGGCTAATGCAACACATGGGAATTGGCCAAGTGCCTGCCAATGAGAAGCTGTGGCTGGCACCTTGCCAGGATCTTGAGAGCCTTGCATCTCTTTAACTCAAGACGTGTTTACTGGCGGGTGGCATTTTGCAGCTGGCTGGCTGGAAACTACAGGTCCCAGCATGCTCCCTCGCGTGTCACTCGGCTGCTGAGCTCTTCCAGTAGCATGGTGCCGTGAGGATCTTAGTCTCCGTGCTCGCTGCTGCAGGGGTTTTGCTGCCATAGAGAAGGGCTCTAGTTCAGCATTGCTGGGCACAGCCAGCCTGCAAGACACAAGGCTGATCTCTGCCTCCTGCTTTCTTACCCTCCCACCACCCACTTGCTTGATGCAAGCTCTGCTTGGCCTTTTTATGCCACTAGGCTGGGGAGGGGTTCTCATCCTATTCTTACTCGTTTGCAATGTAAATATTTTGGTCCTGAGTACGTTGCTGGGAGCTGGGTGTCACGTTGAGGAGTGTGATTCATTCATGCTGTTGCTGCTTGGAGCACAAAGAGAGGCAGCCTTGGGACCAGTCCCAAAGATTTCCTGTGATCACGGCTGGTGGGGAATTTGGGCCGTCACGTTTGACTAAGTCAGAGCCTTCTTTGAGCAATTCCTGCAAGCCAGAAGTACTGTGATGTGCCCGGCACAGTTAGGACTTGCCACCCTCAAAATGCAGCGGGTGCGGGTGGCTTATGTTGCCAGAGTGAGGAGGAATGGAAAGCAAGGCTGAGCTCTAGGTCTTTCCTTCCCCAGCTGCTGCTGTGCAGAAAAGGTTGCAGGCTGTAGGGGTTTGTGCCTGGTCCCAGACAGCCCAACAAGTAAAGCTACAAAACAATGCAAATTGAAAACCTACTACATGTCAAGTCTTGGAGGAGGACCTGGAAGAGTTTCACTGTTGGGCCTGGTACCACAAGAGCGTCCCTGTCTGTATTAGAGGGGCGTGGGACAACCTGAAGCAGGACTCTGGGTGGGCGAGCAGGAGCACTAGAAGATGCCTCTCCATCCCTTGTTTCCACCTCCACTGCTCTGCTGCTGGAAGGGACCTTTGCACCCCCAGCTTGGTCACGAGCACAGGAAAGGAGGCACCTCAGCACCCCAGGCTGGCTCCCTCTGTCCCCCCCCCATCGCTCTGTCCTCCCCACACTGCTGAGGGCCAGGTGCGGGCTGTGCAGTGCCCAGATTCGTTCTGGCATCCTTCGTTCAACAGTGTTTGTTCATGCTGCATTTTTCTTTTTGCTGGCTTGTTTGGACACGCACTGGTACATTCACGGCACTCAGGCAGTAACGTGAGTCTCTTTCCCATTAGGAAAGGGGCCAGGATTTGGGGGGGGGGCCGGGAGGGCAGCTTAAGCAGTAGTTTCTGAGATATTTCCTTCTGCTGCCACACCCTGCGTGAAAGAGCAGTAATCGGCGGCTTCAGCTGCTATCGCAAGGCTCCGAATGGCTCTCTTTTTAATATAGATTGGTATCATTTTGCATTTTAAAGTAAAAACACGCTGCAAGCTGCAGACAGCTGTCGGTTGGCAGCTTTGTTTGAACATCTGGTATTGCTGGGCTGCTGTTCAGTGTGATCTAACTATGGGATTCATAAAGATTATAATCCGGGCTTTCAGGCTCTCAACAGCCGCCTCACCAAAAAAAACCACCAAAAAACAAAAAACCACCGAAGGAGAGAGAAAACCCAGCAGGAAGGCAGCTGAGGGGTCCTCTGTATTCAGCAGGTCATGGTCATGGTTAGTCTCCTCTTGGGTGTGAAGTGGCTGATGGGCTTGCTGTACGTTGCCTTGGCTGCCCGCAGGTGCTGATGGGCTGCTTCCAGCCTGCAAAACACCAGGCTCCGGGGAGCTGTACAAGTGCAAGGTTCTCTTTTGGTTTTTTTCCTTTTCCCTCCTTTATTTTTTTTTTTTCCAGCTTGTGTGCCGAATCTGGTTGAGTCTCTTGCTTCTCTGGTGCTGGCAAGCTGAAGTGGCAGATTCTGCTCTGGCTTAGGGTAGATGTTTGTAACAGTTGTCTGAAGCAGCGGCACTTGGTTTCTTTTTCTTTAAAGTAAAGTCTGGTGAGGCCACACCTTGAGTATTGTGTTTAGTTTTGGGCACCTCATTACAAGAGGGATGTTGAAGTGCTGGAGCAAGTGCAGAGGAGGGCAATGAAGCTGGGGAAGGGCCTGGAGAATAAACCTTATGAGGAGCAACTCGGGGAGGTGGGGATGATGGTTAGTTTGGAAAGGAGGAGGCTAAGGGGGGACCTCATCGCTGTCTAGAGATAGCTGAAAAGATGTTGTGGAGAGGTTGGTGCTGGTCTCTTCTCAGAGGTAATTAGTGATAGAACAAGAGGGAATGGCCTCAAGCTGTGACTGGATAAGTTTAGACTGGATATTGGGAAAAGAGTGCTCACAGCAAGAGTGGTCAGGCATTGGAATGGGCTGCCCAGGAAGGTGGTTGAGTCACCAGCCCTGGATGTGTTTAAAAGTTCTTTGGATGTGGTACTTGGGCATACGGTTTAGGGTGCACCTTTTAGAGTAGGGTTGTTGGTTGGACTTGTTGATCCTGAGGGTCTTTTCCAACCTGAGTGTTTCTGTGATTCTGTGAGAAGTCAGGGCCCAGAGTAAACATCTCTGTGTATCAAAACCTTGTTTCCAAGCAAAACTGAGTCACCTTTTCTTGAGGCAACCAAAAGGTTGAGACAGCTACTTCTGCAAGCCCCATCCGTCCCTCTGTGAGCCAAGCACTTTCCTTGGCACCTTTGAGAATTAAGTACCCTCTAAGCCTCTAACAGGTTTTATAAATCTTGTTAGTTGGTCTGCATTTTTGCAAAGCTCTTTCAATCCAGCCTATGGGTGCAGAAGTCACCTTGACTTTCAGCGGGGCTCTGACTCACAGCTCACTTTGAGGCTCCTTTTGCCGGTTGGAGCAAAAAAAAAAAAGCTGCCTGGAGAAATCTAGTTGCCCTCTAGTTGGTGCAAGCCAGTAATAGAGGTGCATAAAAACCTCTTCTGCCCTTGTTTGTGTTGATTTAACTTACCTCTACAAATTAAAATAGCCTTGAGCAGTTAGAAGTTTAACTGGATCAGTTGGGAGGGAAAAAAAAAATAAAATCAAGGCTTTGAAATCTTCCTTAGTGCTTCCTGAGTCTGGCAGAGGGGCTCTGTGCCACCTGCAGAGCTGCACCCTGTGTCTCTAGGTCTACACAAGAAGCTGATGATGTGCATGGCTGCAGGTTGTTGCCTGTGCACTTATCAGTGCTCTCCTGTCTGGGATTTGTGGGTGCACACAGGTATTGTACCTGCTCTGCTCCTCGGTGGTATCAGGATTCCCTTCAAAACCTGCATCCAGATCTTTGGGCTGGGCTCTCTCTGGAGCAGAAATTGCAAGTTAGGAGAGTAGGAAGCCAAAGGGGCTGTTGTTGTTCAGATCTCAGGCCTTCCTGTGGCAGCGCTGAGCCATGGTGGGTGTGGAGCGGAGGTCTTCCGGCGGGGGAGAGGCAGCTCAGCCTGCAATGGGAGGAAGGGTGGAAGAGGCTGGCTGTGTTTCACCCCTGCAGGGAGAAAGCTCTGAGATCACACAGGCCAGCTGGATCTTCAATCCAAGATGTTTATGTGGAAGAGGGAGTGAGAGTTTCTCAATTCTGCAGGGGCTGCAGATGTGGGTAGGTTTGCTGCCAAGCGATGGGAGTGGGTCTTTGCAGGATGGCTGCTTCCAAAGGCAAGGTATCCTGCCAGCTGCAGTCTGGGAATGACTGTCTGGGACCCTGGGATTGCAGCACATTGGGAAAATCCTGGGATTCAGCAGAGCTAAATGAGACTGGGACAACAGCAGATCAAGGCTGGATTGGGGGTGCTGCCAAAGCCTGTTTATTTTTTTTGGGGGGGGTTGTGGAAGGAGCAGCTCATAGATAATGTATCTGAGCAACAGGGTTGTGTAAGGAGCAGGATTTTGTGATTCAGCTGAGTTCCAGTGCTGAATGACCTCCCATTTCTGTCCAGACTGCCACCACTGAAGCTGGCAAACTGCTTGTGAGAGAGGTGGTTTGGGGAGATGATCCAGCTGAAAAGAGACTGCTTTTTATTTTCTCACTGCCTTAGTTTTTCAGCTGAATCTGTGGTCAGGAAGGCTCAGATGTACAAAAAGAGAGACAGAAGAGGGAGAAAAGAAGGTCAGGGCCTCTGTAACATACATGTAAATTGATTGAAACATTCAAGAAACCACAAGCATAGGACGTGCTGAATGCAGAAAGGACAGGACTTCTTACATGATCTCCTAGTCTCCAGAAAATGGACCTCTGGTGAATCCCAGCCAGTGTAGCTTCAGGGCCCATATTTTCTGCCATAGTGGGAAGGAAGTGCAAGGCAATGTCAATCATCAGGACCAGATGTGCTCCAGGTGTTGGTGTCAGTCTGATGTCCCCAGTGGATATGATTGCTTAAGGCACTTGGGTCTGGGTGTCTGTAATGTGCTGGATGTTGCAAATCTCTGCATTTTCATAGAGTGTCCCAGCAATGCCCTAGTTGGTGCTAGTGCTCTGGAACTGGTTGCTCAAAGGGCACTTGGTACTGGGTCACTGTGGGCTGGGCAGGCTTGTGCTGGGGCTTGCAGTTGTAGCCCCATGCTGGAAATGGCTCAGCAGCAGGGCAAATTTTGACACTGACTTATAAGCAGCCCTGAACCAGATCATTTTCCCCCTAGAACTGAAAGAGGGAGGAAGAAGAGCACCTCCTTCACATCTCTGATGGTGAAGATGCAGACCTTGCCCTTCATACACTCAAAGCCGAGCCCAGAAACTCCTCCTGGCTCTGCTCATTCCCAGGCAAAAGCAATCTAGACTGTCCTCCCTCCTGACAACTGGCCAAGGAGGGCTGCTGGCTGACGTCTGCATCCAGGCCTGGGTGGGGATCTCCTCTCCTTCTCTTCCCAGCAGAAAGAAAAAAGATTGCTTGAGCTCCTTGCTGCCTCCAGGGCCTGGTTGAGCCTGCAGCCGCAGCCCTGACAGCTCTCAGAGCTGATCTCTCCATCTTTCACCTGCGCCACCCCAAAGCATCTGCGGTCCCGGTGCTGCCAGGACACGGTGCAGGAGCGTTTTACACAGTCTCTGCTGGCAGGTCCAGGCAGCACCAAGGCTCATCTTTGTCCTGTGGAGCCAGCAGCATCAGTGGGGACTCGCTCGGCTGCACTCTCCGCATGCCAAGCAGCTCCTCCATTCCCGGCTTCATCTTCCCGCTGCGTTTCCAGCTCCTCTCTTCTTCCCTTCCCCACACTGGGAGTCATGAACCCCAGGTCTGGCAGAGGTGGTTTGCCCTGCATTCGCTGCACCTGAGGGCAGCTGGTCTGTCACTGGCCTGTGACCAGTACAGCCTCCCTCCTACCCTCTGGCATGCTGCAAAAGTGGCTTTGGTGTTCATAGTGCCTCTGTTTTGGTATGCATATGGCTCATACTGGGCTCCTGTCTCCAGGGCTTGCTGGGTTGCTGGCACAGAGAGGACACTTCTGCAGCCACTGGCCTTGTTTCCCTACTTCTTATCCCCATTTCCCCCTCAAAGCAGATATTTGTCCTTCCTCAGAGGACACTGACAGTGGTGACATCTGAGCCATGGCTTGAAGCTGGGATCCAAAAAACACCGATTTATGTGCGAGGCACAACCACACGTGGCCCTTGCAGCAGCAGGGGGACACAGAGGCCCAGGAAGGTGAATTAGCATCCTCAAGGTCCCTCTGAAGGTCACTTGCCAGTGTAGAATAGGTCCCCATTTCCTGGCCTCCAGAAATACTGCTGCTGGCCCCACGCAGCACAATGCCTCGGATTTGCTCTTTACTGATGAGTTCTTTGTTTCTGCTAGGTGTAAACAAGGGGAAGAGCTATCCCAGCCCTGTGGCAGTCTAGAGTCTGCTGGTGCAAAGCCCACATGTAGGAGAATAGTCTGCCATGCCCACTGTCCTGGAGTGCTGCAGGGACCAAGCAGCCATGCAGCTGTGAGCTGTGGCTTGCAGGGAGCATTCAGCTGCTGTCCTCCTGCCATGCTGTAGGGATGCCTGGTACCAGAGATTGGACATGGGGCTCTGCCTCTGAAGTGGCTGATGGAGATGGGACATGGGTCTTAGCTGAACGGTTTCACCTCCTTGACATACTGGGGAAAGCTTGGAAACAGGGGGGAGATGGTGACAGACAGGAGACACCCCCACCCACCCTGTCATGAGAACAGGGCAGAGAGCCACTCTTGGGGTACACACTCTTCATTCTGCTCCCCTAAGCTAGTGCTGAATATTTGGCCTCCAGCCCTTTTCTGCAAAGTGCCAGCTCTCCTGGTGCTCAGAGGGTCCCTTGATGCTAGCAAGGGGGCTCTTCAATGCTCATGAACTGTGTGGCTTCTGCTGCCATCCTTCCCTAGCAAGGGCAGCTATTAATATTCCAGAGGCTGTAGCACTCCCCTCTTCCTTCCCCTGCTGGGGATAAACTTGCTCAGTCTCTGCACAGTGAGCACTGTGAGAAAAGCCAAACCCTGGAGAGCCTGTGTGTGCTTCGGGCTGGCTGGGGGAGGCGAGGCCTCCTGCTCTGGCCACAGACCTCCCCTCCTGCCTGGTGTTACTGTAAATGTGTGTGAGATGAAAGCCCAACCAGAGAACGTTTCCTTCCTGGCCCTGTGAGCATATCAGCCTCCTGCAAGTACCATGTGGAGTTTGAAAAGGCTGCTTTTGCATGGAGCTGGTCAGCGGGAGTGAGAGTGATGCTCCCTGGGGTTTGGGCTGCAGTGGTGTGGGATCTCATGGTTTTGAGGGGCACTGTCATGTGCCTCAGAGCTGTGTGGTGTCAAGGTGTTGGTGTGTCAGCAGGTGGGGGTGCACTCTCAGGAGGGATCAGAATAGATCTGTGCACGTTTTTTTCTCAGAAAACTGGCCAGTGGATGGCAGATCTGGGCTGGGGAGTGGGAAGCCTGCGAGTGGAAGACATAGGGAAGCAAAAGGTTGCTCTTGCCTCCTTGGTCCAAGGCTTTTGGTGCATTAAAATTCAGGCACTGTGACTTCAGGCCTGTTTCCAGCAATGTGCCGGGACACAAGTCTCAATGGGGGCCCTTGATCCCCATCCCTGGGCTGAGCTGCAGGTGTCTGGAGCCATTCCCACAACAGGCATCTGCCCTTTGCGACTTCCTCGCTCTGGTTCCACCTTCCTCCTCCTCCTCACCCTTCCTCCCCCTCGTGCTCCAAGCTGCTCCCTCCGTTCTGGCTTTCCGGTGGCTGCAAACAATGTCCTTATTCAGTGGGTGGCTGGGATTTGGCGGTGAGGGGAAGGCCCAGGCACAGAGGAGAAGGAAGGAGGGAGGTAGAGAAGCAAACATATCTGTCTGGGGCCAGCTGTCCAGCTGCGGTTAAAGGCACTCCGTGGGGCAGTCTGGCTCTTCAGCCCCCTTCCCAGTTTCTTATGGGAATGAGGGCTGTGCACTCCTGTCATTTGCCCACCTGCCCCTTCCCAGTCTCTTATGGGAATGAGGGCTGTGCACTCCTGTCATTTGCCCAACTGCCCTTCAAACCCACAGCTGGGCTGGTTTTAGCCCATTTTACTGGAAGGTAGCATTCTGCAAGTGTCCCACAAGCTGGTGTGCAAAGTCACCTGTCTCAAAGTCGTTTGGGTGTGGTGCCTGGGGATATGGTTTAGGGTGAAGCTTGCAGAGTAGGGTTACTGATTGGATTTGGTGATCCTGAGGGTCTTTTCCAACCTGAATGTTTCTGTGATACTGTGATGTAGTTGTGCTTGCTGAGGGAATGTCCCTGCAGGATGCAGAGCACTTGGTAGACATCTGAGAAGCTGCATGGGCTTTGCTTCCTTCATGAGCCCAGTAAGGCTTTTCATTGCTCCAGCTCATTTAAGACCAGAACTGCTCAGTAGGTCATGGCACACATCTCTAGCTCTGGGGAAGCTGTTGGTCACCTTCCTGATCTTGCTGGGAGTTGGGCAGGGGCTGGTGAGCACTCACCCTAAGAGAAGGGATACCACAGGCTCACCCCTAACCAGGTGTACATTGACCCTGGCCAACCTCAGGACAGGTGAAACATTGGGGCATGTTGTGCTTACCTTGGTTAGCGCCACACTGCCTTGGTGCTGATCCTAGGGCCATGGGCCACTGGGGACACGAGGGGACATTGTGCTGCAGGCAAGGCAGAGGCATAATCTGCGCTTATTGTGGGCTCAGCAATGACTGTGGACCTAGCCCTGTCCTTTGGGAGAGGGCAATGGTGCAACCAGCTTAAGACAAGCCAAGGAGACATCCTGTCTGCAGATTTGTCCCTGCCTGGGAGGTCTCAGGTGGGTGTGAGCTCCAGAGCCCGCCTTAGAGTGTTGGGGGTGCCCAGCTGGCTGAGCTGAATCTGTGTGTGTAACACAGCCCTTGCTTAACATACTGCAGCCGTGCGATGGCTCTTGGACGAGGAATGCTGTATCGTCTGACCGCTTAAACCCTTTCTTATTTTCTGTCTTGCAGCTGCAGACATTTAGTAGTGCAGAAGTTCTGCTCTGCTGGGCCAGCCCTGTTCTGAATTCACTGTATGTCCCCCCCATCCCCTGCCTGGACAGCCTGGAGGGGCTGACATGGCCCAGACTAGAGCAGCCGCTAGGAGTTGGGGCCACTGCAGAGCTGCCCTTGTGCAGGCTCAAAGGGGGTGAACAAGGAGGTGCAGCAAGGTGTATGTGGGGTGTGAGTGGTTTCCCTGGCTGTGGTTGTCTCCCAGCAAGTGCTAGTCAGACAGTGGTGGTCAGTGAGCCTTTCGCTGGCATGATCCCATAGGGACTAGCTGTGCACATCATCCAGGAATGAGAGCTGGCAGTGCTTGCTTTGCTTTCTGCAGGGACAGCCTTCCAAGTAGCATTTCCCTCCCAGCATGTGATGGTGATACACCAAACTTGCCCAACTTGCCACGACTGCTCCTCAGGATTCACCCTGCTCCATTGGCAGTGGGGATAGTCCATGCTTGTTTCTCCTTCCACTTTGGCAGCCCTGCTCCTGCATGGGGTTATGTCTGTGGTGTGTTTGCAGGGAGCCCTGCTAATCTCCTCTTAGAGCTCAGCCTTTCCCCTCTGCCCTTTTTCCCATGACAAGAGGGGAGTTTACTTGCAACTCCACCAGAATAAACTGGTTTCCAGCAACCATCTCGCTGCTGCTTGCAGGGTCAGGGTTGACCAGCCCCTACCCTGGCCACAGATGAACTTATTAATTAATTAGATGAACTCCCCCTCAGCTGGTGTTGGAGCACAGAGTATTTATGGCAGTCATTTCGCAAACTGGCGACGCTTCTCCTAAAAGACAAACTGGGATCAGAGCTGTTCGGAGCCCGGGAAGGACGTCTGTAGAGAGGGGAGCTGTGGTTCTCCCAGAATCAAGGTCATGCATGAAATATGAGAAATTACCCTGAGAAATTCTGATCCTGGAGGAGGAGGAGGAGTTCATGACTTCAGAAATACCAGATTTGGGAGGGGATGGAAGGGGAAGGGATATATTTTCCTTTTCAAAATACCTAAGGAATTCAGCTCGTGCTGTGGAGACAATGAGATTTTGTCCCTTGGTGCCAGAAGGGGTAGTTCGTACCCATGTGTCTTTTCAAGGTTTGGGTTGCCATGGCTGGAAAGCCCTCCTGACCCATTGCCATCTCAGGCACGTATGGTTCTTAAATCGCCCTGAAATCAAGAGCGTGGCTCCAGTGTGAGATTGAAGGAATGTCCTCCCTTCTCACTGATTCCTGTGGCTTTAGGTTAGATTTGGTCACTTTTTCCAGCTGCAGAGGGTTGTTAAATGAATGTGCATAGGAAGCTGTGCATGTCCATAGTTCTGCCTGTATTTGTGATTTCACATATCTCTATAATTTCAGCAGCAGAGCACTCCGAGGTTTGTTACAAAACACAAAGGTTGGCAGCTCTGCCACAGCAGCTGCAGGGCAGTGGGAAGGGGGTGGTGGTACATGCATTCCTGGGGCTGTTTGGGCCATTCCTTGAGGATCCCTCACACCAGTGGTGCTGGCAGGGTGGCTTATGCCTGCCTGGCATCTGGCAGTTTCCATCCCTACAAAACCATTCTGGCAGCATTGCCCCAGGGAAGAGCAGGAGCTGCCTTGTGGTGGCTCCATGTTGGACACCTGATGTGTACGCTGCTGTGGGACAAGGATTTGGCCTCGGATCTTGCCCAGGGCTTTTTCCCCTGCCCTGCCTCAGTTGGTGGCTGAAGGAAGCAGGAAGGGGACCCAGCTGCTCCCAGAGGCCCCCTCCAGACTCAACCATTGTCCTGGTGGTCTGTGGTAGGGTGAGTCTGGCTGTCTCCAGTTGAGACAACAGGTCTGTGCCAGCGGGGAGGGAGGTGAAGGAAAGGGCTTGGTGTGAAGGCTCACTACATGTTTCAGCTCTCCAGCTTGGAGAGTCACTCAGCCTGCACTGTCAGACCTGACCCCAGCTGCTGGGATCTACAGGCCAGCAGGGGTGCAGGAGGGCATCAGTGGACTGCAATATCAGTAGGGAATTAGGGCTGGGTGTCAAGAGGGAAGGGACAGACTCTTTCTCAGTTGTGCCCTGTGATAGGACAAGGGGTAATGGGTATAAATCGAGCACAGGAGGTTCCACCTTAAGACAAGGGGGGACTTCTTTACTGTAAGGGTCCCAGAGCACTGCAACAGGCTCCCCAGAGAGGTTGTGGAGTCTCCTTCTCTGTAGACTTTCAAGGCCTTTCTAGATGCGTTCCTGTGTGACCTCAGTTAGATTCTATGGTCCTGCTCTGGTAGGGAGATAGGACTTGATGGTCTCTGGAGGTCCCATACTATGATCCAGTGAATTCCAGTGTGCAGATGTCAGAGTGGGATCTAGAGCTGGGTGCCCTGCACTCCATACCAGGTCTCTACAGAGGGCTACTGCAAACTGTTTTCAACCAGCAGTGCTCGGGAGCAGGTCATGTTGCTCTGCGCCTGCCTGTACCGCTGCTGGAACAGGTTGCTGCCCACCACCTCTCTGCCCAACTGCATGGGGCTGCTTCCTTCATGCCCTACAGCTCTGCCCAATGCTGGACCCAAAATCTCCAGCTAGGTCTCCAGAAGAGCCACCAGTAGCCTGCCACCCTGGCCTGCTGTCTGTGTCCCCGTCTCAGGGTAGTGACTGGCTTGAGCACAGCCCTGCAGAGAGGGGTTTGGGGGTGCTGGTGGATCAGAAGTTCAATGAGAGCCACCAGTGTGCACTTGCAGCCAAGAAAGCCAACCAGATCCTGGGCTGCATCAAAAGAAGTGTGGCCAGCAGGGCAAGGGAGGTAATTCTCCTCCTCTGCTCCACTGTGGTGAGACCCCACCTGGACTGCTGCATCCAGTTCTGAAGTCCCTATTACAGGAAAGATCTGGACATGCTGGAGCATGTCCAAAGAAGAGCCACAAGGATGATCAGAGGGTTGGAGCTCCTCTCCTATGAAGACAGGCTGAGAGTTGGGGCTGTTCAGTCTGGAGAAGAGAAGCCTCCAAAGAGACCTTATTGTGGCCTTCCAGTATCTGAAGGGGGCCTACAGGAAAGCTGGTGAGAGACTTTTTAAGCTGTCGAGTAGTGAGAGGAGTAGGGTGAATGGAGCAAAACTAGAAATGGGTAGGTTCAGATTGGATGTTAGGAAGAAGTTCTTCACCATGAGGGTGCTGAGACACTGGAACAGGTTGCTCAGGGAGGCAGTGGAAGCCTCATCCCTGGAGGTCTTTAAGGCTAGGCTGGATGTGACTCTGAGCAATCTGATCTAGTGTGAGGTGTCCCTGCCCATGGCAGGGGGGGTTGGGACTGGATGATCGTTGAAGTCCCTTCCAGCCGTGACAATTCTATTATTCTATGATTCTGTAATCTGCACACATCTGGGCACCAGGCACATGTGTGGAGTACAACTGCCAGTGAGAAGCCAGGGGTTTTAGCTCCTTGTTGTTCTTAGTGGTAGGAGCCCAGCGACAGTGAGGCTGGAGGTGCCCGGAGACTGTAGGAAAAAACAACAGGAGGGAGGAGGCTTCGCATTCCTGCTCTTGAATTGAGTCGGAGGTGACAGCCTTTCCCTGCAATGCAATTAATCCCGGCAGCGCCTCTGCCACCCTCCCCCTCCCGCCTCGTCCAGGAATTAATTACTTGATTATAAATCCCCAAGCGGTGGTTTATAATAGCAATAATCCCCTCGAAATTCAGCCTCGCTGCCGGTTCCTTCCCATCTCGCCCCCGTCACTGATTGTCTCTCTCTAACGCCACATCTCCGCTGCCTGAAGCCCTCCTCTTTGCCCCGCTGGTGTGGTGGCTTTTTCCCGGGATAACCGTGGACTCGAGGGGTGTTTGGGGAAGCCCTGCTCCTGCGTGCGGTGCTGGTGGCTGGGAATAAGGTTTTGTCCCACTTATTAGGCTGATGGCCCAGCCCCAGCCCCGAGGAGTGGCGGCCGCGGGCCGGCAGTGTGGCGGGGGGAGGCCCTGTTCCTCCTCTCTCTGTCCCTTCTGATTACAGTGATGCAGGCTCTGGGGCTTGTCACGGAGGTGGGGAAGGGAGAGAGGATTTGGCATGGCGTGCAGGGGCACGGGGAGGGGTGGAGGTATCTTGTGGGAGCCTGCTGGCGATGGGTCACAAGCCTCGAAATGGTGCCGCCATGGTGGAGCCTCTCCGTTTTCCTCCCTGGGTCCCCAGGGCTTGGCTCTCACAAAACCCCAGGTACTGGGCTGCAGAAAGTTACCCAAGGGGCTGCTCAAATCCAGGGAACTCAAATGAAGATTACCCAGCTGGTAAGGTAGCCCAGGACACACAGCCCCTCTGTGTGGCTATTGAAGTACCAAGGTTTCCACCTCCTTTAGCCATGTGTGGGCTTTCAGCTCAGCAATGGCATCATGTTGGGGAAAAAGCACTGCCCCTGCTGAACCGTGTGGGCAGAGCATGTGCGGGGGCACCAGAGCTTGCTTGGTGCATGTGGCCGCTGGGCTCTGATGGCTGCTCCTCTCTCCTGTCTTTGCAGAAGATGCTGATGAAGCAGCAGGACCGCCTGGAGGAGCGGGAGCAAGATATCGAAGAGCAGCTCTACAAGCTGGAATCGGACAAGCGGCTGGTTGAGGTAGCTGGTGCCTCACCCTCCCGCAGCCAGCCCTGGGGACTGGCACCCCACCGTGCAATGGGGACAAGCTCCTGGGGCACAGGGTCCAGGTGGGCAGGAAGGAGGGAGGAGATGTAGGGGAGGAGTGGCCGAACAAACCTGCTGTCTCCGTTCCAGTCTTGCAAGTCATCCTTTTGGGGGGACTACCCTAAAGGTAATAGACTTTCATGGGTCCTGGGGTGAGTTGGGAGATAAGGAACAAGGTTGTCCTTAATTATCAGATGGCACACCCTGCCCTCAGCTCAGCACAGCCTTCTCTGGGTCACCTTCTTCATTCTGAGTGGGAGAGGAGGTTCTGGAGGTGGGAGATCCCTGAAATAAACTGCTGAAGTAGCCAGGAGGTGGAAGAATTGTAAGCGTTTTGCTGGGACACAGGTAAAAGAAGATCATCTCATGGTCCTTAAAGCCCCTCAGCCTCCTAGAGTGTGGAAGCTCTGGGGCATGATGTGTCCCTAGCCTGAGATGGAGATCAAGCTGGGAACAGGGCTGAAGATGAGGATGGGCAGGGTGTGGTGTGCCTCAGTGGTGTGGCAAGTTGTTGCTTGGTGTTAGCTCTCTGGAAGCAATCCCACCTAGACACGAGGGGATCTCAGAGATCTGTTGGATCAACCAAATTTCCACAGTGCCGCAAATGTGTCTCTGACATGTAAGAGTCCCATGTGGCAGCTGACAGCAGGGTTTGGTCTGTGTGGGTGTTGCAGGAGAGCAGAGCTGTATTGCAGCTTTTAGGTCACACCCACTCCTGCTAGGGAAAGCCCCCAGGTGATCTGGGATGACGTGGTAGATGCTGGAGGGAGCAGAGAGCTTGACCCTGCTCCTCTCCCCCAGGAGAAGGTAAGCCAGCTGAAGGACGAAGTGCGCCTGCAGTATGAGAAGATGCACCAGATCTTGGATGAAGACTTGCGGAAGACCATGGAGATCCTGGACAAGGCCCAAGCCAAGTTCTGCAATGAGAATGCTGCCCAGGTCCTCCACCTCAACGAGCGCATGCAGGAGGCCAAGAAGCTTCTCAGCTCTGTCCAGGTCATGTTTGACAAAACAGAAGACATCAACTTCATGAAGGTGAGAGAAGCCATGGGATGGGGACAGTGGGGAGGGCTGGTTGTGTGGGGAGCATCAGGGAGGCATGGTGCGTAGTGGGGACACTCACAGGGATAGCTGATGCCTCCAGAGGGCTCAGCAGTGGGGGGAGGCAAGAAGAAGTGGGGCAGGTTCTGTGCCAGCCTCAAATGGATATGTACCACAGCTGGAGATGGTGCTGGGGCAGCCTGTGATGGGGAAAGAGGGAGCTTAGCACCCCTGGGTCACCTCTCCGCTGCTGGTGGCCCACAGAAGGTGACAGTAATAGAGGAGGTGGCCACTGGGGCAGGGATTGGCTTTACTGACCAGAACTTCTCCTTCCCCTCCTAGAACACCAAGTCTGTGAAAATCTTAATGGACAGGTAAGCTCTGTGGGGCCGGCATGTTCTGGGTGGGGAATGGGGAGGCTGCTGCAGGGGTGACAATGTCTAGGGCAGGAGCAGGGCCAGGGATGCAACAGGGCCTGGCAGAAGGATGCTCCATGCCTCATTTTCCTTCTCTGGGAGGATGAAAAAATGCCCTTCTACAGCCACTGAATCAACTCTTCCTGGCTTGGAGAAAGTAATGGTGTGCTTGTGGAAGATGAGAGCTGAGACCCAGCAGCCCAGGCAGGGTGGGACCAGCCTGGGTTGGGTTGCAGAGCTCAGTCCAGCTCTGCTGGGATGGAGGCAGGGCAGGGTTCAAGACAACACTAGAACTAGAGTCAAGGCAAGCTGGAGTGGCATGCAGGGTGCTGTGGGAAGTACACCCTGGAATAGGATGTTCACAGCACAGCTGGACAGTGAACCTCCTGCCCATCAGAGAGAGACAACTCCATGCTGCCCTCCACATTGCTGCCCTAGGGAAGGGGTTTGGTCCCAGGAAGTTTCTGGGGTAAGGATCTGTCTGACCCTTCCCTGAATGTACCTTGTCTCTCATGCCTCTCCTCTCTGACTGTGGTCCCCAACAGGACCCAGAACTGTACAGGTGGCAGCCTGCCCCCACCCAAAATTGGCCACCTCAACTCCAAGCTCTTCCTGAATGAGATCGCCAAGAAGGAGAAGCAGCTCAGGAAGTTGCTGGAAGGTGAGTGAAGCCTCAGGGATGCCAGGGGGGCACAGGACCTCACTACCTCCAATATCTATAGCTGGGTGCCCTGTGGATGCTAGTACAAGGGTGGGGAGGATTGGCATGCAGGCATGCAGGGATGTGTTCCTCTGTGATCTGTGCTAGATTGTATGGTCCTGCTCTGGCAGGGGGGTTGGACTCAGTCTCCTTGGGTCCCTTCCAACACCTAACATCCTGTGATCCTGTGACCCTTGGGAACCCAACCCCTCTGCAGTCAGGAGTAGCACGGAGACACCATGAAGCCAGCTCTGGTTCCCCTCAGAACACCTCCCTCGGCCTGTGAAAGGGCTGTGTTTTGGGGTGACACAGCAAGGGGCTGGCCATCGGCAGGAAAAGGCAGTGGAAAGATGAGGGTTGGCGCAGGAATGGCCAGGGGCCAGCATGGTCCTGCAGCCCATGCCTGGCAGTAGACTACATCCCTGGTGCTGCAGCCCACGCCTGGGAGCAGACTACATCCCAGGAAGGCTTCCCAGTCCTTTCTCCTTAGGGTCATTTGAGTTTGTCCCCCAGTCCATCCTGCTCTGATCCTGTTCACAGGCTGTGGTCACAAGCTGTGCACAGGCTTAGCCTGTGCACATGTTTGCACAGCAGTGCTTGGGACCGCTCTGAGCCTGCTGGCAAGGTCCTAGAACAGAACCTGAAAATTCACCTGTGTTTGGCTGTGTGCCCAGTTTGCCACTGGTGGGGCAGGCCCAGGAGAACCCTCCGCTCAGGTGGGGCTAGAGCATGGGCCTCAGAGCTTCGCCGCGGGTTCAGAGCAGCAGCCGGGGCACCCTGGAGCTGTGCCGTGCTTGATGTGGTTCCGCTCTCCCATTTCCCTCTGCAGGTCCTCTGAGCACCCCGGTCCCCTTCTTGCAGAGCATCCCCATGTACCCCTGCACCGTCAGCAACTCCGGCGCGGAGAAGCGCAAGCACTCCACCGCCTTCCCCGAGGGCAGCTTCCTCGAGCCATCGTCCGGGACTGTGGCGAGCCAGTACATGAGCCAGGGCGCTTCGGCTGGCGAGGGGCAGTCCGCACAAGCCATGGTGCCTTGTAGCTCCACACAGCACATAGTTGGACTTCCCAGCGGCCCGCAGCCGGTGCACTCGGGCTCCGTCTTCAACCCATCTCACTACCCCAACACCACCTCATCTCAGCAGTCCGTGCTCTCCCAGTACGGCGGGCGCAAAATCCTCGTCTGCTCCGTGGACAACTGTTACTGTTCCTCCGTGTCCAACCACAGCGGGCACCAGCCCTACCCGCGGTCGGGGCACTTCCCCTGGACGGTCTCCTCGCAGGAGTACTCCCACCCGCTGCCGCCCGCCCCCACCGTCCCCC
>VWZI01019365.1:989375-1104349 GCA_013396835.1 Psilopogon haemacephalus
TGTATAACTGCTTACAGCTGTTGGGCCGTATGTTCATTAGGGCCAACTGTTTTGGAGGCAGAGGGATCAGCGCTAATCGGGAAAGGGAGTTTATCATCACATTCAGAGGCAAAAGTGTCAGGAGCAACTGCAAACCCCCCCCCGCCCCACNCGCACTGAATGCACCCGATTCAGCACACACACCCCCTGGTCCCCAAAGGGCTGTGAGAGCTGTGGCTCATGCCCTGGCTTCCAAAAGCAATCACGAGCTGTGGCCCCGGCCCCTTGCTCCATCCCAGACCCAAGTGTCACCCCTGGGTGCAGAGAGGTTGCTGTCTCTCAGCTTCCCCATTCCTCCAGACCAGATCTCTGTGCCCATGCCATTATCTTAGGCCCCCCACGTAGTGGCCTCCTCGGTTATCACTGCCTTGTGCTGGCCTCACAGGTGCCAGCTATAAAAATGAACTGGAAATACATCTAAATCCTCCTGTCTGACATCAGGGAGGGTGGTGGAGCCAGGGCAGGACAGCTGGTTTGGCCACTCCAAGACGCCGAGCTTTGCCTAGTCGGTTGGGACCCAGCTGTCACAGGCTGTGAACTGCACTGTGTCCCCAGCCCACAGGCAATGCTCACAGCATAAGGGGTACCTGCTCTCTCCAGCAGTGTCCCTCCCTGCACCCCAAGCCCTTGCCAGCTTTTCTCTGCCAGCCAGAAAGCCTTAAAAGCTTGCAGGCTCCAGCTCCCACTGGTAGCACAAAAGGTTGCAAAGCGAAGCAGCAAGGACAACTTCTATTTAAAAATACCTCTCATCCAGATGATTTATTCGCAGGGCGTTTCTGCCAGCTCCTAATGCAGCTCAGACCTGAGCCCTAACCTACCTGACAGCTTCCCTTCCTTGTAGGATTATTTATTCAGGGCTGTGTTTGGCTGTGCTGCCCACAGGGCTGCGGCTCGGAGCTGCACGGTCACAGCATGTTGCAAGCAGAGGGGCTCTCGACGAGCCTTCCTCTTCCAACTGAAGTTTTATTTATGTATTTTTAATTTTCTCATTAAAAAGGATACATATATGCATCTCAACCAGGCAGTCAAATAGGAAGATTGGAGGGGGTACACCCCCCCTGCCCCTGTGCTGCTCCCAGCCAGCCTCTGACAGCATCCCCCAGCACAGGCACAGCCTGACTGCAGCTTTACAGGAGTTTTGCTTCCAATCGGTGCCAGGAAGGGAAATAAGTGAACAGATTGCAATAAAAAAAATCCAACAAGCCCAACTTCAGCCAACTGAGCCTGAAGCTGCAGTTTAGCCAGGAGCGAGCTTGTTTCCACTAAAGCAAAATAAAAGAAAATTTAAAAAAGCTTCAATGCAGCATCTGGGCAGGTGCCCGGGTGGGTGGGCAGCATGGCTGGAGCACTGCTGTGGCCGCTGGGCTGGCAACCCCTCACGGATATGTGCCCCTCACTGCGAGAAAGCGAAGGTTGAAAATCTCCACCTCTGCAGCTGAAGATGATTTCTCTGCTTTGATATAGGCAGTCTGAGGTGGGGGGTGGGTTTAAACAGCAGGGAAATAAGGCTGAGCACAGTGTAACGGAAGAATCTCAGCGTTTATTTCTCCATCAGGCCGTGGATTTTTTTTTTTCTTTTTTTCATTCCCTCCCCGCTCCCCACATCCAATCCACTGTGTTTCTCATCCCTTCGGGAGCACTAAATTCATCATGTGAATGCAAAGCGGGGATGGTGCGGGGAAGGGCGCTGCGGCTGGCTCCGGCAGGCGCATGCAAGGTCACACGCAGCCTCCACATAAATTACGCCGAGTCCCACTGTAAACAGCAACAGGAGAGGGGGAGCGCGGCGGCTTCGGGGGCAGGGGGGCCGCAGGGGCCGATACATAATGTCGTGACAAGTCAAATAGCTCTCAGGGTGTTCACCTGCCAGGGAAACATTTTTCGCATCCAATCCATTAGGCAAAGGAGATGAAAAAGTATTTCCGACTTTGCTGAACAGACACCAGGAGCTGGTATAAAGCAGGCCTTAAAAAACAAAGGGAGGAAAGAAATGAAGTGTAGTCGGCTATGAAGTGTGGCTGGCTATCATGTTTCTGTCCAGCAGCTTTGACAGCCTTGCAGGCACCCTGGACGTGCAGGGCAGGAGCTAATGCTCCAAAGAGCTCCAACAGTTTCTCCTGTTTTGGCTCATCCCCGGTGCAGGAACAGCAAGGAGTCAAATGGGTTGGAAGGAAATAAGCCCAGAATTTGCTTCCCTCCCTCCAAATCCCCTCCAGAGCTCACTTTGCTGTACCAAACCCAAATTGTTCACTGCTTTTCTTCTCCCCTTCTGCCTTCCTGCCAGGTCGGTGGGGAACATGCTTCATGTCACACTTTTTTTTTCACCTACAAAACCATTTTTGAAACGAGAAGGTCCTCTTGAAGGTTGCCACTCTCGCTGGATGGATTTTCTGGTAGTTTTGCACCAGTGAGATTCCAGGGAGGAAAGGCTTCTTCCAAGAGCTCTGTCCACTTCCAGTACCAGCAACTGTCTGTGGTGGGGAGGCGGAGGGGAGCAGTGGAAGAGCAGCCTTGTGGGCTGAGTGGTAGCTCTTTGGGAAGTGGCAGTCAACTGTCTGCAAGGAAAACTGGCTATAGGGAGAAGGAGCCTGCGGAAGGAAAAGGACCACTACCAAACACAAGTTGTCTTTCTACTAAACTTTATTTTTCTTTTTTCTTTTTTTTTTTTGACAAAGACATCTAAAATACACATTAACAACATGAGCAGATATTGCAAATACCCCCTTTTTTTTTTTTTTGTGAAATTCAAGAAGGGAACATAAAAGAAAGAGCTTGTGTGGACCTGGCTGGCCCGGGGAATGCAACAACCGCTAGCTTTTGCTTCTGCAGAGGAAGGAGCCCCTGTAGAGCAGGGGCTGAGTGGGAGCGGGTTGGTCTCCACTCAGCAAAACGGTCTGGTAATCAGTTATACTGGCGACAAAGGAACAGGGTATTGACCTGCGAGGGGCAGTACTGGCGCGGGGGCAGTAGGGGAAGGCTGCATGAGGCTTTGGCAAGCACTGAGGGCAAGGAGAGAGGCCCTCTTCAGCGCTGCGGCAGGGACGGAATACGAGTGCCCATGCTCAGCACTCGTGGTCGGCCCCCTGTTTCCTGATGTGCCCTTGGAGAATTTTGCTTCTCCATCACCTCTCCCCGACTGAGAAGACACAGGAGCAGGAGAGGCATCTTTTATCTATCACGAAGGTAAAACCAGATTTAATGATGTGAAAGAGAGGCAAGACAAACTCCCCCGAGGAGGGGGAATTAACCCCTGCGACAAACTTCTCGAGGTCTGGGGTGGATCTGTCTGTCACTCCAAGCCTTTAAATCAAGGCCCGGTGCCTTCCTACCAGAGGTGCTCTAATTCAACGGCAAGCCATGGTGCTGGCGGGGTGGCGTTTAATGGGCTGTGTTATGCGGGAGGTCAGCAGAGAGGAACCTAACGCTCCCTTCTGGCTTTAAAAAATCTATGAATTGATGCGATGTGCGGCGGAGCTCCACCCATACCAATGAGATGGTTTGCTTCCCCCTAACCTCTCTTAAAGGAGGGCAAACCAGACAGAGTTGGAAGGACAAAGCCTCACGTATGCAATTACCGTAAACCAAAGAGGCACTGAAGGGCTGGGGCAGAGGGGCAGAGGTTTTGCTGAGGGGCGGAGTGCGTTTTTAGCTGGCCCCAGACAGTTGTATGGGTGATAGGTAGCCCGGTGCTGTGGAGGGACCAGAGCCCCGCAGAGGGTAGAGCGGATGTAAATGCATTCAGATAAGGTGAGGCAAGTCAACAGGACCGCAAATCCTTTTACCTTCCCACCAGGTGGATGCACGGACAGTGATGTTTACAATACAAGGAACATTTACAGCCATCATTGCAGGGTGATTTACTTAAGTCATGGTCATTTTAACCCTCCACCTTCATCCTCGAAGCACAGCTTGCTCTGTCATGGTGTTTCTCTTTCACTACCTGGCGCAGATAAACCAAATGAACCACCTGGATTCCAAGGCTGGTACAAACGCACACAACCAATCCTTGCAAACATAACCAATGAGCCAGCAAACACTTCAGGATCCTGAGTTCAGCAACGCAATTTTCCCTTTCAAACGAGCAATAGGAAAATTACATATATTTATTTCACACACATTTCCAAGTTTAAACAAAGTGAGTCTGAAAAAAAAAACCAAAAAAAAACCCAACCAAACAACAAACCCACAAATGAAACTCCCAGATGCGTTTCGGATCCAGAAAGCTAACTGTGGCACAGGTGGGGTGGCACAGTTTGACACTGGTATACAAACGGGCAAAAGGAAAGCACAAACTCAGCACCCCTGCAAGCGAGAAGGATCAAAGCCTAAGGTGATTTTTTACTCTGTCCTGCCTGGGTCACAGGAGGGATACCCAAGCATTTCACTCTGTATCCGGTATGCAGTGTGGGCAAATCTAAAGCTGTCACAAAGCTCTGCCACTAGGCCAGCACAGTGTACGTGCAAGAAAGGGCTGCAGTTCTTTAGGGTGTTTGGATAGGGCAAATGCATTAAGTGCACGGAAAAGGCGACGCTGCCTTTTCTCTTCCTTGGGCTGACCCAGGAACAGGCGGTGCTCAGATCCCTGGGGTTCCCGATAAGCTGCTGCAGATGAGGAGTCACTGAACGAGCTGCCTTTAAACGAACATCCCTCCTCATCTCATGACTCCTTACTCAATCCACGCAAAGCTGGAGCTGTTTCACTTTGTGTCATTAGCGATTGCTTAACTGCTCGCTTCAGCCCGCTCTTTCTCCTCCTCCAGTCGTCTGGTTTTTAAAGCAAGGCTGTGCTACTACTCCAGCATGCATGTCCTGCCTCGGTGCTGGAGACAGATGCACTCAGAGGGTGCTGACTCACAGACGCAGGCAGATTAAAGTTGGATTGCTAAAGCAGTTGCTCTCCCAGCTGTCCCCCTGCCCCCAGCCACAGCAAAGACAGCTGAACTATATGCCCATCAACCCCTGAACTGCTACTGTACCTCCCGATGTATGGGGAGGGGGGGCGCGGCACACGACCCATTATAAGCCTCAGATGATTTAAATCTGCAGGGCTGCAGCCCATAGGCAGCCAAGGGCTGCTTCACATCCAGTGCAGATGTTTCTGCCCTAAGGTGGAGACGTCGAGAGGAAGGGAGGAGCAAAGAGCTGGGAGCTCCAGGGGTGTCAGCCTTCTGCCTGGGTCCATGAGTCAACTCGCTGACGCGTGGTAAAGCCACATGCTGTAGTACACGCAGCTTTCCCCACGCTGCCCCTCGCTCCGTCTCCAAGAGGTGGAAGGGGCAATGCAGTCCCCAGCCATTCTCTGGCCTTTCACAGGCAGGCAGCAAACAAAGCTGGCAAGCAGGGCAGTGGGATTATTTTACCATCTGTGCATTAGACACTGGCCCAGGAGTCACCAAGCTCACTTCATGCAGGACATGGCTGCTTTGGCGTGCTAATGACTCCTGCCCACAGTCAGCTGGGGCTGGATTTGAATGGAGGATGAGGAGGTGGAAAATGTGTTCTCTTTCCTCTTTCAACAACTACACCCTGTTAGAAGAAAGCCAGTTTGGGGAAAGATGAATCCTCATTTCAAAGAGTATTTCCCATCTGCTGTTCATCAAGCTCCTCACCCTGCACTAGGGCAATCTACAGTCGGCACCAGGCTGGGGAGACCTCAGGCCCTGGCCAGCCAGCTTGCTATGAGGCAGTCCTCTGAGTCCCTCAAAGGTCTGGGCAAGGCCTGCCAAGAAAGGGGTGGGAGGGTAGAAGAGTATATTTTGCACACTTCAAAAAGGAAACCTGGGACCTGGTATCTCATTCTAGAAAGTAATCATGGACTTAATTGCAATTTGCTGCAGAGCTGCCTTAACATTGAGGGAAAAACAACAGGGATTGCTCAACATCAAGACCAATCTCACATATGGAACTTACTGAACACAGGAACCATGTTTTTGCTGGCTCAAGGTGAAATGCTGGGCTAAATTCTCCTTCAGCTGTGAGAAAAGCCCTAGGCACACTCATCCTGCATTATTCCAACTCTAAAGAGCTTCAGTTATACACATATAACCCTTCTCTCCCTTCTACAGCGGTGTTGCGATGCAACAGTGCCTCATTATGATCAAACTCCTCTTTTATGGCTACAGGAGTACGTGGAAATCATCTACCCACGTTACAAAAATGACTCCCTAGCAGCTTTATTTTAAGAAACTACCCACAATTGATAACACAACTGCATTTTATCTGTCACTGAGGGGAAGCTGTGACTGACACCTGAGCATGTCCTCAGCAACCACAAACCCACATGTATAGGGCAGGTCCTATGCACCTAAGCAACTGCAGTAACTCACCACTCCTGCTCCGCACTGAATCACAGTTTTGCTCCTGCTTACAAACTTGCTTGCTAATCAGCATTTAATACTATTATGCATAGGAAGGAAACACATCATTCCTTTATTGGGATAAAAACTGAGACCAATAAAGAGCAGGTCGAGTTCCAAATCCAGCAGTAGGTTTTTACCAAGGTTGTTCCCATTTTCTTCCTTTTTTTTTTTTTCTCTTTATTTTTTTCCTTTTTTNACAGCTGTAGCTGTGCACAGATGGAAAAACATTTGGTCAGAAAGCAGCAAATTAGTGTTTTCGGGCTAGAATTCTGCTCCCACCGCTCCTCCATTTCCATGCAGCTCAGAATGCTTTATTTCTTCTTAGCACTGACATTTTTGCACACCCAATTCATGCCGTCCTTCAGAGAGAGAAAGGTAACGTTAGTTAAGCAAAGGGAAAAGGAATCCCTTGGCCCCACTCACCCACGGCTGGGCAAGTACCACATTCTGCCTCCTTGTCTACCCCCGCCTGCCTTCTGTGCCCAGAACTGCCGTGGGTTAAAAATACAAGAGCTTCCTTGCTCGGCAGATGTTGTCACACAGAGGTTATTAAATCTTTCATCTGACCATAAGAAGTATCATTGTCTCATCGTGTCCTTTGAGAAAGGATCACTCTGCAGTCAAGGTACGTCAGCGGCAGAGGAAGGCTCAGTTCCAGGTTCAGCTACAGATGATTTGCATAACCTCGGGCAAGTCACCTTCTCCTCGAGACCATGGATTTCAGGGGGCTGTGTCTTATACGGTCAGCCTCCTGCTTGGAATACAGCTGTAACTCTCTGCTCAGTTGCAAGCCTTGAAATCCAGAGCCACGAAACCTACTGAAATAACCAAATCTGGGCTCTGTTCCTCAGGGACTGCAGAGAAAATGGGCCCTCAGGGGTCCCGGAAAGGTTCAGTGAGAAGCAGTGACCATGTTTTAAGAGGCTGATACATTCTTTTGAGTATTTCCATAAAAACGTGTGCACAACACCTCTGATCACTGCAAGCAGGATGTGCTATGAGTACCAAAGGCACAAGTTCATCCCAGAATGGGATATGCCATTGAAGGGCAAAGTGACATCTTACGTGCTTCTGTCATTTATCTGTTGTGAGATGTGCATGACAGAGTGCAAGATGCACTGTCTCCTTGTATCTGTGTCCCATCAAATCCATTACCTCTACCCCACCTATGAGGTATCTCCATCAAATTCATTACCTCTGCCCCACCTATGAGGTATCTCTGCCAACAGGGAAGCTGAAGACAGAAAGGGAGGTGGTGTTCTGGGCACGAGAAGAGAACAGCACATCTTTGTGCTTGGAAATCGGTCAAACGTGCCCTTGGGAGTTGTGGAGGTAGGATTCAGTGGTCATTTCTACATCATTAAAACGATAGTTAGCCTCCAAGAAAGACCACAGCTTTTGGGTCAGCACCATTGCTAGCCCTATGGTAGCATCGTCTCTAGTTTGCTATGTCCTTGTCCCCAAACTGCCAAAAGGCTGCCAAGGGCCTCAGCTGCCCCAAGGACAGGCAGCCAAAGGCACAGCACGGCAGTCCCCTGCAATGAGCCGAGGTGCACTGCCATGCCTCTGTGTTGTCCCTCAGCCATGAAGATGGCCAAGTCGGAGGGGAGCTAAAGAGTTAAGAGAGAAGAGAGGGAGTCCTCAGGGCTTAATCAGAAGCAGAGAGGTTCTCACTTGAAAATACCAATTCACCTTGATAGCTGTGCTATGTGACACTTCTTATCTAAAGGGGAGCAGCAACTTCTGAAATCAGCCCTTGTTGCTGCGTTAAATAAAGAATAAGAGAGCCCAGCTTGTACTGGGGTGCACATGAGGCCCTGCACTAATAACACTTCTAACTCTAACCTTGGGGAGGGTTGATGTCTCCAGTTTCATTTATTTATCTCCACAGCAGAGATCAGTGTAAAACAAATTGTCTGAAATCCTCAGAGCAAATGGGAAAAGACGAGAGGTAGATTCATTTTAAGGCCCAGTAGCTTTGTGTCTTCCCCTTTCAATAACGGTGATAACCTAGGTGTAAAACATGTAATGCCTTAAGCAATCAATAGCGTGGTTTAAAGCTTATCACTTTAGAGAGAGAGGGAGCCAGCGATTCCCAGCATGAGGAATGCCAGGGCTTAACAATGGGGCTAGGAGGAGAGGTGTCAAGCCTTTGGCTTGATTGTGTGCTTTAGAAATCTGCATGATTGCCTGCAAAGAGTAAAAATAAATAAATAACTAAAAATGCTCCCACAACGATTTCAGCTTCCCCTGCCTCGGAAGCAATAATCACATTTGCACACATCATGGCATACAAGGCAAGCAGAGCTCCTCATTCATTTTGAATGTAGGTTTATTTGCTGAACCAGAACAGCTGAGACAGCTTAAAGTAATAAATATCAGCTGACACCCTCTGCTATTCAGCACAGTAATCCCAGAAACAATACATCACTGCAAAACAACAAACACACATCCTATCTTCTACCTAATCTGACCACAACCTGAATTCACAGTGATTAAAACTGCCTGCTACCATGTGGAAGCTGGAGAAGGGGAAAGATGGGAGCATTTCAGCACCAGCGCGGCCAGTGTCATAAAGCAGACTTTATGATGGGATTTACCATGGCTGGGAGCCTGACTGCATCAAGCATATAATGAGGGCAAAAGAATGACATAGCAAAATGCGAGAGGAAAGGTGAACTCCAAACAGGCTTGAAAAACGTAAGTAGGTCACTGAACTTTTAAAGTAGGAATGGATTTTAAAACTCTCTTCTGACATGGGTTAATTGACAGGGAAAATTACATTTAATTGTAAATACCTCCCTGCCTGACAATGATAAAGAAAAGAGGAATTGTCTCTGGCTCTACTGTGTTGTATCGAATTGATATGTGTAAGGCACCTTCTTCGTCTTCAGCCATCCTGCAGCTACAGCCATAGCTTCTAGACTAACTTTCTCAGGGTTGTAGGGGGTGGGGTGGTGGTGTTCTAAAGTGTCCCCAGATGCTTTGGAGAACAGCACATGCAAAGAAAAGCCAGAGAAACTAAAAGGTATGTTTGTAGTTTTTCTACTTAAAGTTTAAAGCAGTTCGGAGGGTTGGCAAGATAAGTGAAAACCAGGTAGGCTGCCAGGAACACAAAGAGCTGCTATGGGGAAGGCACACAGGAAGGAAGAAATGTTGCTTGAAAGAGTCAAGTCCAGAAGGAGTCCACTGTTGTCATCCTTTGTCCCTACACATTCTGTTCCTATATCTGCATGCTTAAAAGATGGCTCTGTGCAGGAAGAACAATCCCTACAGTAACATTTAGATCTTGATAGATGTCCTTGGGCTGCTTTGTTGAGACACAGAGACATTGGCAGGTACTCTGAGGATGGAGACGGATACACTATTAGTATTCCAGCCTCAAGTCAACCCTGGGAAAACTTAGCCAGGGAAGGATTTCAGATCTTTCAGCTTTGCCTCTCTTAGCTCCTTAACAAGCAGCTAGTAAACTTTACCAAAGCAAAGCGAGAGAACTCCAGGGAAGAGGATAATGCTTCTTGCAGAGAAATGCTGCTTAGCACAACCCCGCCTTGCTGCAGTCACATCTGCTTTTGTGCCAAGGGAGTTGTATTTGAACACCCTTTGGGAAAGGACTGGTAGTGCCTTCCCTGGGTAAAATAAAATGTCCTGCTCGATATTAGGCCACTGCTTGCTTATTCCCTGCATTATCAGCTTTGCAGTTATGGGAGTGAAGTAATCTTACTTCAAACACAGTGAACGAGTCCCTTCCACCCCATAAAAAGCCTCCTGATTTCAGCTCCCCTGCAAGCCAGGGATCAGGCAAGGCCACAAACTTGTGACCCCTAATGTGACCTTAAGGACAGTGGAGCTTAATCCTTTCATGTAATCCTCTGTCTGCCATAACAAATTGGGTCAGGCAAGTGCAAAAATTCTCCATCTCTAGCGTTTTTGGTATGTGTTATTTTAGCTGTCACTTTCTTCTCCCTCTGCACAGCTAGGACTGTACCTTCATTATCTGCCATTCCTTTGCACCTCCAGTCATCCTATGGACTGGCTTTTATAAGCTCCTGCAAGTACATTATCCATTGTTTTTGCCTGAGTGCAAGTCTTGCTTTTGTGCTCCGAGACCTTGCAACCCTGACGCAGCACTGTAGAGTTGTCCTTTATCCTTCTTAAAAATCACACCATTTCACCTTGTAATCTGCAAACATGGCTGCTTTTCCTCAGCCAGCACTGGCTCTGCTTGCCCTGTGAGAGCTGCAGTCCCTGGAATTGGTTTAAACCACGTTTACAAGTAGCCCCAGAACCTTAAGATGTGGAATCCTCAAGCAGCCTGCACTGGCTAAGACATCCTTAAGGGCAGGCATGTTCGGATTCTTTCCCTCATAGAAGTGCTGAATTCCAGCATCAGTGTAACTTAGGTCTTGGGCTTCATTCTCAGCTGGGCAGGGAGGAGAAGGTGGCTCACCCCTTCCCACAGTCCTTTGGGCCAGACCAGCTCTGGCATAAATTAGTGAAGTTTAGTGGCTACTCTCAGTTCCACAAGCTTTTAATGGTCTCCAGGGGGCCATTATACTTGGGAGACTGGAGACACAATACACTGCAGAATCGTTCTGGAGGATGATTCCTTGGAGCAGGCTGAGCTCCTAATGCCTTGATCGGAGGCTCTTGCTTCCAACAAAAAACAAGCTACAGAACCATGACACATAGCCTGGACCCTAAATAACAGCTCTAGCAAGAGGGCAAGCTGCAAAGCAGAGGAGTCCTGCCAGCTCTCATCCTACCCTGGATGGAGCTTTCACATGCTTGGAACTACAGCTGGAGCTCTGGCCACAAAAGACAATCCTAAGATTGCTCGCCTAGCACCAGAGAGCCACAGTGAGGCAAACAAACAGCTCCTTTAGGTTTCTCTGCTGTTTTTGGTGATCACCTTCTTCACTTGCTATACCCTGTGCAAGGGTCTCAGTGCAAGCTGGTGCACGACTCTGCTCCAGAGGCAGAGTACAAATGGCAGTGGTGGGGAGAAAGGCTTTCCTGCTTTCCTAACCAGGCCTGAAGGATGACATCAGACCCAAGCAGACATTTTGCTTGAAAATTCATCTAAGCATGCAGGATGTCACTCAGCCCTCAAGTGCACCCTGAACTCTGATAAACAGGAGAAATCCTGCCCATGGTTGCAGTCAGGAGGTAACAAAGTCTTCAGATGGCATACAAGGGGCTACCAGCTGGCATCCAGAGGAGACTATATGGAGTTTCCAGTTAATCCTGTCACCTCTCTTCTAAACCTACCCAGAACATTAATGGACCTCTTTTTCCAGAGTCCCAAACAGTTAATTTTAAAAGAGAAGATGGCAATATGGATTCCCTCCTTAATTAACAGTTTTATTAAATAACCCATTTCAAATAATAGTTAAATTCTCTAAATTTATATCATTCTATTAACCATAATCTAATCTCATTAACCTTGAAATCCCCAGTCTTAACTACCCAATTCTATACACATGGTGCTAGCAGCTAAACTAATTAAATGACCTTCAAACTATCTCCCCTTCATATACTGACATTATTTATCTTTGCTCATTGCTATTCCTCCAAGTTGCCACAAGACACTTCCTCTACGAACTCTGTTCCTTCACGTACTCAGTACTAGATATGCCACTACTTCTCCTTGCAAAATCCATCAGCAATGTGTCCAGTTTTACTCTAGCTAATATATTCCAGCAGCAGCGATGGTTAGCGTGCTCTCTCCTTGCCTTTCCTTCTGAATACCTGCTGCTTCCATGTCTACATTTATTTTGCTGTCGCTCATTGTCATTTCTTAAAGTCCTTAAAGCAATGACCCGAGATTTAACTACACAGCGAGAGGTCCCATTCTGAGCTGCTGGTAGAGATACTGTGTACCACAATCCTCAAAAACATCTTTCTTAATCTCACTCTTTAAATAAGTCCTTCTTTGATTCCCCTAAATTTTGAGGAAATCTCCCTTAAGAGTCCCAGGACTGCAGACATCATTCCTTTCTGGGCCACTTCAGGCTTAGTTTAAAAGCCACCTGCCAAATGACTTTGCTCAATGAATTTTCAAGAAAAAGGATAGCTTGGCATTCTTGCAGTCTGATTTGACAGGGCTGGAGTTACGGCAGAGAGAAACATAGGGGCTCTTTTTCCTATAAGCTGTAGAGTTTGTGACTCCCCTGACCTTTCTGCAATAATAATTTATGGAGTAAGCTGCAGTATTGAGGGCAATGAGCCTGCAGACAACAAAGCAGGATGTTATCTGGCCTGCATCAAAATTAATTTGTCTAGATAAGCACGATGAACAAAATATATAGGCCTGCAAATACTTTTATTTTGGTCTTGTCTACTGTTTTCTGGAAGTGAAGAACGCTGCAGCAGATTTCATTTCCCTGGTAAAGGGTGTGTGGCTGCATACTTGACACTATTGAATGTAGAGGAATACACTGTAGTTCAAGGAGAAGGCACAGTAAGAAGGAGCTATCAACAAAGTGTGCCCACAGGTCAGCCTGAGAAGGAGACACTTTTCAAACCTCATAAACAGAAAGTGACACTTTCCATCCTTTAGTTCTTCCACACTGAACATGTGTCCCTGCATTTCATCTACAGAGCTCACGTGGACTTCCATGAAGTAAAGGAGGGCCTGGAAGAAGGCGACCAATGCCTGCCTGCAACCCTGTGAAGAGCAGCCTCAGTTTCCTCATCACATTTCTTTAGACTTGAATACACACAGCCATTGTGGAATGCATTTCCCTCTAACACCACCACTTTGAAATAAAAGATTAGAGATGAAGCCTTCCATGAGATTGGCTACAACATAGATGAGCTAATTTCTATCTTAGTTACCTAAATAAAAGCCCTTTGGCAGACATCATCTACTATGTTTAGGCCTGAACATCAGAACTGCTGTACTGGTCAGACCAGTGGTCCATCCAGGCCAGCATTCTCTTTCTGTATGACAAGGAAGCAAACACTTGAAAGAAAAGGATCTCCTTTACTCTATTCTTCCCTTCAACCAAGGTTGTTCCTCATTCAAAAGCTGTCTCCAGACCTTAGTGGTCAGTGATTGCCTGTATTTCTCTTCTTCAGAAATTCGCTTAGTGTTTTTCTGAACCAATTGATACCTTTGGTCTCCACGACATCCTGTGCCGACAAGATCTGCAATTTAATTACACACACCTCGCAAAGAAGCACTTATTCTTATTTCTTTCAAGCTGCTGTCCAATTATTCCATGGGGAACACCCTTCCTTTGGCAACATGAAAACCAGCATATAGTCTACCTGACATGTTCAAACCTTATTTAATAAATCTTGAAGATGTTCCCATTCTCTGTCCTCTCTCTTCCAACCTGCAGGTCCTAATTTATTTATTATGATTGTGTACAGATGCCGCTCTCTGCTACTGATCATTCTCAACAGAGGATTCTCAAATACCTACTAATTCTCAGCAGATATAAGGGCAGTATTTTTTATGATGAGGGTAGTTAAGTACTAGAAGAAGTTACCTTGAGAGGCTGTAGATTCTTCATGTCTAGAGATATCTATAACTTGATTGGACAAGGTCCTTGGCAACCTCCTCTAGACTCACAGTTACCCCTGCTTTAAACATGAGGTTGATCTAGAGATCTCCTGAAGACCCTTCAACCTATTTTTTTTTGTTGGAATCTACGATTCTACTACTGCTCAGATCTTTTTAGAAGGGGCAGTGGCAGAAATGAATGTCATGTTCAACCAATGGGCCCACCATGCCTTCATTCTGCTGCAAAAGAAATGTTTTCTTGTTTGCTTTCTGCTAATTCTCTCGTGTTTGATTTTTCACTCTGGTCTTTGATGAGCACTAAGTTGCTGCTGCTCCCAGTGATCTGCTTCTGAGTAATGGCGGCTAATTTTAAGCCGATCAACACGTGTATAGTTAGGATTGTTGTTCCTCATGTGCATTATTTTGCACTTGTCAACACTGAATTTCATCTGCCATTTTACTGCCCACTGCTTCTGCAACTCTTCAAACTCAGCCTGAGATCTGACTATCTCGAAGGGCTCTGGAGCATCTACAAATAAGGTTTTACTGAAACTGCAGTGAAGATGTGTATCTTCACTATTCTGTTTCTTTAAATATCAGTGAAGGGAGGACTCCTGACTGCTCAGATTGCAAGCACTGCAAATATTTCATTAATTCAGGAAAGCCTAAGACCGAAATAAACAAACCTAGGTGCCATTTACATTACAAAGAGCTACTGTACTGCAGAAACCAGCTACAGGAGGAGAGCCAGAGACACAAGTACTACAGTTCAGCATAGGAACACATTTCAACCCCTTGGTGGGTTTTTGCTGCCCCACATGCTGTCGTTAGAAGTGGTCCTTGCCCTGCGTGCAACTCCTGCATTTCTCCTGATCAGAAAAATTGATCGGTTTCTCTGTGGCGCCTGGGCTGAGCAAAATGCCAAACAACATTAGTAGTGAAGGTAAATCAGATTTCTAAAGTGCACACTTGTAACAGTCAAAGGGGTTAATAGCAAAAGACAATTTGTTTTGTGAAAATGATTAACCTGACAGCAGTCTCTTTAAAATAAATCAATGTCTTCATTTGGCCCAGCCAAGGGGTCCGGGGTGGGGAGGCAATCACTCTCCCCTTTGCCAGGGGAGGGAGGGATCACAAGGGCCCACAGCTCCCCCTTCCCTTTGCACAGGCGATGAGACACATGGCCCCCGTGTTCTGCGCTGCAAGGGTTTGGCTGTGCTGACCCTCCTTCATGAGGCAGCCGGTCCAGCCCCACCCTGCAGATCAACAGACAACAATCTCTTACAGATGGCCTGCTGGCACAGCAAGCCTTCTCCAGAGCCTCACCTGTACTCCCTCTCCTGAGAGAGCTGAACAAGACTGGATCTGCCAGACTCTGTCCCGGATTGTGTGTAGGTTCAGTCCCTCGGCAATCTCCGAAGCAGGGGCAGCCGTCAGCAGATCCTGCTTGTTAGCGAATATGAGCACAGGGACTCCACTGAGCTTTTCTTCATCCAAAAGCTCTGCCAGCTCCTATATCATTTACAAGGGAGTGGGATGAGGAGAGAATAGAGAGAGGGAAGGGAAGAAAACCTTCAACCACCAGTGGTTGTCTCTAATTAGAAATATATTTAGGACAAATGCTGGAAGAATGTGTTCCACTGAAACCCAGATCTTATTATAAGAGAGCAAAAATGTATACAATCATCTCTGCCCAAGGTTCAAAAGCGATTTCTTCCAATTACAGGTTACAACAATCTTCATCTTGGTCTGAAATTAGCAGTTGCCTTAAAGGCTACAACTCTGTGTTTTGCCAGTCCCTGCTGCTAGGAGATCAAAACTGATGAAACAGCAAAACCCATGTAAATTGGCAGTATGAGGAATCTGTCTGAAGTTATTGCTTGACTGGCATTTGCACCTGAGCAGCCGTTGACACCAGCCCTGGTATCTTTGCTAATAATGACATTCAGGTCTTTGTTCCAAGTTTTATACACTGCAATTTGAGTGGGAGAGGACTGTTTCTTTCCCCAGAAATGGAGATTTCCCTCCCATAAGAAAATACTGATGCTTTTGAAGGCATAGGCTAGCTGAAGACAAGCTAGGTCAGCTTTACTATCTGCATCTTGGTTCAACATGCACAGCACACATTGGGTGGCATCTTGAGAAATGGTTCATCCAAAATTGGGTGACTCAAAGAGATTGTTTTACTAGCTCAAATCTGAATCTGCAGTGGATCAACAATGGCTGAAATACTTCATGTCTAGGATTGTGTAATGGCTTCATGTGAAGCAAGCAGAGCCTCAAGTCATTTCCCTAGGTGAACATATGACAAACCCAGCAGAACTTCAACCCGTGGGGACTGCTAGCAGATAGATGAGATTTCTGTGGACTCCTTATTTAGCTAGAAAAGTCTCATCCTCACAGATACTCTCCTGACATCTTTCATTCAGTGCCTAGAAACGTATGGATAAAATGAGTGCAGTTGGGGAGATGCTAAACTGCAGAGGAAACTTGACTCCCTCTCCCCAAAAGCACTGTTTGGTTTGGAAACCAAGATGAGAGAATGGAGTTATAAACAGAGTTGGCCAGGAATGTTTCCACAAAATAGGTCTTTCATCTGACACGGATGATTTATTGAAACCAAAAGTGTTTGCGGAAATATGAGGGGTCCAGGCTGACGCCGCCTGACTCAGGCAAGTGCTCTAGGCTTCTGTTGCCTCTCCCTCCCTTTTGTTCAACGAGCATTTTTAATTACTGATAGAAAATCAAATAGCTCCACCAGGGCTAAGATTCCACCCCAGCCCCAGAACAACCGATCTTTCTGCTGTTAGGGCGTGCCCATCATACTGGAGAGGAGAAAGATCAAGTGCCTCCTTCAAATCAAGCTGAACAGAGGGCTTTAAACTGAACCTTCAACTTCCAGGGAATAAATCTGCTGCTTGCTATTTTGGGACACCCTCGCTTTCTGAATTTTACAAAAGAAAATTCAAAAGTCCTATTTTTGTTCCATCCTGAATCACAAAACATTACAAAACATCCAAACTTTGCAAAACGGAAATCTTCTTTCCTGGCCAGTCCAAGTTACAAAGTTCTTAAGTTGTTTGGTTGTTTTTTTTTTTCCCCAATTACATCCAAAAGACAATCAAGTCAATATGATTTCCATTTCGGCTTCGTAAATAAGAAAACAGGATTCCTCAGGGTCTTGGCTTGGCAAGGTTTAAAGGACTCAGAGAAGATTTTGCTTTCAGTATCGGGCTCCATTTGCTATTATTGTATAACTTTAATGAAAACCGTTCCATTTAAACGGAATTAGGCTACCTATTTTCCTTCCTTTTTGCATCTACCAAAATAATGTGCATTGATGTTGAAAGGCAAGTCTCTCTTGAAATGCAAATTTCCCTCATAAACAACAAAATCATCTTCCTAACTTTTGTGTGCAAGGGGCACTCAGAAGCAGGGAGCGACTTCAAAGGAAGCTGGGCATAAGTAACTCACCTGACCCGTTTCTTCAAACCTCTTCCTATCTGCGCTGTCAATGACATAGATCTGAAAGAGAAATGAGATGGAAAGTTACCCTCCCGGCAGACATTCTTCCACTGTGTCACGTATTTAAGTAAAGCTGAGCCTAATAACTACGCTCCTGGCCACAAAGATTCCTGGGATTATTTATAGCAAATGTTGACAAAAGTTGGTGACGTTCTGGAAGGAAGCTCCTTATTTAAAGCTGAGGGGATGGGCAATCGCATTGGGAGGATCAGGAAAGAGCTGGAGGCAGCATGGGGGATGCTCTCACCACCTCCACGGCATCTATTATCTGAAAAGGAGACTGCCTAGCATCTTCTCAAATAACTGAAAGCTGAGCACAGAAGGGCAAACCTGGGGAGCCTGATGTGGTCTTTCACCCTAGTGGTGAGCGTACAAGCACTGCACTGGTGTGACTACACCATGCTGCCCTCTAGCAAGACAAATCATCTCCTCAATAAACCATCAAGGCACTTGGGGGGCAGATGAACATATGGGAACATTGAATTTCCACCACATGATTCTACCTATTAAGGGCTAATGGGTATAAACTACAGCACAGGAAGTTCCACCTCAGCATGAGAAAGAACTTCTTTACTGTAAGGGTGATGGATCACTAGAACTGGCTCCCAGAGAGGTTGTGAAGTCTTCTTCTCTGGAGACTTTCAAGACCTGTCTGGATGCATTCCTGTGCAACCTGTACTAGATTCTATGGTCCTACTCTGCCAGGGGGGTTGGACTCAGTTATCTATGGGGAACCCTTCCAACCCCTAACAACCTGTGATCCTACTGCAACCCCCTGGAGCAAATAGTTGAAGAGTAGGGCTGAATCCAGCCTGTGAGACTCTGGCTTCTGGTTGCAGCTTGTCCATCAGGATGATGACCCTGTAGGTCTTTAAGGCCAGCCTGGGTAGGGCTCTGAGCTATCTGATCTAGTATGAGGTGTCCCTGCCCGTGGCAGAGAGGTTGGAACTAGAATATCCTTGAGGTTCCTTCCAGCCCTGACAATTCTGTGATTCTATGATGGAGAAGACAGTGAGCAGCTGGTCACAAGAACTGAAAGCAGAATCCTGCCACCCACTCAGGGCTGGGCACCACATCTGATGTTCCATGAGGAGGTCCCAGACAGACACCTCTGCTCTGGTATGGAGAAGGATGGATGCCCCAGCCCACAGGATCCCTGTCTCCACACTCCCTAGGCAGCACACCTTGGATTTCCTTCCGTAAAAGCAAATAAGCCTTCTCAGCAAAGGCAGCTCTAGGTCCGCACAGGCTAAAAGCCTCCTCAAAAGGTCATCCTAAACATGTAATTAGTAAGCCCAACCATTGTCCTTTCCTGTAGCTATATCTATACACTCAGGCAAGAATAGCCTGGCTTCCCTTTTCCACTATTCAGTACAAGAAGGTTTTTGAAGGAGAAGGGTGACAGGAGAGCAGACAGGGATAGGACTGGTGACAAACACTGCACATTTTGCTTCCAGTCCCTGCCATTCCCGATCAGTGGTGATTGAAGCTCCTAGCATGTCATCTGCATGCTCTTTGGTGGCTTACAGGGAGCAAGTGTCAGCCTGGTTTTCAGGGAATAGATGAGCACAGCACCCTGCCATCAAGATAAATGGCATCCTTGCAGGCAGTCTCAGCATAAGATTCCATGCTTCCAGGATAATTTTGACCAGAGAGAAGGGGGAGGGAAAATCTCAAGCAGCAATAGCTATTAAACTGTACACACTCCCTCAATATGCAATCTTAAGAGTTGCTTGAAATGGGACCAAACATGCAGCAGGAGAATCTGTGTGCTAGGCCTCAGGAGGTAACCCGGCAACCCTGCAGACCTCTCTGCTGATCACTTGGGGTCTGAAGTCCTCCCGGAGCCAGGCTGATGCATAATGACAGAGGCTGGGGGACACGCGGTAGGGCTGGACGCAGCTGCGTGGGGCTGCGTCAGCAGCGCATGCACTTGGTGCCACGTGATGGGGAAAGGCCTGCGGGCACAGCCTGACACGCAGCCTCTCCCCGCAATGTGATCCCAAGCATGTGCACCCATCCTGTACCAGCTGTGCCCCTCCTCTACATGCACCAATCCTGTGCCCATCCTCCTCTCTGCCCCTCCCAAGCACTCACCCCTCTGCATCCCACACAGGGGTAGGAAACAAAGAGCAAAAGAAAGGAAGAAGCTGCAGGGCTGGCAGTTGTGCTCCAGGGTGACAGGAGATTGTCATATGTTCTCCTTCAGGACAGTTCAGGGGAGGCTTAGCAGCACACACACGCAATACTCAAGTGCTACTCCTCAGCTGCGAGGCGGTGCCTCCCATGTTACGGTACTTCTCTAGCTGGCAAGTAGGAGTTCTGAGTGTCAGCCAAGCTTCCTCCTGCACCGCTCTGTTCCTTGCTTAGGGAGCTATTTTGCAAGATGGGAATTAGAGACAACAGTGCTCGGGGCAAAAGCCGCAAAAGCACAGCACAGAGAAGGTAGAGTATGTGCAGAGTGCCTACTTCCAAACCAGAAAGCGCTGTGCCAAATAGCTGCAGGTGCCTGTCTGAATATGCAATCAGCCAGATATCCACACCTTATTTGCCTGGGTTAAGCTTCCAAATATCACAGGTGTGTGATGCAAGACCAAGCTCTCATTCAAAGGCACCTGCATAGATTTGAATTTGCAATCACTTCCTGCTTTTTAACACTCTTTAGAGGGTCCTTTCTGCTTTTTGCAATATAGTTTAGCAGAAGACAGAAGCAGAGGCTCCTGGGAACTGTAGTGTATCTCATCTCCACTGTCCTTCACTGTCCTTCTCTGGCCAAGGCCACACAAGAGCCTGTCTCTGGTGCTTGGCAGCACAGTTCATCAGATTGAACAGCCCTTGGAGCGCATCCAGAGAAAGGCATAGAAGTTGGTGAAGGTCTGGAGAATAAGTCTCATGAAGAGCAGTTGATGAAACAGCTATGGAGGAGGCTAAATGGAGACCTCATTGCAGCTGAGGAAACAGCTCTGGAGGAGGCTAAAGGGAGACCTCACTGCTCTCAACAACTACCTGAAAGGAGGTTGTAGTGCAGTGGGTATTGGTCTCTTTTCCTTAGCATCAAGTAACAGAATGAGAAGAAACACCCTGAAATTGTGCCAGGGGAGGTTTAGATCAGATATTAGGAGAAATCTCTTGACTGAAAGAGTGGTCAGGCATTGGAACAGGCTGCCCAGAGAGGTGGAGGAGTCACCATCCCTGGAAGTGTTCAAAGAACATATAGACATGGCATTTCAAGGACACAGTTTAATGGCTATGGTAGTGCTAGGTCAACAGTTGGACTCAATGATCTTACAGGTCTTTCCCAACCAGAACAGTTCTATGATTTTATGTCAGAAAAAAAGCGCTTGAGAAAGATATTCCCATAAAGTTGGGTGTCTACTTTGAGCAACGTGCCAAAACAAAATCTGGAGCAAGTAGGTTTGGCAAGAATTGCAGGTGGTGGGACTGGATGAAGAAATAGCATGAGAGATAAGTTGGCTCAGTTTACAGATGCACAATCTGCACCAGGTTTGTAAAGGAATAAAATTAATGGTTAAAATGTGAGGGCTGGTAGAAAGCCTTGATCCCAGTCTTGGTGTGTATGGACACAGCACTGATCTGAGATGCCAACAGCTCCTAATCTGGGACTGACTAGGAGTGCACTGCATGGAGTGCAGATAGGGTAGCTCAGGTCCACAGCATGCACCAGCTATTCCCTCTGAATTCACAATGCTGCTTCCCCCAAACTGATTTTGTTTCTACCTACCTATTTCTTACTCCCATGAAAAGAAGGGCATTATCTGTATATCGCTTTAACTGGGGTGGGCAGAGGGCAAAGAAAACAACTGCCTTCATCTCCTTCAGTCCTCAATTTCAACTTTATTTCTAAAGTTCCCATGCAGCACAAACTGGGAAGGGTGGAAGCCCACAAGCTGATGTAGGTCATTACCTTTGCCAGTAGAGCTTTCCAGATCCTGTGTTGCAGTTGCAGTCTACAGTCTGAGCACCTGCCACAGTAAGCACAGATCTCCTAGCTGCTGCTTTGCAGTGTTGACTTCGACCCGAAAACCTACTGCCTCCCCACCACAGACAGCTGCAAAGCTTGGATTCAATGGGCACAATCAAATCACCTCACAGCCATGCCACGTATGCTTTCTCAATGGCCACAGAGCAATGTGTGAAGTATATCCTGCTACGTTCTCAAACCTAGATCTTTTCCCTAGGGAGACCACACCACTACTTGTTGCAAGAGCAACCAACCAGGTTTATGCTGTGGTGGCTATCCTCATAAACCAGATTCCAAGCTAAGACTGAACTGGGGGATCTGCACAAGAGATTACTAAGGGTTTTATTAGTCCTGTTTAAATAACAGTTTCAGCTGGACAATGCTTTCTAAACCTGAAGGCACAGCCAGGCCCTTTGGAGCCATGACCTGAGCCTTGGAGCAGAGAGTCCTATTCCTAGTTGCTCTGATTCTTCTGTGGAAGCGCACTGAAGCACATTATTGAGTATATGTGAGTGATGGGAGGGAGGAAGGGCACCTCTCCAAGAGAGCTTTCTGCTTTCCAATGGGAGCCCTGCAGACCTTGCCTCTTCTCTGTTTTCAGAAGCAACATTGCTTAGGATGAGGAGAGGCCTGGAGTCCTCAGCCTGCCTTCATCCAGATACACATGGTTGCATGTTAGAGGTGCTCTTTTAAAACTAGTCAGGACAGCATTTGGAGGGTCCCAGGGTAGTGTGCTCTGGCATGGAAACAAGAAGGTCCTGAATTATTAATATAATTGTAGTCATCTGTAGCTAATTGTACGGTAATTGCAGCGAGAATGTCAAAAACATTAAAAGACAGTCTTATGATGAAAGAAACAAAGGAAAAGACATGGCTGTCTCTCTATGTCACTCAGTCAGAAGCTTTCCTATCTGATGCTGGACACAGCATCTAATTCTGGTGTGTCTCAGTTTCCCCATCTAGAAAACAAAGGCACCATACTGACTTACCTCTACATGTGAGGCATAAGTCACTAATACCCATGCTAGGCCTCCAGAGACCCGGTGAAAGGAGCTATAGATGGGAAAACTACAAGTTATTAATGTTCTTGCATCTGAAGGAGATCAAGATGAGAGGAAAGGAACTGGCTATAAGCAGCACCATCTTGCAGAAGTGAAAACATACAACTGAATGACTTCTCCAAACATCACTGTATTTTTCTTGCTACACTCAACCAGTCTTGCCATTTCACTCAGAATAACTCTTGTTACAATGGCAATGGTGTTTCTGAGGACTGGCACATTACACTACTTGTTCCTGACTTTCTGGCTGAGACCTTGGAAAGTCATTGCATGAACGCAGCATTCAACTGCAGCCAATACTCACAAGGATATCAGTGTTTTCAAAATAGTTCCTCCAGTACGGCCTGATCTTCCTCTGTCCGCCTATGTCCCACACATTCAGCTTGAAGCCTTGAGACTGTACACTTTTGATGTTAAAGCCCTGGAAAGAGCAGAAACAAAGCCAGAGCATATACCTGAATGGCTGGATCACGTATATAAGCAGACATTAACACCTTATATATCCCATGCCTGCAACATGCAGCAAGATGGACTGGGCAGTCACAAAGATGGATTGCCTGCGGGAGAGGCACTGGTGAAAGTAAACACAGCCACCAAACTATCAGTTTGCCAGTGTTCTTAGGTCAAGGGTTGACACTGTCATGGCTATGGAGACATATGACGCAGTTGGTGCACTGGGAGAGCTCAGCAGGGTGGGTGCAGGAAAAGGTGGGAGAGCTGCAGATAAGGAGAAAACAAGGGTGCTGTGAGAAGCAGAAGTGAGCTTGTGAAAGCTGAGTAGAGTCCCAGCTAACACGAAGCCAGAGGTCTCAGCTCAATTCGACACGACACAGCTAATGCCGGGCTTAAAAGAGCAACAGCTGCACGTCTGAAGGGTCCATTTCATCAATTAGAGCACCAATTGAAAGGGCATTCAAGTAGAAAAACAGGATGTGGCGTGGGCTGGCAACACCATCCTGGGGACTGGGGCTTGGAATTGGGGTGTCAGGGATGGGAGCTTCAGCAGGCAGCTACGGGGTGGGGGGAAGGATCTCCCATAGCTCTCTAGCAACCTCCTCTGGTCAACACAAGAGCGATGCTGCAGCGCTTTTGATGGGAGATATCCTTCTGCCCAATTCCAAGGCTCAAAGAAAAGGGACCAGAGGCACCAGAGAGGGAGTGTAGGAATACACAGAATTCTTGGAGCTAGCTGGGGAAAGATACATGGAGACAGAGGTTTGCCTAGTGCTGCAGCATCCCTTGTACATATCTCCTGTTTGGCAAGGACAACAGGAACAAAGTTTCATCCATGCAACGCTAGCATGACCCACAAGCCTTCAGAAGAACTCCATGGCACTCACCCATTTTTGCACTACCTGACAGATCTGGCCTGATGCTCTTTGGCTCCTTCAGAGAACCTCCTCTTTTGCAGAAACATATAAACTTAATGGTGTACCAGGATCCAGTTGCTCCCTCTTTTACTGAAATACTCTGCTGAATCATTAGTGCTTTGTATAATAAGGTAGATGGGATCCACAAGAACTGCCTTGGGCAGTGAAAGGCCTTACCTGCGTTGGTGTGATGTGGCTGATATCCTCAGATGCCAGCTGTTTCAGGAGTGTGGTCTTGCCTGCATTATCCAGTCCCAAGAGGAGGATTCTCACCTCCTGGTCTGGGGTGCTTTTCAGTTTACGCAGGATTGATAATAAACCCTAAATTCACAAGAAAGATCATAGCTGTTATTTCTCTCTGACTCTCTCCTTATGCCATACCATGTCAGGCCTTCCACCCTTGAAATAGGTTCTGTACAGCACTGGATCCCAGGACACAGAATCACAGACTGTTAGGGGCTGGAAGGGACCTCGAAAGATCATCCTGTCCAACCCCTCTGCCAGAGCAGGATCACCTAGAACCAATCACACAGGAACATATCCAGTCAGGTCTTGAATATCTCCAGAGAGGGAGACTCCACAACCACCCTTGGCAGCTTGTTCCAGTGTTCTGTCACAATCATGGTGAAAAAAGTTTTCCTCATGCTTACATGGAACTTCCTGTGCCTCAACTTTCACCCACTGCCCCTTGTTCTGTCCTTAGGCATCACCACAAAGAGCCTGACTCCCTCCTCTTGGCACTCATTCTTTACATGTTTATAAACATTAATGAGGTCACCCCACAGTGTCCTCTTCTCTAAAGAGCCCCAGCTCCCTCAATCTCTCCTCGTAAGGAAGATGCTTCATTCCCTTAATCATCTTTGTAGCTCTGTGCTGGACTCTTTCGAGCAGTTCCCTGAGGTCCTTCTTGAACTGGGGGGCCCAGAACTGGAAGCAATATTCCAGATGTGGCCTCACTAGGGCAGAGTACAGGGGGAGGAGCACCTCTCTCAACCTACTAATCACAGCCCTTCTAATACACCTACACCTTGAAACCCCTTTCTGCAGTTCCTATTCATATTTCTTCTTTTATTCTTGCCCATATTTTTACTTCAGCTCAGAGAGTATAGACAAGGTCTGAGACAGCACAAATGTCACTCAGAGGGGCGCGCCACAGGCTGCACTGCTTGCCACACAGCTGTTTGGCATTCCCGGTGCCAAGAAGACACTGCCTACACATATCATGTGTAGGAGCTGCAAACCAAGTCCTTGTGAGCTCTTCGTTATCTTTATCAGAGGGAAAACCCCATTAATTTAATCTCCCTCCTAGTTAACCACAGGTTACTAAGTACCTGACATCGGTTCTTTTCATAGTAACTCCCTGATCACCTCGAACCCCGTTTGCCTGCCTAAAACATGGTGGACCCATGGGGCACGTGCAGCTCTGATTCTCAGGATTGAGCACTTAACAACTATCTCAGATCACCACACATGCTTGCTAAGAAAAGCACAGTGGATTTCAGTCATTAGACAGGCTCAGCTCTCTGAGCTGACAGTATCACTCAGGATTAGGAAATGGAATATGCAGGTCAGCTCATTTACAACCGTACATGTTACAGCAGCACACCCAAGCTTCTGGCAGTGTCAGAGCTCAGAGACCTGCACCTCTTTAAAATGGCTGGAAAAAAGTATTCTGGATCCTGGCACATAACCAAAAGATGCAAATCACCCCACTTCCACCTGCCTCTCACTGCCCAGTCTGGCCCCACAGAAGCCAAGGGCACAGGAGCAAGATGAGTCCATGACTGCCTGGGTGTCCTTGGACACATTGCCGCCCTGTTCTGCATCTCCCTGCTTGGCAGGGACCACTCTTTGAAGCCTGAGCAGCACCGAGCAGTGCGCATGACACTGAGCTCCAGCCTGGGGACACAGATGCTCTCGCAACTAATTTGCTTGAGCAAATCTGGAAGAGGAAAGCACCTACAGCCCTATCTGGAGCCTTTGGGCCTCCTGCTCTGTCTCTCCCAGGAAATTCCCATGTTGAAGCCCAGAAAGACCCAGTGCCAGGAACTAAGTCCAGACATCACCTCAAACCCAGGCCCTTGGGACCCATCTCTCAATCTTTCCATTCTCCCACCTGCAAAAGGGAGACAACGCTTCTTGTTGACCTACAAGGGTGAATCAGTTAATGTCACAAAGTACTTTGTTGCTATGAGAAACTACACCCTCTAAATATTCCTGCTGGGAGCCAAGGACTATCTAACCCATGAAGCTTGCTTCCAATCCCTCCCAGATCACAGCAATCAGAAACCTGTCCTCCAGATAAAGAGCTGCGGGACACAGTACAACTGCCATTGCTGCAACACCCCCCAGCCCCTCCGCCCTGTAAGACTGCCTGCCCTTCTGGCACTGAGCCCCAGCTCAGCCTCTTGGAAACCACCACTTTTGACTGCTCATCATACTGCTCCAAAGTGGGGAGCGTTTTGGAAACGACACAGCACTAGAGGTCATGGTGCCAACTCGTTCAGTAAAGCAGGATGAAAACAAACTCAGATCCAAACGCATGTGAGAGTCAATCTACCCCTCTGAACATCTGCAATTTGGAAGTAATTTATTGGTTTTCCTTTTAACTACCAGACACAGCTCAAAATACATGCATGGTGTGTAAGCAACTTAGCAAAACTGGGTTTGAAGGATATTTCTGGAAAGTTGCTGGATTGTTACTGTTGCTTGTGCTTTCAAAAAGCCTGTGGAAAGCTGAGATAGAGAAATCTAGTGCTCATGCAAGAAACAGCGAAACTACAGCCTTAGAGCCCAATAAGCGAGCTCAGAGTATCACCCATTTCATAAACAGGCTGTAAAAAAAAGGAATCCAGGCCCTGTTCCAGAGCTGTTAATCAGTGAAGGGCTCTGCTTGATAGAGGGTGCCATGCCTGCACAGAGCAGGCACAGTAAATCTCCAAACTGCTTTTAGTGAAAACATACAGGCCCTGAGGCCCAGATGCTCACAGCTGGCTCTCACCCATGGGCTCATAGCTAATGAATTTGAAGTGCTGCATTTAGCGCAGCTGCAGGCCCTCCCAACCCAACAGCTCATCTCCCTGGCCACAGTGCCCAGCCCCTGTTCTGCCCTGATGACAGCGTGTACTTCTACATGTCTGAGGGAAAAGGAACAGCAATAAAAACTCCTCTGATGTTTACATGCATGTCCTAAGTGCCCTTGATGTAATTAAACTCCACAAGTTTTAACTGCATGACTAGCAACACATTTTCTTTTCACCTGCAGTCGAATTTACAGTTGTGTTTGTTGGCTTGTAAATTCATGGGTTTCAGCTTGGTGTGGACAGACCCCACAGGAGCAGGAACTCTAAAATTCACACATTCTCTCTCCTTTGCAGGGAAAAACAGAATTTCCCGTTCTTATGGGCCTGACCCAAAGACAACACACACCAGCCAAAGGACCACTGCCGACTTCAGAGAATTCTGAATCAGTCTCTATTATTTTAGTTTATTGCTCACAGTTAAAAAAAGAAGCTGTTGAAATGCTAATCCTATTCACAGCACTACTTGTTAAGAGCAGGGCTGTGTATCCCAGAGTAGATCAGGATTAGGAGACTTTATGTTTCAGAACTCGACTCCAAAATACTGAGTGCAAAGTAGTGTATTACAAAGTATTGCTTATCTACCATGGAGCAATTCTCAGGGGTTGGAAAGAGGAACAGTTGTAAATGTTAATAGAGCTTCTCCCATTGTAGACAAATGCTATTTCTGGGCTAGTATGACAGCCTATGAGAAAACGATCAGCATCGTTCCATATTCTGCTCAAGTGACACTGCTGCATGGCTGATCACAGGATTATCTGGGGTAGCCAATAGAAGAGAGGATATATATAGAAATAAAAGTATTCTCTAAGGTATAAAGTAAGCTGATTTAAAAGGCTGGAAGACAAGCAAGCCAACAGAGAGAACCGGACTTTATTTCAGTAGCTGCCAGCATAGGTTACATGGTTTGTAGACACAACTTAAAATCAAGAGCCAGATAACATATTGGTTACTAACACTGTTATTATTTTGTAAATGTTATTTAAAACTAGCACTCAGCACTCTCCCTCTAGTTCATGAAAATTTAAGATTAAAGAAAGCTTTGCTCAGATGGGTTTATAACATTTTTTGTAAAAATCTTTTAATTGGTCTTATAAGTACATTGGTTAGGAAGACAGAGAGTACTTCCTGATAGCTTAGCAGATTGGAAAAAATAACTCCTGCATGCCACTGATATGTTGAATAAGCAGCCCTTACTGTGCACACACTGGTGGATGCACACTTCCCTGCTTGCAAACATGGCACTAAAACAAACTTGGGCTGGTGGGAGTCAGAAAGCAACTCTTGTGTCACTGATGGGAGATGTTAGGTAGAAAGCCATGAAGTGAGAAAATTTGGTGCAAAGAAGATGCTCAGAAGCCACAGGAGAGGAGTGAGCCTTTGAAGCAGGGCAGTAAAAAACATCTCAATGCTGAGGCCTAACCTGCAGTGAGGAGATGCTCACGATGCCTGCACGGCGGCCAAGCCAGCAGCACTAACTCACTGTAAGTGTCCTGGGTGAGCAGCAGGACAAGTCTCAAGCAGGACAGTGGAGATGTTAGCTGGCTGAGGAGCTGCAGAGAAAACTCACAGGAATTATAAGGGCAGCACATCATTTCCACAAAACTAAGGAGACTGCGGCATCTGTAACAGAGGAGGGAACTGCAGATGCTGTTCAGATAATGAACAGCACGGCGTGGCAGCACGTGCAGCCTCTGGAGAAGGGCAGCCATAGAGAGCAACTCAAGGCTGGGCACAGTCAGACAGCAACTGCTCCTCTTTCACCTCTGGGTTAAGCAAACTATGTTCTATATCAGACTGGCTTGTTTAAAAACATCTTTGTCCTTGGTGGAGAGGGTTTTCTTTACAAGCACCATGAGGAGACAGACTGATGGGGTCAGCAACGAGGGGACTGCATTTTCCACACAATGACTGGGAACATACAAAAAAAGGGAAAAAAGACTCCCAACAATTACTATGAAATCAGTGTGGCATTAAATTCAGGGATGCAATTAAATGGGCAAGAGCACTCATAAACATGTTGAGCATGAAAGCAAAAGCTAACCATCTTATTAGCATCCTTCAGAAAACAGAGATGTGTGGTTTTATGAAAGTGTATCATTGCTAGGTTTAAAATACCCACCGAATTATCAAAGCACTTTCAGTTATAGCTACATGCTGTAATCCTACTCTCTTAAAAAAAACCCAACCAACAGTCATATATAAAAATGCAGTGACTTTTATAGTTCTATCTAAGGGTTTTGTGGATTTATTCAGTTTTAAATCCATGCTGTATATGGGTCTTTGGAACTAGTTGATGCATGTAACTACATCCTGTACCACAGAAGCCGCTGAAAGAAAGATTCAATTTATAGGCCAAAGCAGAAATTGGTTTGGGACAAACAGAGCATTGAGATAATCTGTTTAAATATTGTATCAGATTGGCAATATAAACCTATAGTGGAAAGAACAATTTCCCCTTGTACTGAGGGCTGGATAGACAGGGCATGGAAAAAGCATGGCCCACAAGCTGCTGTGGAGCATAGTTGAGTCCTATTAGGAAACAAAAGTAAATGTGTTCTGTTTAACTTTATTAGCCATAAAGCTCAGATAATGAATTTAAAATGAAACTACCCTCAGTTACCACCAATTGCTTATCTACTAGATGTGGATATTTAGCTAGAATCAAAACAGTTCACCAAGACAATATACAGACACAAAGCTCAGCACCTCAGTCTGCTGCTGTGACCACATTTCCCCCATCTCTACACAAACACCCTCTTCCCTGATGCTGCAATCACAAGTCACTTGTCATGACCCTCAAGGCCCTTCCTAGCCAAGTATACGTGCTCTGGAATCGATGACTTCTGTCTCCTCATGACTCAATATGCCAGCTCCAGCATTGCTGAGCTCTCTTCTCAAACCTTTGTGCCTTTCCTACAACCGTGGGAGAAACATCCATAAAACTACCCCAAGATTCTCCTGTTAATTCCTTCTCTGCCACACCCACAATCCTTGAAGAGGTTTAGACAGTGAATGTGCCAAGTTCAAACCTGTTTTGGACTTTCCTTACCCATATCACTTGGCTATCTCTCACCTCAGACAGACTGTACTTCCATGGCATAAGGAATGTCTCCATGCTCTGCCTGCACAGCACCTAATGCAGCTTGGGCCCAGGATTTACTTTTAATTAAGCACTATGATAGCAGTTCGCTATTCTCAAAGAGAAAGTGAAAAAGAGAGGATGCACATGGTGGTGTCAAAACGTACTGCAGGAGAAGGTGACATGGAGAAGCGCAAGGGGCTTGGCTGGGCCAAAAATCCTGTCTTCAGCAGTGGATATTTGAAGCTACATTTGTTGTCTAGGGTGTGATACTGTGCAAACAGAGCTGGAGGAGGGGAGTCCTTCCTGACAACTGCACTGATTAGCTGGTGCCCCAAAGAATGACGTTTGATTACCTTTATCTTCGGCTGCAGAGCTGCAAATGTCACTCACGGTCATAAAATCACTCAGTCTTTTTCAAAATACAACCAAAGTAAATTAATCTATTGAGTGCAGTTTATTCAATACTTCTTACTCTGGCAAAACTCCCAAAAAATCATTTGCTTGCTGCATGTCTCCACCATATGGTGTCATTCAATGCAGACTTTCTTTCCTGCATTGAAATCCAAAATTCAATGGAGTGGAGTCACCTACAGAGTTTTCCCAGCTCAAACCTACTAACACAGTTTTCTGTGAAAGATGCCACACAGCACTTTCTGGTTTGGAATATTAACCAATACCAACATGAACCCTCCTTTCATAATAAAAATCAAAACTTCTCTATTTCAACAAGTTTGAAGGAAGGAGTTTGTCCTGCACAGAGGAGAGCTGGCAATGGACAATGTCAGCAGTCTTTGTCCAGTATCAGAATCCGAAAGCCATGTCCAGCTGCTGGTATACAGATCCCTTTCCAGGTAGTTTCTCATATTAATGTCTCAACAGCCAGTGAAATAAACCAAACACATAACATGAAACTGTAATGAGAAACTAAAGCAGCAAGGCACTATTAAAGCTCTTGAAAGCATTTTGTTTAATGGGGACGTTTTAAATACAGCTTTACTGCCAAACAACAAAGGACAAAAGAAAGAAATCCTGGGCACTAAGTATATCTACAGCAGGCATCAGATAGATGCTGGTTTTGCTTGAAACAAGAGCTCAAGACCAGGAGAAAGACACCTGACTATGCATTTAGCCATGCTTGTATTTCATCCACTCCATCAGATCTGCCTAGTGTCAGCCAGACACTTCATGACTCAGTTTCCTCAACTGTAAAATGGGGCCACACTTTGACAACCCTGTTTTTTACAAGATGATGTCATCCTCAGTCAACAGTTTCAGAAAAACACTGGCCATCCTCTGGCCCCACCATCTACCAGTAACAGACTATCTCACTTGGTAAAGACTGTTATTACCGTGACAAAGAAGCCACAAGCTCTGCTTCACAGCATTTCCTAAACTTAGGAAAGCAGTGCATCTTTTCATGTCACATCCTCCTTTCGTCCTTGCTGTGCACCCAGCACAGATGCTGCTTAACGATAGCAAAGATCTCAGTGCTCCACATCCCTCATGCTACGCAGTTTTATGGCACATCTTCCTCTCCATGCTCCACCTATGACCTTCTACCACCTCTGCCCTACAGCTGTGAGAAATGCTCTACAAGAGGAGACACTTCCCTTCTGTACTTCCTCACTTGGATGAGCACTGAAATAATTTAAACCTCAGCATTAAAGCTCTTATCATTGCAGTTGGAGAAAGCAGTCATTGAAGGGGTTTTAAGCACCTCCCAATGCAATCACGACATGCCAGAAACGTGCTCACAGGCAGATACCATAGCTCTGATGGCAAGCAGTAAATTGTTACATCAAGCTGTCTGGATCCTTTCTGACTGCTGACCCACACCTCCAGGCTGCCATAGCTGCTTTGAATATATTTGCTGGTATTTCAGTTTCTATAACACAGGATTACATAGTTTCTCTACACAATCACAGAAACTCAACCGAGTTTATGCTTCTATGGGATTATTCTGTTCTAGCAGAAATTGTGAACCTGTGCAGCACTCCACAGTCCTCTGCACAGTCCCATCAGTCAACCAGGCACCCCAGAGTGCCACCCATTCTGCCTGAGAGGTTGCAATGAAAAAAAACCCACAAAAACAACAAAAAACAGGCAAAGAGGCAGTAAAGTGTTGTATGAAATAAAACAAAAACTGGAAAACACCCAGTTCACCCTTTCCATGCACAAAGAACCTGGATAACAGCAACCAGATCCTAGACTACACTAGTTTATCACAGGGCTGAAGCGTAGATTTGGCCAGCAGCTGCTGCAGGCCAAATGTGCCCCACAAAGCACTGCAATGCTGGAGGCAGCTGCCCTCATCTTTATGGCAGATGTCCATCCTGTGATGGCTTCAGTGTCTGGTGTGATGCTATCGCCAACTGATATAAAAAAAGAACAGATCCCACAGACCTTATCTCAATCTATTTCTCTGTGCCCCACCATGTGGGGACACAGACACAAGGAGCTGCCTTGGCTATTTGTGCTTATGCCTCCTTCTGTGCTGTCCACTTAGATCCGGCTTGTGTCCAGAGGTCTCCTGGACAAACACAGCTTCACCCTTAGGAAAGACCTTTCCCCACTGCTATTTCCTTCTGCCAGTGTTTTCTGAACATGCTGCATCCTCAGCAGTGATTCCCCATCTACTGCAGCTCTCTCTTATCACTCACCTCTCTCACCCTCACCCAGCAGCTCCAACTCTTCCTTCCAGTTCTCGCTTCATGTTGTCAGTATCCCACTTTTCCCATCCCACCTACTCTAGCATTTATACCCAAGCTGTTTCCAACAGCCTAGTCCACCATCCAACCTTACCCCAAACTCAACTCACACCACACTATACCCCCACAACCTACCTCCCAGCATTGCCCTCCACCCTAACCAGATCTTTTGCTGCATCATAATTCTCAGTTCCTTCCTTCAGTCCACACTGCACCCTCTCACAAAATTAATTTCTCCCCTTGGACATTTCTTTCCTCCTTGGATCCTCTCATTCGCTCATCAGCATCAAAACCCCACTTTCAGCCCTTTCCACAGTGTATTCTTATCTTGTCTTTTCAACATAGACTGCCCCTGATCTCTCCATCCTCTGGCAGAAATTCCAGCAGACTACCCTAGTCAGTCAACACTGACTATGTTTTCCGAGTGACTCACCAGACTGCTCATCCCACTCAATTGGCAGCCTTCTTGCAGACCCTGAGCACTGCACCATAGTCCTGTCCATCCCTGAAAAACAACCTCTTTAATCCAGCCTCTCACAGACTGGTTTTCTTGGCAAGACTGAACTTGCCTTTCACTTTCTGAGGTTGTTTATCAACAACTGGCCTCTCCACCTCCACAAATTCTCCTACTGTTCCATCAACTCCTGTAGCCAGGATCCAAGCCAAGGGTAGCCATCTCCCATCTTGGCTGAATTGTCCAGTGTCTGTTCACAACTGCAGATGCTCCCAGACTTTCCATGGTCAATCCCCAAACACTCTCTTCCATAATTGCAAGATTCCATGACTGCTCCTTCTCTTCTTAAGCCAAGTAGCCAACTGTCCCCAGTCCTGTAAAGCACCCAATCTTCCATCCTGCCTTCCACACTGTGCCTGAAGCAACTTCAGGCAGACTGATTCCATCCCAACAAAGGCCTCACCATAGCATCCTCAAGCGCCCCAGCTCCTGCAAGGACCCAGCTCAATTCTTCCCATTCTCCAGGTCCCACATAGTCCCCAGCTCCAGCCAAGAGCCTAGTCCCAGACAGGGCCACCCATGGGTGAAAGCCCCAGCTGTACACTTCTAACGACATTGCTTTGATTGGGTGTCCCCAACCTCCATGTGCAACTGGATGTCCCTATCAGATCCCCGGCGATCTAGGCCTGCTAGGCCCCCTGCGTGGGCACCTCCAGTTCTGATGATCCCAGGCCTGTCAGAACCCGCGGGTAGGCGTCACCAGCCCTCACGGTCCTAGGCCTGCCAGAATGCCTGCCCTGTAGCTGGACGGGCACGCTGGCCTCATAGCTCAAGACCCGCCAGACCTCTGAGTGTGTTTCCGGCCCCCATTACCCCAACCTCCACTGCAGTGGACGCCTCAGGCCTGCTAGGCTACTCATTCAGGTGGGCGCCGCCGGCACTTCGCTGCCCGCCGGCCCCAGACCCCCAGAGACCCCAGACTCAGCCGCAGCCGCAACCCCAACCCAAGCCTCAGCCTGGCAAGTCCCCCGTTACAGCCAGCTTCCCCTTGCTGCCCGCCACAGGCCCGACACCCCCCACCTCACTCACCATCCTCTGCGCGGCTCCGGGGTTACCATGGGCAACTGCGTCACACACACGCCGGCGCTACGTAAAGCGTCAGCGCTTCCCGCCGTACGTACGGAACGTGCCGATGCCCGGAGGCAGCGGCTGAGCTCAGCGCCACCACCAGGGCACAGACGCCAGCGCGGCTGGGCCCGCCCCCTCACCGGGCGCATGCGTACAAGAGGCCACCCGGGCGGCGTGGCGGGGAGTATGGGTGTGGTAGCTCGGTTCTCTGTGATTGGCTGACAGTGGCCACGCGTCGGGCTTCGTTGCGGGCCACGTGGGCGGGAGACAGCTGCCGAGGGGGTCTGGGGACTGCAGGTAGGGCCACGTGGGGCGCGCGGGCGGGGCGGGGATGAGCCGTGCCGAGCCGTGCCGTGCCGAGCCGTGCCGTGCCGTGCCAGGCATCTGAATGCTGCGAGGCCCGTGCAGCGCCGTCGGCAACGTGCCGGGCGGTGCCGTGCCGTCCCGACCCACCCCACGGGGATCGTGCCGTGTGGGACAGTATGACGGGGAGCGCGTAAGGCCGTGGAGCGCTGCGGGAAGCGTGCGCTGCGGTGCCATGCCATGGGAGGATGCAGTGTGGTGGCGTGGAGGAGAGCAAAATAGTGTTGTGGAGGTGGCTTTCTGTTACCGAAGATATGCAATGCCAATGCCGTAGGAGGGTGCAGTTATTAAAGGAGCTGTGCAGTGCGGTCGCAGGAGGGTGCAGTGCCCCAGCAGTTGCAGGCAGTATTCACGGGCACATGTAGTGCAGGCACAGGAGGGTGCAGTGTAGTGCTAAGAGGGCATGCAGTGTCGTTGGAAGACAGAGCATAGTGCGAAGAGACACAGCACCAGACTGTATGCACATGAGTGACGGATGCAGTGTAATACCCCAGCAGGGACTGCTTGCAGGACAGTTCTGTGTAGCTCTGTGGAGGAGATGAGCTGAGTCCCAAAGTGTTGTGCAGCAAGGTCCCGCCACAGGAGTGGATAGTGCAAGCTGAGGGACCACATGCAGGCAGGATGGTATGTGAAAGAGCAGCCTCACTGCAGCATTCAGCTGGCAGCAGGGATGCAGAAAGTTTCCAGGCTCAGGGCTGCTGAAAGTCCAACTTACCCGTTAAATAATAACCTGCCACAGCTCTCGCTCGGTTAACCTTTCCTGTGGCTGTGGCAGGCCCGCACTCAACGCAGGATCTCTCCAAGCTGCCTTTTGCCTCTGTGCAGACCTGCGCTGAAATGGCAACTATCCCTCTTGGCTTCAACATCGATGCCCCACGCTGGGACCAGAGCACCTTCATGGGGCGCCTGAAGCATTTCTTCAACATCACTGACCCACGGACAGTGCTGGTACCAGAGAAGGAGCTGGACCAGGCCAAGGCCATGGTGGAAAGCTGCAGGTGAGGGGCGAGGGTGCAGCCAGGGCAGGTGCCGTCCTTGTGCCTGCAGCTGTACCTGATTACCCTGCATGGCCACAGAGGGTATGCAGGCAGTCATTCCCAGTGGGCAGGCTGTGACAAAACATCTGTTGGAGTTGGTTTTGGGGAACTTTCCTAGGATTCTAGACACTCAAGCTGGGACAAGTTTCCTTCATGGGAGGTATTTTCTCTGCCTTTCAAGTTTAGTGCCCAGGGCTCTGTGCCTCAGTAGTTCCAGGTGCCAGCAGGTCTGTTCAGCTCCCCCCTTATGGGCTCTGGACTTGCAGGGCTGGGTTGGTGCCGCCAGGAAGCAGCCAGGAGCAGCTACTTTACGCCAAGAAGCTCTACGACTCAGCCTTCCACCCTGACAGTGGTGAGAAGATGAACCTCATCGGAAGGATGTCCTTCCAGGTGCCCGGGGGCATGGCCCTCACTGGATGCATGCTCCAGTTTTACCGGTGAGCCCCTAGGGATGGATGCCAGGATGGGAATGTAGCCCTGGCAGCCCCCTGCCCCTCAAGGAGTCCCTGTTTGCTACAGCACAACCAGTCTGCCTATGGCCAAGCTCCATGTCCCAGTGTCCTGTGCCCAGCCTGTGGTGGTAGCATCACAGATCCACCCAGACACTGGCGTGGCTGGGTATGGTCTTTGCCTTCAGCTCAGCTCCTCCAAGAGCCACTGTAATGATTAATGTGTCCAAGTCCTCTACAGCCACTGCTCTTTCTCTGTGGACCATAACGGCCTCAAACCAAGGATCAAATGTGCCTCCAGGCTGCTCCAGCATCCCCAGCTCTTGCTGACAGCTCCCTATATATCCTGTCTGTAATGGCTGCTGCGGGGCAGGAGTAATCCTGTCCCCAGTGCAGAGGCTGTATGGGACAGACACTGTCTTTCCCAGGGAGTCTCTGTCCCATCCCATCCCATCCCTGTTTGTTAGTTTACTAGTTGCTGGTGAGGTCCAGCCCTGTGAAGACCCATGCTTCTGGGTCACCCTTTTCCCATCCCATCTCCACCCTCTTGAAAAGTTTGCTCAGACCCACATGTCCCCATGTTCCATCTATGTGCCACCTCAGTGTCCCTGAGACACCAATAGGAACCCAGGCATCCTGGTCATTCTCAGAGCCACCTCTGTCACTGTGGTCCCCTCTTTGCTGGTCCTGTTGACAAAGGCTTAGCTCAGCTCAGCAGGATGGCTGCCACCCCGCTGAGAGCTGGGTCTCTCACCCCTGCCTAAGCACCTGGCAAGTCTGGGCCTCCTGCTCTCTCCTGTGCTCCCCAAAGTCCTGTGGCAGACAGCACTCCTGGGGTCATTTCATGTTTCTGCCATCGACTTTGGGGGACGCTCAGGACAAGGATATCTTGGCTGTCATGCCCATGGGGGCAGGCCAGGCATCCCTGACAGCCCTAGGGTGCTCTTCCTTCCACAGGACGGTGCCTGCTGTGGTTTTCTGGCAGTGGGTGAACCAGTCCTTCAATGCCATTGTCAACTACACCAACCGCAATGCCGCCTCCACCGTCTCACTGAGGTGAGCGTGCCCCAACACAGGATGGGGACCCTCTGTATTGGGACCCCCCTGGATGTCCCATAAAGACCCACCTTGTGCACCATCTCGGGCACTAAAAGGAAAAAGATGGAGTCAGAGTTGTTTCTGTTCTATCCCTTCTTCGAAAATCACTGTCCAGGCAACTCGGGGTAGCTTACGTCACAGCCACTGGCACAGCTCTGGCCACCGCAGTGGGACTCAACCTTTACACCAAGGTACACCAGGATGGGCCTGGGTGGGGCAGCTTGCCACACTTTGCGCTCCTGCACTGACACCAGCCTGTCTCCTGCAGCGAGCCCCCCCACTGCTGGCCCGCTGGGTCCCCTTTGCAGCCGTGGCTGCTGCCAACTGTGTCAATATCCCCCTGATGCGCCAACAGTAAGTGCCACGCATGGCCGGGGTGCTCGAGGGACCCGGTTCCCTCCAAAGGTGAGCCAGTGGCTCCTGGGCTGCCCGGTCACCCTGTCGGTTTCCCATCTCTGAGCTGGAGAGGGGGTGAGGGTGGGAGCGAAGTGAGCCAGGATCTGTGCATTCGTGATGCTGGGTCTCTGGTGGAGGGTGCTGGGTGGGGTGGCTCAGCCTTCGCCCTGAGCAGGAGTGGGATAGCTGTTCTGAACTCTGGGCTGGAAGATCCCTCAGATCCATAGGTCTGCGTGTGGTGATGGGAGAGCCCCAGTCCACGATGTTGTGGTGCTGGGACCCCTTAGGTGGGGCCCGTGTCGAGACCTGTGTCAGCTGTTCAGGGTCCCTCCCGCACAGGGAGCTGGAATGCTGTACTGGGGGCTGTCCTCTGCAGCGGGTGTCTGTCCCATCAGTGGCCAGCCCCTGTTTGCAGCCATGCCCTGAAGATGGCAGCATCGGCTGGGCCGGGGACTGCGGAGCCTTGGGGACAGCTGGGGCAGCTGTAGCAGCACAGCACGGGGGACCCTCTTGGCACCTCCCTACCCCATTGCCTCGGCCTCAGTCATCACTCGCTGACCATCCTGGCCCTACTGACTACTGCCTGTCCCCTCCAGAGAAATCATCAACGGGGTCACAGTGACAGACAAGGACAACAACGAACTTGGCCAATCCAGGGTGAGTCTGGGATGGGGGTCCAGGCAGGGGCATGACGCATCTGGGGCTGACCTTCTCCCTTTGTTTGCAGAGGGCAGCAGTGAAGGGCATTGCACAGGTTGTGGTCTCCAGGATCACCATGGCAGCACCAGGCATGAGTGAGTGCAGGGCAGGAGGGTGGGAGAGGCAGGCTGGGGACTCCCTCTGGGATACACTATCTCTCTCTTTCCTGCTTCAGTTTCCCCAAGGAAGAAGAGGGAGGGTGCCTGGCTTCCCGAGTGACATTTGGTCTCATGTCACTTATAGAGCCAGTCTCCACGTCCTGCCACATTCCCATCAGAGCTCCCCAAGCCCTCAGTCCTCTTCATTCCAGCTTAAAGCCTGTGAGGAGACTGTGGTGCTCCTGTGGCAGCTGGGCCTGCTAGGATGCATCTTATACTCTCTGGTCCGTGACCCACAGACCAATATTCCCTTTCCCTTGCAAGACTGTTGCCATGCTGCAAGGCACAGGAGCATGGACCATGCTGCCCACGTGATGGATGGATGGGTGTCCCTTGTCAGGTTCTTGCCATGAGCAGGTACCCAGTGGCCTGCAGCACAATTGAATGGTCTCTGGGAGGATGGTCCTGCTGGGGCAGCCTTGCAGGCTGGCTTGTAGAAGGGGCCTGACCTTTTGTCTCTGTGCCTAGTTATTATGCCTATCATCATGGAGCGACTGGAGAAAATCCCCTTCATGCAGGTGAGTGCACATTTCTCCTGTGGTTTTCCAGTGGGTCTTCTGGTGCACCAGTCCTACTCTCCAGCCACTGAGATGGTGGGAATACAATGAAGGAGTTGCAGAGCCTGGCTTGATTTGTCTGCTATTCAAGTCACCAGTACACCAAAGATGTTTCAGGTGACATGGAGAGGCTGTGGAGGGTGGCAGGGGCTGGTGGTACCCCAGAAGTGTTGGGCATTCAGCCCCACTGAGGAAAGAAATCCCCCCAGTCTGTGAGCAAGGTTTGTGGTGAAGCTGGGGACTCACTCCTGGCTCTTCCCTTGCAGCGGATCCAGGTTCTCCACGCGCCTCTGCAGATGCTGCTCTGTGGAGGCTTGTAAGTATCCTGTTGCTTGAATGCATGTGGGTGCCTGAAGTGTGGTTCCAAGGGATGCTTGGAAAAAAGACCTCCTTCCCAGCAGGGGTGTGGAAAACTGCTTGCCTTACAGCCTGGGCTTTCCCCAGTTGCTGGGAGTCATGTGGCATGAGCAGCCCCTCGAGGGCTGAGATAGTTGTGGCTGTGGGGCAAATGGGTTGTGCTCCCCAGTGCTAATGCTCAGCTCTTCTCTGTCCCACAGCCTCCTGTTCATGGTGCCGGCAGCCTGTGCCCTGTTCCCACAGAGATGGTAACTCTCCCACTGCTGTGGGATATCCTGTGTGGGACCTTGGGAGCTTTCTTTCTTCCCTAACTCTTCTCTGCCCACCCCAGAAGGATAATGAGCACCCATCCTTCAATCCAAGGCAGCACCTGCCTGTGCATGCTGGCAACCCTGGCAGTAGGAGAGCATGTGCCTCCTCTGGTTTGCAAGCTCTGTGCTAGGAGCAACGGAACCCCAGGTCTCATTGGTAGCCCTCTGCCCTTAGCACTGGGAGCACTGGATGCTAGAGATGGGTGGTGGGTCTTGACCTGAGCCTGAAAGATCCCAGGGACTGCAGAGGACCTGGAATGACAATGAGGAGAGAGGGTGGCTTGACTGGTAGTTAGGGAGAAGGATTGCAGTTCTCAGTGTCTTTCCCCTCTCTGTACAGCTCTCTGGCAGTGGCTGACCTTGAGCAGGAGCTGCGTGACAGCATCATGGCCAAGCACGGGGACAAAGTGCCATATGTCTATTTTAATAAGGGACTGTGAATGAAGACTACCTCATGAGCCATCACAGCCCTCTAGTCCCCTGTGCCAGCCAGCTCTGTGTCCCCTAGACAGGGCTTAGAGGCACAGTCCAGCCACATCTGCCCCCCAGCCCAGCACCCTCTCTGCTGCCTTCGTGCCCTGGAGAGGCAGGATCACACTCTGCATTCCCAGCTTGCAGCACTTTGGCTTGTCCTGAGTCTCCTCCCATATGCAGCTGGTTGAGTCCTTGCCTCCTCATGTCTCTCATGCCCTGGCTGTGCATCCTGTGCCTTTCTCCTGCCCTGTGCAGGACAATCCGCCAACTCGTCCAAGCTCATGTGGTCACTGGGTTTGGCCACATGAGACATCAGGCTTTCTTCCTCAGGGCTCAGAGCACAGTCCTACCTCCAAAGGCAGGTGTCCTGCCATTGTGCCAGGAGCCAAACCATGCTGCTGCCTTAAACCACCATAGTGGCCTCTTGCCAAGAGCTGGGTCATGCCTTGGCACATGGGAAGGCACTTGTCCCCTCTGTACAGGGAACACCCCAAAGTCCAGGGACCAAGGCTTGGACCATGCCTTCCTTGCACTCAGGTTCATGTTTTACTTACTTTCCAATTGCCACAATCCAGGAGCAAAATAGCTAATTGTTTTTAAGCTCTAATTTTTGCAGCCTACCCATTCTTCTGAGCACAACAGCCAGCTGTTACCCTTGTCTTCTACCTCACTGTCCCCATGGTAGGACCAAGGACCTGCAGGTTTGGTCAGAGGGTAGGAGATGCAGTAGACCAGACAGTCACAAACCTGTTGAATCATGAACTCCTGCTCTGAATAGCAGCACTACAAATGACAGAGAGGAGGACTGGAAAATAAAATGTGATTTTTTTTTTTTTTTTTTTTAACACAGGTGTGGGTTCTGCTTTTGGCTGGTCTCTGGGTGTATGAATCCTTGGATAGGGCTGGTACATGGGTCTTATGCCTGCCTTGAAAGGGGAAGGGGAGGACTCGGTGACTGAGCAGGGGCCAGGAGAAGGAGGAAGAGCTGTGAAGCTCTGCAAGGGCTGGCATGAGTCCTAAAACCTTTGGGCATCCCATGCATGCAGCCTTCCCTGAGAGGTTCTTGGTGCTGCAAACAATCCTGAGGCAAGGGATGAAGGGAGGTGAAAGTGCTGTGCTCATGGTGACTCATGTCCCATTCTGGATACTAGTGGGATGACGCTGGGTGACCCTTCCTACCCCTATGAGTGCTATTTGTCTTCTTGGCCAAGCAGCATTTGTAAGATGCTAACCTAGATTTGCCATAAGGTCTCCCCCATCCCAAAGAAGAGTGGCTTGAGCTTGTAGTAGCCTATTTTCAGATGAAGAGGGAGCCCCGGAGTTTTGCCTGACTGTATCCAGGCCTTCTGCTTGCTGATGAATGTCCCTCAGTGTGAGAAACATTTTCCTAAACAGCTGTATGATGTGGCTGCTTGGAGAGCACCAAGGCCCAGCATATGGTCCACGCTTGATTCTCCAGCTAGGGATGGGATCCCTGAGAGTAGCAGCATCCCTGCATCAGCTGCATGTCCAAGTGAAGACATGGGATCTGTAGCCAAAGGGCTTTCTGCCGTTAACCACTCCACTTCTACAGAGAAAACAGCCACACCCAAAATGTACTTCTTGAAGGGCCAAGTTGTATCCCCAGCAGGTTTGCTTCTGCCTAAGCTGCAGAAGATGGTCTCCAACTATGTGCAGCTACAGCTACAAAGCAGCACATGAGCTCTGAAATAATTAGTAGGTCAGTGGAAAGTAAGGAAATCTGTTCAAGTTGTGTATCTGTTCCCTGGGCATTATTAGATCTCTTGTTAATGCACATGCATGTGAAGTGAAACAGGTGTCAGTCCTGTTGGGAGTGGGAAGAAGCCACGAGGAGACATTCCTGGTCTCTGCTTCTTTTAAGCTCCTTAACTCAATCCTCTCTTGCCCTGCTGCTTTGAGCATTTTCAGAAAGGTACCTGTAGTAGCCTGAGGTGTGTTTGGGTGCAAGGTGGTTCTGATATGGTGAGAAGTACAGTGATGGCTGTACAAAGATGTGCTGCAGCACCCTAAAAGTGCCTTTCCCCTGTGTGTTGCAGCCACGCTCTTGCTGTTGACTGTTTCTGAGTTTGCAGTGCAGGGAGGTCCTGGCAGGGTGAGGGCCTCTGAGTCAGTGATGCTAGGGTAACAGCCACCTAAAGCCAAGCTTGGGACTGTGGTGGGAAAACCTCAGCAGTTTTGTCACTCCTTTTTTCCTTGTCCTATGTCAGAGTAGCAATGGTGCAGCGAGACCTTCTGAAGAGCTATTGCCATCTCTCACCAACTGCCTTGCTCTGGAGAGTGGTGCATTGTGTAGTTTGTTTCTCTTAGCCAGAGAACGAGGGCTGCACTGAGTTTAGAGGATTGGCAAGCCACCCTCAAGCCAGACCTCCCTCTTGAGCTTATAGCAGCGGATTCCCTCTTCAGATCAAGGTGGATTTATGCCAGCTGACAGTTTAGCTCAGTGGGGTTTCTAGGTTATAGTTGGAATCTCCCCCAAAGGATTCAAGTCATCTCAACAGCTCATGTTGCTCCCATGTCGGGACATGGTTGATGCACTCCCCAAAACCATAGTGACTCCCCAGCCTGCCTCAGCCTCACTAGGGAGCAGAGGGGTTGCAGCCAGGCTGTGGCCAGCAAGACCCCATGCTGCCAAGGGTGGCTTTGTCTACCCCTGCCTCCATTTCCCACTGCTGTTACAGGAAGGAAACCTCATTGCCAGGAGTCAGAGCCGGACTCATCTCTGTTTGGGAAGAGCTGCAGGTGTTAATTGTTCTCCAGCCATGAGTCATTCCTGATCTGGGCTTGCCCATTGCTCTGTGCACTCACCTGCCTTCTCCCACCTATGTCTCTAATTTCTAATGCCTGTGACTGAGAAGTCAGCGCTCCAGCATGTTTACAGCCTCCCTTCAAATGAGAACCAGAGCAAAGACATTATGTTGGATTGCAGTAGAGCCTGAGGAAGAGGCTGGTACAGGAGGCTGAGAGTCTCCTCTGAGGCATCAGCAGCCCCAGCAGGCAGGCTTGGTCCACTGCTCCTCGCCCAAAGGCTGTCAGAGGCTGCTGAGCTGGCTGCCTACTGAGAGGAGCAAGCAGGGTGCGTGTGCAATGGGAAACACCTGCCGGCCCATGCCAGCAGCAGCTGGGCCAGCTGATCCAGCAGGGTTAGGTGTGCCCAAGTACTCCCCTAACTGAAATATATTGATATATTGATTATTTTTTCTCAACATGCTGTTGTCTCAGCCTATCTCAGTCAATGCCTGTCATGCCAGTCCAGCACGGCGGCTGCAGGGATGGCAAAGCAGAAAGCCTCTGCTAAAAGCCCAGGAACATGGGACATCTATATCAAGAGAGCATTTAGCCCCAAGTGCTGGTGCCCCTGCTTCTCCCAGGGATGCAAGACCGGGTGAAGGACCACTGCGTGGATATATGCTGGGATCCGACTGTGAAGGGAGATCCTCCTCTCTGCTCTGCTCTTGTCTTCCATGGGGCTGGCACCAGCGTGCGGCTTCCCGCTGGGGTGCTTTGAGTCTACTCCCATGCCACTGTTGCCATTTTAACACCCTCCCCACGTCAAGCCCTGTGGTGTGCCCAGGCTGAGGGAGCCGTTTCGGTTTAGGGCTCCGTGGGTGCGCTGGGGAGGAGTCTGGGCAGCGATCGCAGTAACTGGGTGTGACCAGGTGACAGGGGGATGAGTGCTTGGCTGCTGTTGGGAGTGAGGGAGGCCATAGCAGGCCACAGGGTGCTTGCTGTTTTTCTGTTACTCACTTCTGCCTTCGGGGGTGCATTGCACTGAGGGCGCAGGACCAAGCGGCAGCCCCCATGCCCCTCTCCAGCCAGTTCCGCCACTCACAATATGGCGGCCCTCACCCTCCGCCAGGCTCCCTTCCCGGTGCGCCACACTCATGATGGCAGCTCCCTGTGAGCAGGCCCCGCCCCTCCCGGTTCTACCCTAAATGACAGCGAGCTGAGCCAATGGTGAAGCCAGCGGTGAGCCCACTGCCCAATAGGCGCCCTCCTGGGTCGGACCGGCGTAGGGGGTGCCCCCTCGGCTCCCGTCCCGGGCCGCAGTCGGGCTGGGGAGGCGGGGAGCGGGGGGTGGGGGGGATGGCGAGGAGGCTCCGTTCCGCCATGGCCTTGTTGTTGTTCCAGGCCCTGCCCGAGGGGCTGCCTGCCAGCGTGGAGCCTGCCCCGGGAAGGGGCTGCCCTGGAGGGGCCGCCCGGGGGGCGTCTGGGGTCGCACCCTGCAGCTCGGCCGTGTCCCTGGCGCCGGGACCGGCACTGGGGGGGCCCGCAGGCTTGAGGGAGCAGCAGTGTGAACGCGGCGGGCTGTGCCGTTCCGGGTGAGGGAGTTGGCTATCGGGGCAGGGGGTCAGGCTGGGCTGGCAGGGGTAGGAGCCTGCACGGAGTGCCTGGGGCTCTTGGGGCAGGAGGAGGAGGAGGCTTTTGGGGGCCTGCCTAGAGTTTGAGGATCCCCCGTGGCTTAAGTGGAGCTGGAGGAGGTGCAGAGGCTTGAGTCTGGGGGCGCTTGGTGGGAGTGGATAGGTCTTGTAGGGGTCTAGGTATGGGCGGCAGTGCTTCTTGGAGGTCCTTTGTACGGCATAGTGAGTGCAGGCCAGAGAAGAAAGGTGTTTGCTGATGGCTGACTGGAGATTGTGAGGAAGATGGCTGTAGGGAGGGCGGAAGGCTGGCGCTGGCTGGCAGGTGCACGGGGGCCTTTGGATGGAGGTGCATGTGTCTTTCAGGGGTGGCAGCGGGGAAGAAGGTGGCCTATGAAAGGACAGCGCTGAAGGAGGTTTGGGATGTGCCGTGGAGCAAGCTGGTCAAAGGACCCGGGTGAGCAGAGCAATGGGGCTTGTGTGGGGCTGCACAGGCCAAGTGAGGTGGGCTTCCCGTGGCAGGCACTCAGCTGAGGAGGTGTGCTGCAAGCCTCTGCATAGAGGGGAGCAGGAGGGAGTGCTTTCCGACTGGGATGAGGGGAACTAGGCTTTGTCTTTGTAGGCTCTGACCACCTGTTTACTGCCTTCTTCGTGTCTATGAAGGAGTTTAATGAATTTGATCCTTTTCGTCTCTTTTATCCTGATTCCTATTATATTGCAATGTGTACTGGTCAGATCTCCAGGGAAGTCCTTGGGATACCCAGTGTAGATGCCTGTAAACCTCTCCCACCTTCATCTGTATGCTCAGTGTCACTTGGAGACCTGGCCAAGCAACCTGTGCACAACCTGGATCTTATTGCTGATGGAGTCAACATGTCTTTTCCACCCGAAGTAGAATGCAGATTGTGTGTGATGACTTCTGATGTATTATTCTAGGGTGAAAATGGTAGTTTGTGTTTATTGAAGGTCCAAACCAGTGAGATGCTGTGACTGTAGGTCACAGATGCTGGGAGCTGCACAGTAATTAATGTCACAGGGATGCAGATGGGGGTGTGGGGGTGGCTTTTCTGGAAGGGATCCATTGCAATACTTCCCAATACTTGAGAAGGTAAGAAGTTTGTCAATGGCTACTTATTTTCCTTCTTTTCAGGGTGCTGAGAGCACCAGAGGTACTTTAAGAACTGTCATTCTCTGTTACTAGTGCCATCCTAAATCTCCTTCAGCCATTATGAAGCTAGGGTTTGACTGTTGCTGCCCTTGGGAACCAGATGCTGCGTTATGTGTATTTTGTGTATTGCCTCAACTGCCTTTAACAGATGGAAGTCCTAGTGCTTGCTCTGCTTCATCTGCAAGCTGAGGTACATAAGTATAAATAAGCACATCTCATTTTGCTCTCTGGCTGTTGCAGTATTCCAGCTGCTAGCAATTCCATCTACTTCTTGGTACTTGGTAGGCAATTCCTAGGTATTGTCAGACTTGGTAACTACCCATTGGTAGTTAGATAATGGTTGGACTTGATGATCTTAAAGGTATTTTCCAGCCAAAAGGATTTTGTGATTATTTGTAGATTGTCTGTATAGAAGCCATGAAATTCTTTAACTCCGGTATTTTTATTACCATGCACATACCTGTTTTGAAGACTGTGGAAGATGGTTCCTGCCTTTACAGCTTGTATGTTAGTCGAGAAGATGGTAGAATAAAATAATAGGAAGTGGTAAAGAGGAAAGGAAAAAGGAGAAGGGCATGGAAGCAATCATATAGCTAGGTTGCTTGTGGAGTAGTTGTGGACATGACTTTTGGGTGTCTTCTCCATTCAGTGCACCAGAAATAATCCTAAAATAATTATCTTCTGAGTGGTGCAATATATTAGTGGAGGAGAAGAGCTCTTTTTGCCTCTGTTGTCTTTAGAGCACTTAGATACACATGCATCTTTTACTCATTTTCTTTTCATAGTCTGTCTATATAAAACTCTTGTGGTTTATTTTAGATCTTAAATGTAGACTCTGTCTGTCTAAAGGCTGGTATCATCTCTCTACATAGAGATTGACAGCTACCCACTCAAAAATGACAGTGGAAATGCAGGATGTTGAAAATGAGAATGTAAGAAAACTTTTTCTGCTTTGGTGTTGCCTTAGAGCTTGTTTTTCTCAGAGCTGACAAGATTTTACAGAAGAGCTCCAATGGGGCAGTTTTGGACTTGGAAGATCTCTGCATCAAGGGATCCAATGTTGCAAGGTGAAGCCCTGACAGCATTTGCCTCTTGTCCTCTCCAGATTGTTGTTGTCCTTGCTGCTTCTTGTGACAGCTGCCTGCTTCCATCTACCCTGCCAACACTTGTCATGTCCTGCTTGCTTCTGCTGTCTGGGAGAGCTACTTTTTCAGGGTTCGTATCTCCTCTCCTCTAAAACTTGTCCCACAGACTTGATGGTCTAAGGCTGGGAGGTGCTGCAGGAAATGTGTCCTCTAAATAATTCAGGAGGTGGAGCTGTACTGCCTAGCTGCACTGAACAAACATTCCCGAGAACATGCTGTACTCAGCAGGAGGGTCTGATTTTTTCAGGTTAAAATAAGTCCGGGCTGCCTAAGATCTTCAAAGACCTTTCTTTTAACTAAGACTTGTTTGGGTTGGTGGATGGAGGAGAATGAAGATAATCAGCTCATCACTGTCCTGAATCCAGGTTTTTTTTAAGTGACTCCACAGCTATTCATTGCAGTTTCCCTTGTAATCAGATCGCAACGCTCTGTTAACTGGATTTGAAGCATTTATCAGTAGATTATGGTCAGAAATGTTGCAATTATGTAATAAAATCAGGATAAATGTCACAAGAAGAAGAGATCTAACCATATTCTGTTGTGATTCTAGGTGCGTAGCCTTAACTCCACACCTTAGCTGAGTGCTGGCCTCTTGGTTTGAGGGAGAAGGAAGTGAGAAAATAAGAAATGAACGTGTTTTAAAATTACCTTGATCAAATTCCTGGTGAAACACTTAGAACATTTAAAAATTTCTCTGTTGTAGTTTGTCTCTACAGGGCAGAATAAAGGTTAGTGGACTGCCTTAACTATCTGTCTGCTTCCTATGCCGGGCAGCTTTATTGTCAGGTAGTTTTCTCAACTGCTGTTTTCTTTAAAACCAAGAGACTGAAGTGAATCAGAGCTATGTGACAAGTCTGTGGCATCCATCTTTCTCTAATAAGGTGGTTTTGAGCCAAATTCTGTCAGAAGCACACACTTCTTAAAGACTGATTTCACCCCAAATGAGTTTGCTTGAGGACACATCCTTGCTCTAAGGAAGAACTGGGCACGACTGTTGTTGTGGCTAACACCCCTGTAAACCCTTGTGTCCAAGGCTGTGCTCTAGCTGTGACCACAGCCCTGACTGCTCAAATACAGAGTTAACATGCTTCAGCCAAGAGTTTGCCTATATTTGGACCCTTTTAGAGCATCGCTTCAAGTAGTTTGTGAATTGAACAGCCAAGTTTCAGTGATTCTCCTGTAAGTGAGGCTCATCTCTGCATGTGTGAGTTTAAGACTTTTTTTTTTNCTCACTTCTGTGCCTTCCAAAAGGCATCAGATCATTCAGGAGGAGAGCCGTTTGTGTATATATTTTATCTGCGGTGATACCTTTGTGACTCTAGGTTTTTGTGCTTGCTAATTTCCACAGTTTTGGCAGGAGGCAGCAGAGATCAAAGTGCATCCTGTACTTGCTCAGAACAGGAATCTCTAAATATCTGTGCAGATTGGATTAAGGACTGCTTGTACCATGATGATGTACTGCTGCGAGCTCTGTCTCATCTGTAGAGCTTTCTCACTGATAAGAGATTTTTGTCAGTGAGATGCCCTCACAATGATACACATTGCTGTAAGAATTTCTCCTTGCATCTCTGCAGCAGATGGAAAGCTTAATCTGAAAGTGTCAGAGGAGTCCTGGAGCGGACTCTGGCTGTTTTCTTCAGGATAGTTGAAGCATCTCCATGAGTGAGACCTGTCATTGCCTTTCTGAAAAGTTGCCTGCCATCCTCCAAATATTAGTTAAGAAAAATATGACACAGCCATAAGAATAAACTTAGGCAGCTTTCATGGAGTCCTGTTATGCTGTGGGTGAACCTGAAAGGTTGCATCTGCTAGAGTCTTTTTGATATTGCTGGGGATTTTTCCATCCTCCCAGCCTTCTGTGACCCAGGCAGAGTTGGACCATGTTGCCCTTGTCTGGCTAGTGGCAGCATCCGGGGGTGAGTGTACCCTTACCGAGGGCTCTGCTGGTTGCCGTGGTACTGGGGTACCATGTTGCTGAGTGCCATGCTGCAGGGCAGCAGACATCTTGCCAAAAGTGGTGGTACTACAGTGGGCAACGAGATAGAGGGATGAATGTGCTCGGTGTTTGGCCACTTTTTTTTCGGTGGCAATTACTCAGCCCTGTCTAAAAGACCCATGAAGCTCTCACTTTGATTTCTAGAAGTGCTGCTCCCCTAAGCATCTTCTGTGGTCACTTTTCTGCTTACAAAAACGGGAAGTGTGCTCTTTCATGTAACTCTTGTCAGTCTGTTTAACCAGTGTTATGCTGAGGTTCACTTTTTGTGGTGTTAGAAAGGCATTAATGTTTGTGTTTCTTTGAAATCTGGAAGGAGCAGGACATCCTCTGAGCTACTGGGCAGTGCATGTAGTAAATGCAAGTGGTCCACCTTTTCTTTTTGCCTTTTCTTCCCTTCAAGTCCTAGGGAGAGGACTGTCAGGGTTGAGCACACATCAGCTAGTGGTGGAAACCTGGTGATGGGCTAATTGTCTTCTGGCCTACTTCTCCACCCAGTATTGTCTGTGCTATGCCCTTCGGTCGTGGCTGTGCCTGTGCAAATGTCTCCCTGAGGCATGTCCTGCAGTTTTAGTGACACTGAGCTACACGTGGCCTTTTGTTCTGTCTCCTGATAATGTGCACGGTTGCTACTGAGTTTGGAGGTGTTCCTCTAATGTGAGCTGCCCTTTCCCAATAACTTCATAGGAATCTTCTCTGCTTGTTAAAGCATTTAGCAAATGACTTTATGGCTATATAGCCTTCTGTCTTCCATTTATTTCGGTAGGTTCGTGAATCCAAGGTGACCGGGCAAGCTGCTCCTCCCAGGGTTGCACTGCTGCTCTTGCAAAGTGGAGGAAAGGACTCAGCATGTCAGAGACATCTTGAAAGCATTCTCTGGGGTAGGGCCATTACTCATGACAGGGCAGAGATGCTCACTGCATATTGCAAGACAACCTGGTTGTGCCAGGTTTTGGTATGTGCCTCTCAGTTGGAAGTAAAACAAGCGTGGAGGGTGAGACTTCACGGAGAGAGGCTGATGGGGAAACCAGGTCCCTCCTTCCCCCTGCTGTCTTGTGTGATTGGAAGAGTCAGGTTTTGAGATACCAAATACCCATACCGGGGTGCTGTGACAGTGGAGCTCTGACAGCTGATTGCCTGTGAACAGTGCACATAACAAACAATGCCTGAAACAACAGCTGGCTGGAGAGAACAGGCTTGCCAAGCAGGAATTGCATGCTTGTACCTTGCCTGTGACAAGAAGCATGTTGCTGTGGTAGACGCAAATGATGCTTTTCTGTGATTTAGTAGATACTGTTTGACTGCCAAGGAGGGTTCAAGGTGCTGCAGACACCTGTTGTTTATCTGCTTGGACAAGATGGAACTTGATTTTGCTCTAATGATATGAATATCAGTGGTATCACTGCCCCCAGTAGTATTTTTAGATGACAGCTATAGTCTCTACCATGGCTTGTAGAACTGTAATGGGGCCTTTTGCAAGGGGAATGCTCTGCTGGGTGTGAAGTGAGGTGATGCTGGAAGACTCCTTTGCTCTCGTCAGACCCCACCTGGAGTACTGTGTACAGAAGAAGGACATGGAACTGTTGGAGCGAGCCCAGAGGAGGCTGCAAAGATGATCACAGGGCTGGAGCACCTCTGCTGTGAGGACAGGCTATGAGAGTTGGGGCTCTTCAGCCTGGAGAAGAGAAGGCTTCTAGAAGACCTTATAGTAGCCTTCCAATATCTGAAAGGGGCCTACAGGAAGGCTGGGGAGGGACTATGTACAAGGTCTTGTAATGACAGGATGAGAAGTAATGAGTTTAAACTGGGAGAGGGGAGATTTATATTGAATGTTAGCAGGACGTTTTTTACAGTGAGGGTGGTAAAACACTGAAACAGGTTGCCCAGGGAGGTTGTGGCTGCTCCCTCCCTCCCTGGAGGTGTTCAAGGCCAGGCTGGATGAGGCCTTGAGTGACCTGTTCTAGTGGGAGGTGTCCCTGCCTTTGGCAGGGGCTTGGAACTGGATGATCTTTGAGGTCCCTTCCAACCTAAACCATTCTGTGACTGATGGAGCTAGACTGAACAATTTAATGTCAGTGTGGCCAGTGCTCTCTAGTATGCTGTGCCCTGAAAAACACCTGCTAACAGAAAGGAGAAACCTTATTCTGTGCAGAGCCAGCTTGTGATGCTGCTGGTTTACACCTTCCTCCATTGAGCCGATATTCATCCACCAGGCATCACCCAAAGTAAGTCCAAATCAGTAAGCAAGAAAAGGATGTGAGAGCTGGGTTGTGCAGGAGATTTACATGCAATTTCCTGACTTCATTCTTCCCAAGCACTTTTACATCAGCATCCTGTAAACCAAATCCAGACACGGACAGTATACTTGCTAGTGAGTGGCAGCTTAAGCATGGCTTTTGCCATCTAAAATGCTGCTAGCCTCTTGCTGATCATGGGTTTCAGAGCTGTATGTGGGCATGGCAAGCAGCTGATGAACTGTAAGAGTGCTGAGTTTAGGAAAGAGATGAGAACAGGGACCTTTCCTTTTCTGTGGTAATTCAACACCTCAGCGAGTGTTGTCCTTAGGACTCACAGAGTTCTCCTCTTTAATATTCATCATTGCTATGAAATAGAAATTGCTTCTACTGGAAATATGTATTTATTTCATCTCTAGTTCTGCTTTGTGTAAGACAGTGAGAGACATTTTGGAGTCATCTCAGGAGCAGAGGTCCACGGGATTTGTTTTGTGTTGGTTTGGTTTTGAGATCTGTGAGGGATCATGATCAACACAAAAACTAACCAAATCTTGTCTCTGCTTGAGGCCAGAGGAGCTCGTCCTGCAGTGGGACAGTGACTTTAGCAGGAAAATTGATTTTGTTGATATAGACAAGATATAGTTCAAGGAAGGGGATGAGCTTTATGTGCTTATCAGTGTCTGTATCCCCAGTAATTAATTTTGAAGCCACTGACCAGCCTGAAACACATTTGCTAGGAAGACACCTCAAAGATGCATGAGATTTCAACAGAATTCCTGAAGACAGGTAGGCACAGAGAGACCTTAAAAGCAAACAAAAAGAACCAGATGAAAAAGAAGCAGGGAAGGATCGCTGAGTGAGAAGCTACAGTTGTGAGCTTATTAAGCACTGGAAAATTTGTGAGTCTGTGATTGACTTGATATATGCCCTGGCTTCTGGAAAAAACTTCAGTTGGAGCTCACAGTTTGCTAGCCTGAAAAGTTCATCAGCCTTGTGAAACAAACCGATGGAAAGTCAGATTTAAGGAGCTCTAGTGGTTACAGAACTACTTTTTCTACTTTTCCCCCCTTGTCTTGCTGGCTGAACAGCAAATTGAAGGCTGATAAGCTGTAGAAAGAGTTATGAGGAGTGTGTTTTCCCAGGAGTCTCACCAACCATCTTGAGCTTTCCCCTAGGTAAAAGGTCTTGATCGTTGCCTGTTGGAAGTGGGAAGGAAACTCAAGCATCTCTTGTTTCCTGGCACATGATAGGACCAGCAGGTTAAGTACTGCTATCTACAAGAGACTTTTTATTTAGCTTAATATGGAACTGAAGCTCATAATCAAGACAGCCTGGGATAATGCTGTCAGTCAAACAATGGTGTAATTTTGACAGCCACACTAGAAGAGTGCAAAATATGGAGAAATATTTGCCCTTGCCAAGCTCTGTATCATAAGCTTTTAATTTGCCAAGTCAGATGTATGCTTTTTAAAGCCTTTTTCTTTATGTGGGATCCTCTTTAAATCCCAGGCGGTGGATGATGGCCAACAGGAAGCTGTGGGAGCTGCTTGCCTTCTGCCTCCTGGAGAAGATAAGGCATAAAAGTATCCCCCATGACAGCCATCCTACTTGTTGTGGGCAGAAAATTGGTCTCATTTGAGCTAGCAACCTTCTGCAAAAGCACCTTTTAGAGCTTTTAGAGTTCCTTTAGAGCTCTGAACTAAAAAGAATTGGAAGTAATTGATGTAGAATTAAAGGGTTAAACAGTGTCTGGGGTTGGTCTGAGCCAGGAGGTAGGGGAGAAGGTCTCTGGGAGGTGGTGGGTATTGCAAAGACTGGACAAAACTTTTTAAGAAGACAGCATATCTTAAAGGCCATGCTACTGAACTGACTTTTTCTCATCCTGTGTGTCAATTGTAATTTTAGTGGGAAAATGCCCAAAAATGCTTCCCCTGCACCTTCTTACGGGGAGGAGAGACACTTCTTCAGGTACTACCTGAGAGACCTTTACTCTGTGCTTGCAAAGCATTTAATGCAGCTACCTGAATGTGAAGGTCATGCCAGAGTCTTTTGTGGGATGAACTCCTCCTTACTGCCTGTGCAATTTGTACATTTGCAGCCTGCTTATCGAACAGTGGGTGCTGAAGAAGAGGGCAGGACTTGCACATGTACTGTGTTGCCTTCAAACTACCTTGTACTTTTGACTTCTGTCTTTTTAGGAGAAGCAAAGTTAGAGCTTGCCTTTGACTCTCCGATCTTTTGCGGTCTTAAGCTTAGCTAAAACAGGCTTGCAGACATCTCATTGTCTCCACTGACTAGCACTTGGACTCTGACAAAGCTTGTCTTAAATTGTGGTGTCAAAAATAAGCTCTTCATTTATTTTTCTCTTTTTTTTCCACCCTAGCTATATTGTTTTCTCTTTGTCTTATTTTGCTGCTTTTTCCTGTCCATCTTATTAGGATATTTTTGGGTCACATCATACTTGATTGTTATCACAGAACATTATGGGTCAGAAGAGGCCTCCAAAGATCATCCAGTCCAAGTCCCAGGGATCACCTAGGATAGGTCACACAGGAATGCATCCAGGTGGGTTTTGAATATCTCCAGAGAAGGAGACTCCACAACCTCTCTGGGCAGCCTGTTCCAGTGTTCTGTCACCTTCACAGAGAAAAAGCTTTCCTTTATGTTCACATGGAACCTTCTACGCTCCAGCTTTGCACTCATTGCCCCTTATCCTATCATTGGACGTCTCTGAGAAGAGCCTGACTCCATTCTCCTGACACTCACCCTTCATATATTTATAAACATGAATGAGGTCAGCTCTGTTTCCTTTTCTTCAAGCTAAAGAGGCCTCTTCAGCCTTTCTTCACAATTGCTCTCATATTTATGGCTCATTGTTTTGCTGAATTTCTTGCTTTTCTGCTCTGTCCTACTCTCTCTGTGCTTCTCAGGCTATATTAGCATACTAAACGAGCAGAGCACACAGGCTGTAGAAGCAAGAGTCAGGAGTTCTCTCTCAGATTAATTTTGTACTTCTAGACACATCCCTTGACTGCAAAGTCTGAGGATCATCTTGGCATTAAAAGATGAACTGAAGAAGTCTGGAGTGATTTTGCTCTTCTCAGTATTGTTTTTTGTTCTGAAACCTGTAGTTTGCTTTTGCTTGATGGACTAGCTGAAGCACCAGCCCTGTCTTTATTTTCAGCCTGCTGTGTGTTTATTGAGAAATGTTGTGCCAGGAAAACTTTAGGTTAAAGGGACAAGACAAAATTGTTGTTGCTTTTTTCACCTTTGCTGGCAAGTGACTTCCAACCAATACCAAGTATAAGAGCTTGCTGAATTTCTTGCATGGCCAAAGCCAAGAAAGATTTTTTTTTTTTTTTTTTTTTTAATCCTTTGACAGAGCAGGTCAACTTTGAGAAAGAGGAAGAATGGTACTAATGGTTTCTTGTCTGTGTTGTACAGCTAGCAGTGTAACCAGAACTCTTCTTGCTGTGATCCTACTCTCAAAAATTTTAGAAGCACAACTGAGAGGTTAAAAACTTCCAGAGTGTCCTAATAAAACAGGACTAAATTAGTGTATGAAAGCAGTCAGCAGTTGGGGTTTGACTTGAGAATGCAGAGATCTACAAGGCAGGAAAACAACACTAGACAAGATGTTTACATTGGTCTGGCTGGGTACTGTGCCACTTGCATCTTGACCTTCTGCAGCCAAGAGGATATTTGTGTCTGTGAAACTGTGTGCTTTGCATGAGCGTAATCTGAAGGCTGGTTGAGCTGAGCTAGCCATTACCACACTCTTAATACAGAAGAACGTTACTTTTACAGATCTAGAAGCCTTATGCTCTGTTGACATTCTACATTTTGGGACAGACTCTTGAATGAATGACCCCAGCTTTTGTGTATTTGTGTCCTTGCTAGGAGACCACTTTTTTTTTTTCATCAGGTAGCTTTTCTCCTGCACAGCCACTGCCTGCCCACAGTTCTTCTGAAGGCGCTTTCCTTCAGGACAGGGTGCAAGGTAAAACTTGTTTATGCTTTTAACTAACGTCTTTAATTAAAGAAAGAGGCTTTAACAGTACTGCTCCTATCTGGTGCAGCCCAATTAACTTACTCATTCACAGGTCTTATACTGCTTCTGTGTGTGTCAGCAATTTCCCCCCATCCTGACAGCAGGCAGATTGCACGTTCTACAACAGGTGAGGGCTCTTGTGGATTGAGTGTCTTGATAGTTTACCTAATCTGAAGAATTGGTGCAAAGGTAAATAAACAGTGGGAAAAAAATGTTTTAAAAAGAAATTTCTTGCGTTTAGATGTGGGTGTTTTGGTTGGGTTTTGGTTTGTTTGTTGTTCATTTGAGGCTGAATGTATAAATATTATTAAAACAAATTTTTTTTTTGAAGCTGCAGTGTGTTCCTGAGTCGTTCCTTTGGCGTGAGTACTTTTTGCAAGAACTATTCTGTGCCTGGTTTTACACAGAAAATGATTGCACATTTCCCATCGAAAAGGGGTACACTAAAATGGTGAATGTACTAAGAACTGTTTGTATCAAAATACTGGGAGATTATGTAATACCAAGTGTATGAATACAGTGTAACTTCACTCTTCAGCTGGAGATCTGGATGAGAGTCTTCAGGTCTAAATTATTAATTGTTAACCAAGAAACTCTTGGGTTTCTTCTGCAAGGTTTCGGTCCAAAGGTTTTCAATGCCCTCAAGTACTATGGTCAAACTTTACCCAATTGTTGTAATACAGTTTTATTGTTCTTGGCTTCTTCTGTACTCGAGTGGAAACTATTCTTCTATTTGTCTGGAAAGCATTACTGTAAATAATCAACATGTGAAGACTCATGAAGATCAAGGTTTTGTGCACCTCACAAATTGCATGTGCTGTGGTTATTGCATAGAAAGCCCAAGCAGAAGCTTTTCCTTCTTTGTGGCTCTTAGTTCACTGATTCTGTAGTGAAATCAAGAAGTTTAATTTCTTGTATCATATTTCCTCTTGGAGTCAATAGCATATAGGTATGTAGACTTGGGACTAAACCAGCAGGTTCAGTGCATAGAGCTGTGAGATGAGAGCCAGCTTGCTGAAATACAAACAGAATCTGCAAAGGGAGTACAGAACTCAAACTGGCAGTGCAAACTGTTTTGATAGCTTCATTTTGGCTTGAAAAATCCTCAGATACTTAGAAGAGTGTAGTCTCTTTTCTAGACGCTTGAATTGCACACCAAAATCTTTGGATGGCCATGAACCACGTGAGACTGCCATGCATACTTCAGGAAATGAAGGAGAGAGGGAGCCCAGAGCAAGTTGGCAGCAGGTCCTGTCCATTGTGGGATGGTGCTGGGCTGGGCAGGCACAGTAAGTGGCTTCCAAATGCCCCTGAGATGTGGACGTCAGCACTCAAGCTTGCCTTGCTTTCTTTGGCAGCAGGGAATTTTACTACCCAGCAACCCAGCTATTGGAAAGGCTAAGACATCTGTTTTAAGGTCCTTACAGGATGGAATACTTACTTTATAATACCCAACCTTTCTGCAAAGAGTAAGGTGATCCTCTGAGTCTGAGGACATTTTATATTTGCCCACTAAAAGACGTCCTCCATTTCCAAAGAAGCACATCTTGCATGTCTTGCTGTTTTGCTTTCTTCCTTTTATTTAAATAAGAAATAAATCTTCTATTTTAACTATTTTGTCCAGTTATGGGTCTCTGAATTTAAGAAAGATATTGAGATGCTTGAATGTGTCCAGAGAAGGGCAACAAGGCTGGTGAGGGGGTGATTGGAGCACAAGCCCTAAGAGGAGTGGCTGAGGGAGGTGGGGTTGTTCAGCCTGGAGAAGAAGCTCAGGGGAGACCTTACGGCTGTCTACAGCTACCTATAAGGAGATTGTCGTCAGGTGGGGCTTGGTCTCTTGTCCCATGCAACCATTGGCAGAACAAAGGGGGACAGTCTCAGGTTGGAGAAGTTTAGGCTGGATGTTGGGAAGAAGTTCTTTGCAGGAAGAGTGATTGGCCATTGGAATGGACTGCACAGAGAGGTGGTGGAGTCACTGTTCTTGGAAATGTTTGAAAAGAGCCTGGATATGGCACTTGGTGCCATGGTTTAGTTGATTAGATGGTGTTTGGTGATAGATTGGATTTGATGATCTTGAAGGTCTTTTCCAGCCTGATTAATTCTGTGATTCTGTGACTTCCTAGTTCTTTAGTGCTAACCTGTATCTATGCCCACGTCCTTGAATTTTCCATATGGTAGAAATCTTTCAGCTAATCCTGTCCTTCTGCAGAGGAAGCAGGGTACTTTTGTGTGGGTAATGGGTGTTCCACCTTGCATTCGTTGCTCTCACTGAAGTGAGAGCTTGTTCAAGTTGTGTCACTAACATCTTTCATTCTCTTAAATCTGATAGTGGTTGTCCTGCAGAAAAGGCCTCCTTAATGTGCATTGCAAGGTTATACTGCTGCATGATGATTAATAAAAGTTCATGAAACCATATTGGACTGTAGACTATGAATAGATTCCCAAGCAAAGCCTTCAACACTATCCCACGTGACATCCTGGTCTCCAAACTGGTAAAACATGGGTTCGATGGATAGATGACTCCATGGATTAAAAACTGGCTTGATGGTCGCACCCGAAGAGTGGCTGTCAGTGGGTCCATGTCCAAGTGGAAGCCAGTGACAAGTGGAGTCCCTCAAGGATCAGTAGTGCGAGCAGTCTTGTTCAGTGTCTTCATTGGTGACATGGACAGGGGCATTGGGTGCACCCTCAGCAAGTCTGCTGATGACACTAAGCTGTGTAACGTGGCTGATAGGCTGGAGGGCAGGGATGCCATCCAGAGGGACCTTTACAGGCTGGAGAGGTGAGCACAAGCCAACCTCATGAGGTTCAACAAAATCAAGTACAAGATCCTGCACCAGGGTTGGGGCAATTCCAAGCACAAATACAGATTGGGCAGTGACTGACTCGGGAGCAGCCCTGGGGAGAGGGACTTGGAGGTGTTGGTGGATCAGAAGCTCAACATGAGCCAGCAGTGTGCACTTGCAGCCCAGTAAACCAACCAGATCTTGGGCTGCATCAAAAGAACTGTGGCCAGCAGATTGAGGAAGGTGATTCTCCCCCACTAATCTGCATGGGTGAGACCTCACCTGGACTAGTGCATCCACTTCTGGAGCCCCTACTACAGGAAGGATATAAATGTGCTAGAACATGTCCAGAGAAGGGCCACGAGGACGATCACAGGGGTGGAGCTCCTCTCCTACGAAGACAGGCTGAGAGAGTTGGGGCTGTTCAGTCTGGAGAAGACAAGACTCTAAAGAGACCTTATTGTGACCTTCCAGTATGTGAAGGGGGCCTACTGGAAAGCTGGCAAGGGACTTCTTAGCATGTCAGGTAGTAATAGGACTAGGGTGAACAGAGCAAAACTAGAAGTGGGTAGATTCAGATTGGATGTTAGGAAGAAATTCTTCATTGTGAAGGTGGTGTGATACTGGAACAGATTGCCCAGGTAGGTGGTGGAAGCCCCATCCCTGGATATCTTTTAGGCTGGGCTGGATGTGGCTCTGAGTGACCCGGTCTAGTGTGAGGTGTCCCTTCCCATGGCAGGGGGGGGTTGGAACTGGATAATCGTTGAGGTCCCTTCCAGCCCTGACAATTCTGTATTGTAGTCTGCAGCAAACATGATTTATTCTCAGCTGATTGACCTCATGTAGACTTCTGCCTGTGTAAGTAGCAGCTGAAATGAGTGGTCTGAGCACTAATCCGCAAGTTGCAGACAGTAGGTTATTATTTAGTGAGAACGCTCCGCAAGTCTCTTGCTGCAGCATTTTCATTCAAAAGGTCACTTCCGTGAGTTCGTGCGCAGCTGAATTTAATGTTCTTTCTCAGCAAGGCAGGCCACACTGGAGAGTGAAATAATTATAATAAATACAACTTTGTTCTCAGCTGAAAATTCCATCTGAAATAAATTTTCCCAGCCCTTCCAAGAAATGCTTTTACTAAGATAAATAAAAGCAATTCTTGCAGATTTCGCATTCATTCAGCAGGAATGTTGGTGGGTGTAGGGTGCCTCCACTTAAGTCACTCATCACAGTGCCTTCTGGGCTCTATCAACTTGTATATTCAATAGCTGGCTAAGGGTAGCATTTGCAAATTGGGTTTCTTGCAAACCAATTAAACCCGAGTTCATTATTTCTTACTCGGTTTGAATCCCTTGTTAGTACTTTGAGGAAGATTGTTCTTAACAACAAGAAGTACAAAGAGTTCAGTTAGACTCTCAAGAAAACTGTAAACAGTGCTTTGATAGGTACATCTGTTTTTAGGGATGTGCATGTATTCTTACAATTTTTTGTGGCTTTTTTTCATATTGGCACTTCTGTGCAGTTGAAGTACGCTTGTTTTTGTCGATGTCTTGCAATACGGGAAATATGAAAAGTCTCCATGCAAATACAGAAAGAAAGCTAAGAGGGGGGGAAAGGTGGTAGGGGGTGGTTGGTTACCCCTCCTGGGGATTTTGGTCTCTGGGAGGGGTGTGGTGTTTCTGTATTACCTTTTCATGGTATATGTCTGTAAATATCTGTTATACCTTGTAAATTTCTGCTTGTATATCGTGCAAAGCCGTAAATACAAAGCTTCATCTATCAACTTCCAGTGTTCTGAGTCCTAGCCGGGGTTTATATCAAAAGGTGAGGGGGAAGGTAACTGCAAAACCACCACACCCCCCTGCCCTCGAACTTCTAAGTAAGTGCTTAAACAAAAAAATCTCCTCTTTGCTTTAATTTTTCAGGAGACTGAGCAAAACATGAAGTGCCCTAACTTCCCTTTATTTTTTTTGTTAAAGTATGGTAAAGAGGCTATACTAGTTGATCGGGATACTGCTGCTGGTGGAAGCTGAATCTTTGCATAGTTTGCCTGTGTTCATGGGCAGGTCTGGTGGCTTTTAAGGTTTCAGAGAGGCACAAGTATCTCTGCTTTCTTGCAGAGACTCTAGATAAGCTATTTCCAGTCTTCTTCACTCAAAACTGCCACAACTTTTGGTTTGGGAGCTACCTGGTAATATCGCATGGTTCGTTGTTTACTGCAAGGTAACTCTTCTGCTGCAATCCGTCAGGGTGCAAGGGAAAAAAGACTCATGTAGCAGTGTCAATGCAAAACAAAAGATAGCAGAGCCAATTTGTTCTTGCCATGAGTTTGTCCTGTTTGGCACAAAGAGCCATGTGTAAGCTGTGGCACCCAGTACCTGTCCTGTTTCCTTTTCACTGTGGTGAGAGGGAGGAAAGAATAGTCTGATGTCTGGGCAGAGAGAAAGTAGGGTGAGATCACTGAAATTTGACCACTCAGGCTTCATGTAATAGAATGATAGACCTGGGCCTGCTGTGGAGGGGTGGAAACTTGTACTTTCATTCATGGTCTGTGTGCTAGTTTAGATATTAATCTCTCCAAGCTCCAGTGGCTTTCTGTTGATATTGGACAGTGATCAAAGGGATAATAATGCTTTCTGTCACTGGGTTGTGGGCTTGTGCTTTATCAGCTCCCGATCGATATGGAACATGACCATTTCATCAGCACTTAGATTCGCATCTTATTCTCAAGGTATTCTTTACTCTCCTTTGTTCCTGCCACCACCTTCCTTTTTCAGATCTCTCTATCTGTTGATCAGTGAGTTGAATACTTGGTACTCACTAATGAAGCCTCTTTGGCAGTGAGGCGGCCAGGGAAGCTCACTTAAACTAATTGTTGTTTTAGGATCTCTCTAGACATCCTGACCTCACGTGCAGACATGATTTATTTATGAGAGATTGTTTCGAGTCAGAAAATGAGCTCTGGTTCTTTTCAGTGAAAACACACATTAGTCAAAACCTGAGCTTCACGTGGGTTGTGTACACATCTAATATGGGTTAGGTCCAGTCATTGGAAAATACGTGATGCTGTTGTCCAGGAAGTTACAGTGCAAGAAACGTGGAGAACTTCAGAAAATCACATTAAATGTCTCCTTGGAAAACTGTCTCAGAAATCCTGCCCTCTGCGTTTCTGCCACATGCCTTTATGTGACGCTAGCAAAGGCAATCGCTTGAGCGGCTGCGACCCTCTCGTGTGCCTCTGTGTGTGCGACATTACGAACTGTGCACGGAATGATGCTGTGCTTCCCAAGCTCTGCTCCCGGCTCGTGAGCCATCATGCTGGTCCCTAACACACCATCTGCTTCCATCCGCCCCATGTCTCCTTTGGTCACATTGGAGAAACCTTTTGCTAGGGATCTGTGCGCATCAGTTTTTAGGGGTGATGATTGGGGTGCCCTCTAGCATCTCCACTCTGCCACACAGGGTCATTGTGTGTAAGGTTTTAATCTGACCCAAATACCCTCCTCCTATCCTTGTGCCCTAAAGGTTTCCTCTCAAAGATGTTAGTTTTACTCTCCTCTTTATCAACTCTGACAGCAGAGTTTGCTCCCTCCCTGGAGGTGTTTAAGGCTAGCTAGGATGAGGCCTTGAGCAACCTCTTCTAGTGGGAGGTGTCCCTGCCTGTGGCAGGGGAGAGGGTTGGAACTGGATGATCTTTGAGGTCCCTTCCAACCTAAACCGTTTTATGAACAGTTGTTATTTAAATGTTGCTCAATGTTTTTGACATGATCTTGATACGACTGCTAATTCCTTCAGCCCCTTGTTTTGTTTTAGAATTCCTAATCCCATTTTCTATGACTAAGTTCAGTTGTGTGGTTTCCACAGGGAGGGTTGGGATTTACTGCTCTAGGTACGTCACTGTGCCTTTGAAGCTGCTTGCTCATGCTTTCCTTGGCAAGCTCTGGCAGACATGCTTGGCAACAACAGAGATTGTATCTTTTTTGAAGCTGCAAAAAGGGTTAATCAGAAGCATGATTGTGAAACCAGGTTGTTTACCCTTTTACTATGATCTTTTTGGGGATGTTTTGGGGAATATTTATCACCTGCCTCCGTAATTTTTTATTACATTTTTCTTCCCTTGAAGCTAATTTAGTGCTTTGTATCACACTGTTAAAATTCACTACGATAAGCGACTTTTCCTGGCAAGCCCTAAATTGCACACTTCTTGGGTGCAAAGTGGAGAACGTGACTGTCTTCATGTGGATGGCATAAGATTATTTTGTCTAGTGTGTTTGAGTGTAGGGCATCTGAAGTCTATCTGTAACTTCAAAACAAGTCCAACAAAAGAACTTGTATTTCCCAGGCAGGCAGGCAGGCATTTGTATAGATGCTTTTATTCTAGAGCCTTTGTGTAGGAATGGTCATAGTTGTGGTTGAGTTTAGTTACATGTGCAGGGAGAGGGGCTGATGGCTACTCAAGGGAGTATAATTTTTTTTGTCAAGGAGAGTATCACAAAATGTCAGGGGCTGGAAGGGACCTCGAAAGATCATCCAGTCCAAACCCCCTGCCAGAGCAGGATCACCTAGAGCACATCATACAGGAACGCGTCCAGGAGGGTTTTGAATATCCCAAGAGAGGAAGACTCCACAACTGCCCTGGGCAGCCTGTTCCAGTGTTCTGTCACCCTCATGATGAGAAAATTCCTTTTCATGTTTACATGAAACTTCCTATTCCTCAACTTCCGCCCATTGCCCCTTGTCCTGTCATTTGGCATCACTGAGCAGAGCCTGGCTCCATCCTCCTGGCACTCACCCTTTACATATTTTATAGACATTGATGAGGTCACTTCTCAGTCTTCTCTTCTCCAAGCTGAAGAGCCTCAGCTCCCTCAGTCTCTCCTCATAAGAGAGATGTTCCATTCCCTTAATCATCTTCGTGGCTCTGTGCTGGACTCTCTCAAGCAGTTCTATGTCTCTCTTGAGCTGGAGGGCCCAGAACTGGACACAGTACTCCATAGTACACTGTGGCCTCACCAGGGCAGAGTAGTGGGGGAGGAGTAATGGTATTGCTGTGATTTCTCCAATGATATGGAACACCTGCACATATGCAATTCTTCTTTAAAAATGTTAAGCAGGATCTGCCCTCTGATGGGAATCTGTAATTGTGATATTGGCTCTGTCTGCCTCACCAGCAGATGTGCCATTGTGAAATTCTTATTACCTAATAAAATATCAGGGGATGCTTTACTTCAGGAGGAAACTTGACGGCCACTTTGAGCTGATTGCCCCTTTGACAGTGGGTGAGAAACGTGCTTGCCTCATCGAGACTTGCACCTACCTCCACAGTCATAGCACCAGGATATTGGTGCAAGGTTTATAGATTTCAAAGAGCCTGAATAGTTCTGATAGAGTAGATGATACTATGCCTGGCTCTGCATTTTTGAGTGATGCAATTGAACAGATTGTGGCAATGTTAATTTTTAATACGTTGGCTCTAAGCGGAGTTATTTTTGACTTGCTGTGCTTACCCCAATCTAGTAGTAAATGCTGATCTTTGAAAATACTGACTTCTGGTACAAAGTTGTGTGTTAGGTACTTAAAAGGATCTTTCAGAAACTTACAGGAATTTAGAGACTGCTCTTTTATTTTCCTGCTTGTTAAATCAGTACCAATCTAGAATCTTTTATTTCTGGATATTTAAATTTGTCTGATTTTTAATTCCAACAAAGCGTCCTGGGATCTTTGTGACCACATACAGCTAAATAACTGTTAAACATCACATTGTTAGGTTTGCCAGTTCAAATCTAGTCCGAAGTGGTAAGGGGCATTTTTGTATTTATAATGTTAATTAATAATAACAGGATTTCTATTTTGTTGCTTCAATGAAAAAAACAGAGCATTTGCTATTCAGAATTATAGATTCAAGTGGGGAACAGAGACCAGAAGAAGGTTTTTCTATGGCAAAGATTCCTGTTTGACTTGTATTGTATCTGAACATGCTTACCAGCATACATTGTACTTTAGGAGGAGTAAAGGTAGCATTTTCCCAGAGGAGTGTGTGGTTTGTTCTGTAAGATGTAAAGCTCCTAGTAGAGAGGTCTGTGCCTTAGTTAAATATGGTACTTTTTGGTGTGCTTCCCTATGTTTAAGGCCAGGCTGGATGAGGCTGTGGCCAGCCTGATCTAGGGTAGGGTGTTCCTGGCCATGGCAGGGAAGTTGGAACTAGATGATCCTTGTTGTCCCTTCCAACCCTCACTGATTATATGATTCTATGATTTTTAAGTTGCAAGAGCCTTTGAAGAAGGTATTGGAGGATGTGGATTTTGAAGGGAAAGATATTTTGAACTTGGAAATGCCATATGAGTGTTCTGAATAGCAACGGAAGCACTTAGACAAAGTACTTCTCAAATTCTTCCAGGCAGCTGCTCTTCCAAACCATGATGATTGGTTGGCTGGTTGGGCCTGTTTTTCCCTCGTTTCTTCTTGCATTCATGTCAGGATCTCTGTAGAAAGCTTCACTTCTAAATCTGAGCTCTAATCTCAGCTTTCTGCTCAAGAAGCGTGAACTTCAGTTTAGAGTAAAATCTAGTACTTGCAGTCCCTCATTGGCCTATGTGTTCCCCAGTCTGTCCAAAGCTTGAAACACTTTGGTTCAGCTGCATATGGGCTTTTGCAGCCTTGTGGTTCTTCCTTGTCAATTTGGTATTCTAAATTGGGAAGTTCCTGCAATATCCTTGAGGTATGTTGGGTCTTGGAAAGCCTTGCAAATCCGTGCAGTCAGCAGATAACCTCTTGAGTGTTGGGGTCTACCTGAAGCAGCCTTTTACTTCCAACCTTTTCCTGAATGTTTCCTGAGCGCTCTCTGGCTTGTTTCAGAAACCAGCTTGGCAGCGTATCAGGAATCAATAGCTGGAGTCCTTGAGGAAAGAAGTTGAAGATGCTGAAGTGTGAATTCTGGTGTCCTGATTGTTAGAATCTTTTAGCAAAGACATCAAGATGTGAAGAAGAGAGATGTGAAAGCCGGTAAAAGTGCTCTTTTTCTTTGTGCTCCTGAGTTGAAAAATTAGGTTTTGAGGTGGCTTCCCCACCCTGAAGGCCTGTTGCATAGCTTCCCACCCATCTAGTTCTGTGGGAGATTGCTGGTGGCTTTTATCAGTATTTGAAGGTACAAAAAGTGGATTGCGAGGTGTGGAGACAGAAAAAAAAAAAAAAAAAAAAAAGGATAATTTAATGACAGGAAGAAACAAACAAACAAACAAACAAAACCCCCACAAACACCAACTGTGTATAGAACCTGAGTTATCAGTGCAGCACTTTGTGGCAAGGATTCCAGTCCTGTGGGCTTTAAAAATACAATATCATATGTATATACTATTCTGTAAAGAGTCTTCAGTCATGTGGAGGTCTGAGTTCTTGACACATTAGGAGAAAGTATGAGATAATTAATTTTCCTTCTTGATGCTGCTTATTGCTACCATTTTGCTGGTTGTCTCACAGGCTGTTGGCATAACTTCCTACTTAGAATATTATGTTACAGTCAAATGTGTCAGAAGGACTGAATGCACATTTTTGCCTCTCTTTTCGTGTTGATTTGCTTTATAGAGGCAGTAGTGAAGTTCTGGCGAACCAAAGGAATACTGACCACTGAATAGTTTCTGCCTGTATTTTTAAATCTCTGATTGCTTTTTGGCTTGTAAGTGTGATGTCAACTAGGAATCTTTCTAAATTATCATCTGTCTTTTTGCTGGAGACTAAAAGAGGAAAGTTACTGAAGTGCAAAGGAAACTTTTTTTTTTTTTTTTTAAAGCTGAGTCATGACAACATTGGCAAGTTGCAAGGGAAAATTTAAAACTAGTATTTACTTACTATAGTTAACAATGAAATGCTCCTTTACAGAAAACTGAGTGAATTATGCATTCAGTTTCCTTGCCGTTGTGGAAAAGTAAAAGAAAAGACATTGATTTTTTAAAGTGCATTCATTAACTATGCATTTGATCTGGGACAGGGATAATAAAAGGGAAGTGCCACTTGGTTACTGATAATTCTCTGAAAGCTGGCCCTAAAAATATCGTCAACAATTGCGAGTTTTCCCAAATGGGATGGCTTTGGGTTATTAGCAAATAACTAAATCGTGGGCCGTTGATTTCTGAAACATGATCTTTTACTGAACTCGTCAGTGACTACTGGCTGCTTTCATTGCATGATATACAAACATTAATACACTGAACTAGCATGAAAAAACATGTCCAGTCTCTTGCATAGTGAAGAGTAATAGACGTTATCTCTGAACATTCGTGGCTGTCTCCACTTCTGATATGGTAAAACCTTTCTTATTCTGCTGGTGGAAAGCAAAAGAACAGAAAACGGCGACTTTGCCAAACGTGATGTCGGGTACAGTTTGAGAGTGGACCATGAGTTATATGGAGGAGTCTCAATTCTGTGTTATATAAATAGACCTTTATTTGTCTTTCAAAAAAAAAAAAAAAAAAAAACACCAAACCAAAAAAAACCCAACCCAAAACTTGGCTAATGCTAAAAAAATGTGTTATCTGTCTTTTTGAAAATAGATGATATAGATTGCAGAAGAACATATTTGTCAACAGGAAGTAGGCATAAACTTAGAAGGCATGCAGGCGTCGAGCGCAGCTGAACCAGACTGCAAAGAAAAAAGACACAGCTCCTTTCCCCTCGCTTTTTGGGCTGTAAGTAAGACCAGAGAGCACTTTCTTTCATGAGAGTGGAGCAGTCCTTTTGAACCTCTTCCGGATGTTTGCAGTGTCTTAAAACAAGTCTTAGCACCAGATTTTAATGACACAAACTGGGCCAGGTGGAACGAAGCTGGAGATTGTCACCAGCCCACAGCCATGGCTCTCCTACTCCTGGTGTCACAAGAATATTTAGGTATTAGGAAGATTTGATATAGGTCAAATCAAACATGAGCACTTCAAGATGCCCCTTTGCAAATTTTTGTCATGCTGCCAGGTGTGCCTCACTGAAGTGTTGCATATAATGAAGGACCTCCTGTGATTGCATTGATCAAGATAGTACTATGGGTGTGTTCCTCATCCAAGGGGAAGAGTGAGGTCAGTAGGAATGAATGTTGTGCTGCAGCTTAGACTGGAAAAGAGATACTTTAGTGTCCTAGGAAGACTGTCTCTGACTTCTGCTTTGGGGCATTCAGTCTGATATGGCAGACTTAATGTTATATGGCAGGTGATTTTCTTGCCTTCCTTGGGCTGCCAGGTTCAACATCAGCTCTGTACTTTGCCTTCTACTTTTTCCTCTGGCATGGGATCTCTTCTGTTGTCCTAGTACTTAAGCCTTGCTTGCTGTCTCCTTGTCTCAGAACTATCTGCTGTGTTACTTCTTGTGGAAGCCTTTCAGCTGGAGGCTAGATTTGAGATTACCTCCATAGTTTTTTTTTATGTGATGCACAGAATGGGAACCAGTCAGATGTTGAGCTTCCAGACATTTGGATGTTGTGGTGGGACTGAAGGCAACCAGGAAAATCCTCCTGTCTGCTACATCTGCCAGTAGCCCTAGAGGAAGAAAACAGAGATATTTTTTTAAACTTTTTTTTCACAGAATAGTTTGGGTTAGAAGGGACCTTAAAGGTCATCTAGTTTCAACCCCCTGCCATGGGCAGGGACACCTTCCACTATACCAGGTTGCTCAAGGACTCATCCAACCTGGCCTTGAACACCTCAGGGGAGGGGGCATCCACAACTTCCCTGGGAAACCTGTTCCAGTGTCTCACCACCCTTACTATACAGAATTTCTTTCTGATATCCAGTCTAAATCTACATTCTTCAAGTTTCGATCCATTCCCTCCTGTCCTGTCACTACAAGCCCTTGTAAAACTTCTTTTATGGCTTTCTTGTAGGCCCCCTCAGGTACTGGAAGGTTGCTATAAGGTCTACCCAGAGCATTCTTTTCTCCAATCTGAGATCCCCAACTCTCATAGCCTTATCTCACAGGGGAGGTGCTCCAGCCCTCTGATAACATTTGTGACCCTTCTCTGGACCCGCTCTGGCAGTTCAGTGTCCTTACATTGAGGTCACCAGAACTGTGACCAGTACTCCAGATGGTGTTTCATGAGAGCAGAATAGAGGGTGAGAATCACCATCCTTATCCTACTGGTTTGTTCAATGAGTGAAGAGTATTTTCTGCCTCAGAACATGTGCAGAAGTGGGATGGCTACATCTAGTGCTCTCAAAAATTCAGAGAAGCTCATGTTGGCATTCTCACCATTTCCCACATCGTCTATACTGACACTGACGTTCCTTGTAAATTCATGGCAAAATGTGGTTTCTGTTTTTTGGTCTTGCTTCCTCTGTAGTTTAATTCTCCTTATGAGGTGTATCTGTGGTCAAAGGATGTTTACCAAAATCTTTGTATTCTTGGTTTTACAAATGTGTCTTAGGAATTCTTTGCTGGAAACTTGGCAAACGCTGCCTTGGTATGCAAACAGTGGAGATGGGATAGGGGAAATCACTTGGCTGTTGAACAGCTACATATGGGAAAGTCACGTGGAGCTTTCAGTGTTGTGTTTATAATTCTGCAAAAGCCTCTCCTAATCTGAAAAAACTGAAGAGACCAAATAGCGGCTTCTGGAAAGCGGACAGCTAGATTTTTCCATGAGTATTTTGGACACCGATATTAACGTCACAGATTGTAACACTCCTTCCTCTTTTGTAGCCTTCAGGGTAAACCAACATTGCGAAGAAAACTTTTAACTCCTGCAGCATCTGGCTTTTTTAAAGTTCTAATTGTGAAACCGTAAGAGATGTTTTGTTTTCATGTAGCAGCAAATCCTGAGTTCCCAAAACTGTAACTTCATTTACAAGAAGCCTACCCAGTGGCAGCCATATGCTCTTCACGGCTGGCTTTTAGTGAAGGATTTAGAGTGTTACTTTCAAAAATCTCTTTTCCAGAAGAATGTTGGTTTTAACTGTTAAGTAATGTTTCATCAAGAGCTGAAGTTGGATTTTCAGATTTGGCTGTACGTGGGAACAGACGTTTCCAAACACAAGGGAATGATTTTACTAGCTAATAATGCAACCATGAGGTTTATGTCAGCTTGCTTCTGAGCAGTGTTTTGTTGATATCAGTATAAGGTAACTGCATTATGTGAAATGATTTGAACAAAGCTAAATGAAGCCTGAGAGGCTCTGGCATGCTCCTTTTGCTCAAATTGCTGACCGTGGCTAGCTTTTTGCAGAATGGCATCTAAGGTTACATTTAGAGTCATTAGGTTATAAACAGTCCACAAAATAATTTACATAGTTCATGTTAATATTCCTCTGAAGAGCAAGGTTCCCTGGGGAGAAATGAGAATAAGCACCAAAAACATTCTTAGGTCTTGAGGTTTTTCCACAACTTCCTAGATCACTAAAGATCAACTGTCTCATGAAGAAATTATTACAAAACAAATTTTGATGCAGCTGTCAGAGTGTTTATATGTGGGGGGAATATAATGAGTAATGCCTTTTCTTTTAGTTGTCAGAGTTTTATATTTTCACTGGCTTGCTGAGATACAGATTGAGATTGGAAAATCTGTCTGACTCCAAAGCTGGTGAATTTATATGAACATTCTTGTTCAGGAATGCTTTTCAGTCCCGGACCGTGATGGGAAAAGACATGGCAAAGGCGTTCACATCATGACAGAATGTCTGAATCTGTGATATTTAATAGAGAGAGGAGTCCTTTTATTTCTGTTTCTCCGTAAGTCCTTGACATTTCTTGAAGATGCCAGTGTGCCTCTGTGAGATCTGACCCACCATTTATTTTTTTTTTGCCAAGAGTAAATTGGTCTCTGCTGTGAAAAAATGGTTGTTTTGTGCTAGACACATGTAAAACTGGGTCTGTGGGGGTATTCTGCTGTACTGGTGAAAATGGTCTTGTCTTTTGTTCTGCCGTTAGCATTTACTGCCTTTACCGAAGGCTTGACAGCCACAGTGGCACATCCGCAGTGCGTGTGCTTGTGTTTCTTGCTTGTGTGGTCAACCAACCTAGGGCAGTACTCTGAAATAAAACCAAACCTCTAAACCACCAGCTTCTCCTTCAGAAACAATTCTTTTTTCAGATTCTATTATTACAAGTAAAATACAGACCTGGCAGGATAACTCTGGCAGAGTTACCACATTACAGCAAAATCTAGGCTCTCCGTCAACCTCTTGACTGGTGGTTTTCATACCTGAGGATACAACTCACAGGGGACATCCTTTGGTCCATATGCATCCAATTTTCATCCAGCTTGCTTAGATGAGAGGCTGAGAGTGGAGGACCGTGGGAATGTGAAATAATGATCAGTCTGGCCTTGGCTGACATAGCTGAAGAGGATAATCAGTGGTACACTGAATACAGGACTCTGATTCTCATAACATGGCAACTGCCTCCCACAAGGGACTAAGAGATAGTGAGATATCTGGTTAGAGAATAACAGGTTGTCATGCATATTAATGAGTGGGGTTGTGCTTGCCTAGGTTGTGCTAATGGATAAATATTTGAAGATGTGGTGCTTGGTATTTGGTCTATATAAACACAGGTGTAACAGGTAATAAGGAGCTTCTACTAATTCACATTGAATTGCATGGAGTCCATGGTGCATCCTTCACAGTGGCCTGACAGAGAACCTACATGAGAATCTGGTGAGAGCTACTGTAAGAAGCAGACACTTGCAAGCTAGTTGCAATTTGTAGACTTTAGGAGCCATTGGTGCATCTTTGTGATAAGGGAAAAGAAAATAGGGAGTTTAGGAAGGAGCATTTTCTGTATTTGCTGAGGGTTTTTTTTTTTGGTGTCTGGTTATCCATCAGGATAGTCCTAAAGCAAGTTGCAGATGATTCCACAGTAGTATTTATATGCCAATGCGGAAGCAACAGGGTTGCACTTCCTTTAGCCTGCCTTGAAAGGAGAAGTACAAAGGCTCAGCTGTTCAGAGCTACACAACTTAGGCCATACTAATAGCACAAAGACTCTTCTCTTACTGCACGGCTCAAGCACACTCTAACTGCATACTGTAGAACTAAACCTTGTGCAGCATGCTTGAGCTGATGGCAAAGCTACTTGATGCACATCTGTCCTTGATCTGGTTTCCAAACAGAATCCTTCAAGCATTCCTAAGTGTCTGTGGTGGTGAATAGTGGGCACACTGAATACCACTGGTTCTGCTGGCTCACTTCGGCAGGTACAAGCTCCATCTGACTCAAACTTTTCTGCATTTACAGACAATTGCATTAGCCTTTTTGATGGAAACTTCACCTTCAATTTGCCAAAAATTTGGGGACACTTTAGCATTTCACTTATTTTTTGATTAATAGTCCACTGTGTGCTGACACTCTAAAAGACAAAGTCATGTCATCAGTTCATGCTGAATTCTTTCCACAAGAACAAGTGTTTTAACACTCTTCTTCTTATAAGAATGTCTTAACATTCTTCTTTCTTATGTCTGACTTGCATTTTAAAGGAACCTGAGGTTTTTTTGTGGGTGTTTTTGTTTTTGTTTTTGTTTTTTTGGTTATTTTTTTGCTGATGTTAAAACAATCTGCTAAATCCAGCCACCTAAAACTGAAGGGACAATAAAGATTTTAGTATTTGTGTGGTTCACCTTTGATTTAAGAATTGTATTGCAGCTAGCAAGGAACACAGAGAGGCTTAATAAAAGATTCCACAAATACAAAAAAACAGTATTAGAATAAATCTCATGAAGAGTGACTGAAGGAGCTGAGGATAGTTAGTTTCAGGAAGAGGAGGCCGAGAGGAGACCTCATCACTGTCTACAGCTACCTGAAATGACATTGTGAAGAGGTTGGTGCTTGTCTCTTCTCAGAGGTAATTAGTGATAGAACAAGAGAGAATGGCCTCAAGCTGTGACTGCGTAGGTTTAGACTGGACATTAGGAAACACTTTTTCACAGCAAGAGTGGTCAGGCATTGGAATGGGCTGCCCAGGGAGGTGGTTCAGTCACCAGCCCTGGATGTGTTTAGAAGTCATTTGGATGTGGTGCTCAGAAATATGGTTTAGTATGAACCTTGTAGAGCAGGGTTGTCATTTGGACTTGGTGACTGTAGAATGTCAGGGTATGGAAGGGACTTCAAAAGATCAACCAGTCCAACATCCCTGTCAGAGCAGCACCACCTATACGAGATCACAGAGGAATGCATCTAGGCAGGACTTGAATATCTCCAGAGAGGGAGACTCCACAACCCCTCTGGGCAGCCTGTTCCAGAGTTCTGATACCTTCACAGTGAAAAAATTCCTCCTCATGTTTAAATGAAACTTCCTATGCACCAACTTCCACCCATTGCCCCTTGTCCTGTCATTTGGCATCACTGAGCAGAGCCTGGCTCCATCCTCCTGGCACTCACCCTTTGCATATTTACAAACATTGATGAGGTTACCTCTCAGTCTCCTCCAAGCTAAAGAGCCCCAGCTCCCTCAGTCTGGCTTTGTAAGGGATATGTTCCATCCCCTTAATCATCTTCATGGCTCTGCACTGGACTCTCTCAAGCAGATCCATGTCCCTCAAACTTGGGGGGGAGGGGCAGAACTGAACACAGTACTCTAGATGTGGCCTCACCAGGGCAGAGTAGAGAGGCAAAGGAACCTCTCTCCACGTACTAGCTACAGCCCTTCTAATACACCCCAGGATGGCATTGCCCCTCCTGGCCACGAGTCCACATTGCTGGCTTATGGTCAACCTCACATCAACTAGGACCCCCAAATCCTTTTACCCTTCACTGCCTCCCAATCTATCCCTGATCCCTGAGGTTGTTTTTTCCCCAGTGCAAGACTCTACACTTGTCCTTGTTGAATTTCATTAAATTTCTCCCTGCCCAACCCTCCAGCCTGTCCAAGTCTCTGTGAATGGCAGCACAGCCTTCTGGTGTGGGATCCTGAGGGTCTTTTCCAACCAGGATGTTTTTTGTAATTCTGTGTTATAAAACCCGAAATCATCAATCTAAAATTTAATGAGGAAAGTGAGTAAACATTAATTGATAGACAGAAAGGCTTTGCTTCTCATGGTTCTGACAGGGAAAAAAGCCTGGTTGTAATTCTACACACATTGAAATGAATATTGCATATGAAAGGGATAAGTAAGAAAAAGTTAGAAAATGATGAAGTGCTTCAGTCTCTAAAGTACTAGAATAAATCCTTGAAGGCTTTATTAAGCATCTCTTCAGCAACAGGAAATGAGCAGTGTGGCCTTATCACTAACAGCCTCATGGGTGAAAAAAACACTTAATTTGGTTTATTCAATGGATTTATAGCCCAGCCTGAGCAGGGACCTGCGTTCAGGATTAAATAGTAATACAGTGGGTTCATTAAGTGACTGGAATATATGCTAAAGGAGTAGTCTGTGGTGGTGACTGGAGTCATGGAGGGGTTTGTTCTGCCTCTGTGCCAGCAGTCTTGAATGCAGATGGTGGGTTGTGTGTTTTAAGACAGAAGGACAACTTGAAGAAACGTTCTGAAACCTATTTCACTTTTACTGAAGGAAGAGTGCAGAGTGCTTATTGTATGGAGAGAATTAAATAGAGCAAATCTGGAATTTTGGGATGTATCAGCAACTGAGTGTGGTTGTTGCAAAAAAACCCACCGACTCTTCAGTCATTTGGTAACAGAAGTGTCCTCTACAAGTATTTTGTAATATTCCATGCTAGTAAGTGATGCACACATTTTGTGCTTAGATTTCGGATCAAGAAGAGCAGTAAAACTGACATAATCCTTATAGTGTATGAAAAAAAAAGGCTTCTTTTGTCTTCTGAAAACAGCTTATAGAGGAATGAGACAGTTTTCCAAGTGAGCTAAGTTAGAGCTTGACTGTGATCAGTTGTCTCATTTTCAGTGGAGAAGAAGAAATTACTGCTTCGTCTTGTGCTAAGGCTTGAATTGATGTTAATGAGAAAGAGCATCTTATTTATTTAAGGAACATTGAGCACAGGAGCCTGTTGAGGCAGTGGGAACACCAGTGATTGCACTTGTTTTCAGAATAGGTTAGAGAAATGTTGATGCTTTAGGTGCAGCAAATTTGTTAACAGAGCAGTTTGACAGGGTGGTTTCTTGAGAAGCCTTTTGGCGTGGTGCCTCTGGGTTTGCAGTCTTCCATTTTTGAAGAGCCCTGACATTTGAATCCTGTGTTAAGGAGTGATGAAATGAGGACAATCCGATAGTCAGCCTGTAATTAAATCCTGCTTGCAAATGTTGCCATCCATCCTTAAGTTCTTTATGTATCTTTACCTGGAAGATGTCTCAGTGGTCTGATGATTTTACAAGGTGCAGGCTGGGTCTCTGCAACGATGGGTGTGCAGTTTTCTAGCCTGTTTCCCAAGAAAGGAGGGTTGGTCCTGGTTTTCCAGAGGAAATGTTCAGAATTCCTCTTCCCCAGATCACCTGCTTCAGGGGTATTACTACAAATTGTCAGGAGTGAGTATGTCTAAAACCTGAAAATATTTCCTTGCCTTATTTTTTCTTTATTCAGCAGTAACCCATGTGACTGTGAGCTGTGTTTAGTGCTGAGGATGACAGGTGTATTTTTCACCTTTTGAAGAAAATAACTGGTTTCTGACAGTTCAGTGGGCTTTGGTGGTTTGTTTTTTTAAAGATTCACTGTTTTACTGTAGTCATGCTAATTAGCACCAGTTACCCTCTGTGAAAAGGTAGGATGTCAATTGGGTTTTGATCAGTTTTGATTTTCTTACAGAAATGCATATGGGCTACTTCATTTATGCTGTGGGAGGGTTTAAAAGAAAACAATGTGGCCTTCCAGTATCTGAAGGGGGCCTATGGAGAAGCTGGTGAGGGACTTTTAAGGATGTCAGGTAGTGATGGGACTGGGGGGAATGGAGCGTAACTAGAAGTGAGTAGATTCAGATTGGTTGTTAGGAAGAAATTATTCGCTATGAGGGTTGTGAGACACTGGAACAGGTTGCCCAGGGAGGTGATGGAAACCTCATCCCTGGAGGATTTTAAGGCCAGGCTGGATGTGACTCTGAGCAACCTGATCTAGTGTGAGGTGTCCCTGCCCATGGCAGGGGGATTGGAACTGGATGATCGCTGAGGTCCCTTCCAACCTCAACAATTCTGTGATTCTGTAATGGTTGCAGGAGGTACCAGATCACTGGTGATCTTGAGCTAATCTATGTCTGGAAGCCAGACATTAGCAAGGAGAAAGAAGAGCTTAGCCTTCTCTCTTTTCCACAGCCTGCAACCTTGCTGCAGAGAAAAGTGTGGAAGAGGTAAAGCAGCGTGGGTCACCCTGTCCTCCTTCAGCGTGATAGAGCCAGGGGAGTGCACGCTTTATCTACCAGTGGTACGACAAGCACTAATGGAAATTACAGCACTTAGGATAAGATAATGCTCATAAAGGCAGGTTATGCTGGTCAACATTTTTTTCCCAAGATAAAGCTGGTGTGAATTTGTAGTTACTGGGCACTGAACCACATGGAATAAAGCATGCTTATGCACACAAGGGGAGCACACGTTACCCATATTCCTAAGGGGGAAATCCTTACAGATACCACAAAGGTGGTGAAGTGGAGACAGTGGGGTGTGGAAGGTGCCTGCCCTTGGACTGGCAAAACCACTTGGTCTGCAGGTACGTTGCTGAAATTTTTTTAGAAGCTGGCTGTGATTCCAGGTGCCAGCAGTGCTTTTAATGCTTAAGCAAAGTGCAAACTGCGTAATGCTGTAGCTGATGCTGAAACATGACACCGGGACATCGCTTCCTCTCAGCTGCCTCTTCCTTACATAACTGCTGCCTGTCCCAGGGTGGCCTCCAGATGAGTTGAGCCCAACAGGAAATATTTGGGTAACCGGTGGCAGTTCTAGCAGACACAAAAAGAATAACAATTAGTTGTCTTTAGAGTCCAACGGTTGTAATTTCTCAAACAACTTTTTGGCACTCTCCCCTTTTTATGGTTAAGGAGAATAGGTGCAGAGAGGGAAGATGCAGCAGGGTGGAGAAGCAGGTGGTGGAAGGCATTGACTTTTCTGCCCTGTAAGCTTGGATTGAACCAGCTTCATTTGTACCTGGAAACTTTTATCTGTGAGCTCTGTGCTTTATATAGATCATGCTTTCTGAGAACTGTCCTATTGGAACTCTCCCCTCCAGCTGGCAGAGCAACAAAGTGTGTGGTCTTTTGGGAAGCATTTCTTGTCTTCACGGTAAAGATGTGGGCCAAAACAGAACCAATACTACAACAGAGTAAAGATTCAGCTTTAAGGTATTGGCATGTCTGTCTGTTTCATAGACTGGGTAAACTGAGCTTGAAACTACACTTAACCATACTCTATATTGGTTTGTTTATTTCTTATTTTTGTTTACTCATTTCAAAATGGAAATGAGTTCACGTTTTTCTTCCAAGTACTTGCAGATCCTAAGTAACACAGTAATCCAAGTTAGGAAAGAAAAGCCTGTGTTTAAGATGAGTTTTCTGAAGTGGTTTTTCCTTAAGGTTGCACGTTTAAGTAAGTCTTTAACTGTAGATGTTAAGATCTGGTAGCTCTCTTAGAGTTTCGTCTAGTAATTTAAAAGTCTTTAGCACTATTGTGCTCTGATCTTTTAAATGGTTGTGATATTGAGCTCTTTTCATAGCTAAACTTGTGTCTTGCTTTATTTCTTTGCCTTGGCTGCATGAAGATCTATGTATGTGATCTTTATTTCTCTTCATTTTGAAAAAGGAGAAGTCTTCCTATTATTCTGCCCCTCAGACAACTCCTACATGGGTAGAAGGCCTTTCCTCGTGGTTGTGCCAGGCTTTAGTCACAAACTCTGAGCCTCAGCCTAGCTGTAGCAGTTCAGATGAGATTACTTTTCTGCTAGATAACAGAAATCCTGTAAGCCTCTAGGTACTGCACAACCCATTGGCTTAATTGACAGACATTTAATTTTGGGAGTACCATATCATGAACCAGGTGTGTTTTCTAAGATGAAGAAGACTGGGTTAAACCATTTCTTTGTGTATAGTGTTCTACAAACCCAGTGTATGGTGGGTTAGGAATTTCCCACCCTCCACTGAAATTTACCAGACCAGCTCATATGGGTTGCAAGTAAGATGTAGCTCTATTTACAGCAAAGCAAAATGTACAAGCATATATACACAATATATTTACAATTATACACAAATTAGAAATAATACAGAACTCCAAACTCCCTCCTGGACAAAGAAACTGCCCAGAAGGAGCTCAAAGCCTCTTTCTCTCTTTCCCAGACAGAAACCAAAACAACCAGCAAAGCTTACTTGTTCTCTGGTTAGCTAAGGTTGTTGGAAGATACTAAAGCAGAGTGAAGGAAAAGTCAAAGGAAGCAGTGTCCCAGAACAAAGAGGGGCAAATTTTGGCTTTTTATCCCTTTCAGCAAACCAATGAATGATGCAGACTTTGTCATTACTTTCTTTTCACAACCAATGGTCTAACTTCTCTCATTAGAATATTCCAATTATCCTCAAACCAGCACACAGTGCAACCCAGAACCCACCTATTTGTGGGATGTAGGTGTCACAGCGAGGCCTGGAGTGTAAAGTCCAGGGATCATAGTAAGGGAAGTGTTTGAGGCTCTACATGTATAGGACAGTTTAAAGACACCGTGGTGCTTTGCTGCGTAACATCATTGAACCATAATCTGCGGCAGGGTGCTCAGAAAGAGGCAGCTGTTTAAGGCTCTTTCTTTTTCTTTTTTTCCCCTTCTTTTCCCCTAAAGGATTTCCCATGAAATCTGCTTGTCTCGAGGAATATGTGCCATATAGAAGGGGCACTCTGCTGGAAACAGAAACTTCATTCTTGAAACTTAGTAAAAGAACCTCTTTCATGTGAAATGTGCTGAAGAACAAAGCTGCTGGGGGTTTGGGGGATTTTCTATATTTGTTTGACACGTAAACTTAAGCTTAGGAAAGACCAAAGAACTTCAGAAAGATCTAACAAGGCCATATGCATAACAGATCCCCCAGCAAAGTCTTAGATGATGAGAAAAGCATTTTAACCAATTATCTACCTCTTCTCATGTTAACTAACTGCACCCTTCCTGAAGAAGGAGTTGAGCATCTCTGCACGATCAGATGCCCATTTGACACCACTGTGTGTGAACAAGTTGTGGGATTTAGGTTTGTAAGGGAAGTAGCAGAGTTTAACATCAAAATACTTGCAGGGATAGCTCCACTTCAAATTTCATACATCTGTAGGTGTGTGATTACCTAGCACATGTGCTGTCTGTTTCACATCTCTATGGGTGTCCCCCCGCTCCCAGTCAACATGCCTATGCTGCCTCTGTCAGACTGGATTTTATCTCACAGTAGCGTTTCATGGAGTGGTACTTGGGGGAGTGCAAAAGGGCCAAAAGGCCATGACCTTTCCTGGGGTTTGTCTTCTTGCTTGTGGTGATACGATGCAATCTGGCTTATCTCTGACCCTCTTCTCCTGCTCCAGACTTCTCTTCTAGGTATATCTTGGTGGTGAAATGCCATGTAACCACCCCTATCTTCAGTGGGCTCTGTGGTAGGGTTTTTTTAAAAAACACATTTGCAGGTTGAAAGATCAAGCCCTGCCTGACCTGCAGTGAGACTTGGTCCTGCATATTTTCACCTAGCAGTGTCAGTGCAGCATCCCAGATAATTGCTCCATGTACGTAAGTGTCCTTCTTTTCAAGGACCTATAAATTAAGACTTTCTGCTGTATAATTGACAGTTGCCCTAAAGCCTGATGAAAAATTCATCTCCTGGAACCCAAAAAAGCATTATCCCACAAAATGTAGAGGCAACAGAAGACTAACAGTAAAAGATCTTAAAATCCATGCTAGTCATCCCAGCACCAGTGCTGTTAGCTTTGGCAAATCCTGTATTGGCAATAAAGGCAGCTGCCATTTTGGCATCGAGACAGACAGACTTGGCGTCAGCCCCTCTGGCACCAAAAAAACGCTTCGTGGGAGCTGGCACCAACACTGTGAAACAAGGGTAAGGGCCCAAGGGAAATGCCAAGCAGACATGAGATGAGCACTAAAAATAGTGAGCTGCTGTCATTTGGAGAGAAAACAAATAGCACTTCTAAGAGTAGGGCATCTGAGCTCTTCATCAAGGTTGTGCTGGTAAGCAGCTTTGGGACAATGCTGTCTCCTTTGATGATGTGACCAAAGGACACACACAGGCTGTATTTTTGGTACCCACATGGTGCAGGACTCTAAAACTAGAACAGACGCTTACCGTCTTGATTCCACATTTGGGGGATCCTGTTACTGTCTGCAGGCTCTGCCTTCTTCCCTGTCTGGAGCATATCATCTGCTCTTGAGCTGTTACCAAAGGTCCTGTTTGCATACATAGGCAGAAGGAGAACAAGAGTGCCAAAAAGCAAGTAGCCAGGCTAATGTCCCTATGCCACCCCACACATGCTAGCCCTCATGGAGACAGTTTTGTCAAATGCTTAACAGCTGAACTTACCCCACCCTCCTCCTCCTCCCCGCTGCCAGCAGACCCAGAGAAAGATGAGCAGGCTTTCCAGTGACTTTGCTACCCACACCAGACTAAAATTGAAGCCTGACATTGGTGCCCAATGCCTGGGAATGCTGAAGGGGCAGAGGCAACACTATCACCACTGAAGCAGTTAACATCACTTCTCAATAGGGCAATTTTGACTCTGCTTCAGTTGTGAAGGACTTTTAAGCTTTTTAAAATCTCTGAACTTGAATGGCAGGCCTGGGTAGGTATTGAAACAGTGGTCATACAAAATAGATGATGCAAATAGTCTTTGGCATCACAGTTGCATTGGCTTGGCCACAACTCTGCTGCTGTGAAGAAAAAAAGTGCTGGGACTGTGGCTATAATTTTTCTCCTCCTTGGGTTAAAAATCAGTGGGAAATAACATCACTGAGGGATAGAAATTTCAAACTACACTTAGCAAAAAACTATTTTGGTCATGGAAAAGGAGCCTGGACTTTTCATTGCCACCACTCTCCCATCAGCTAAACAGCAGGTGGGACTGTCTGGAGCAGCCTGGATGAGGTCTCTTGTCTTCTTTTTCAAATGGCTATTTGAGAGAACTCCCCTTGGGTATCTCCTCCATATCCACACTTTGTCTATTCCCTGCTCTTTCTTGCATGCCCTTTGTATGATAGCTTAATACAGAAGGCAGCTTCAGAGGGAGGGATTGCTTGCTCTACAAAAGTGCAAAGGAATGTGCTTTACCATTGGTATTTCTTCACCCACGTATGGAAAGTGACAAGAGTGACAGATTCACGCTGAATTACCAGGTGACAGAGTGGATAGTGGCTTCCTCTGCAATGGCCCCTCCTTTGGTTCAGAGCTCACACATGGCTTTTAGATGGAGGATGTAACATATATTTGCACTTGTCTGCTTGGCTGACCATTGCTGCTCAGGATTCAACTGCAATCAAGATTCAGCTGGAATCAAGCATGAGCTATCGCTACTGGGGCTCTCTGCAACACTAAGCCTGTTTGGAAGTGTGCACTCTCTTCCTAGTTGGTTAGCCAGTTACTTGGAGACAAAGACAGCTGACAGCAGTGAGGTTGAAACGTGCTGTCTATATTTGCTTATCTTCACTTAGTAAGCTGCAGAAGTTTCTTGCACTTCTAAGCCATTGAGCTGGAGAGGTGTGCCCAGGCCAGCCTCATGAAATTCAAGAAGGCCAAGTGTAAGGTCCTGCATCTGGGTCAGCACAATCCCAAGCACAAATCCAGGCTGAGTGGCAAATGGCTGAGAGCAGCCCTAAGGAGAAGGACCTGGGGGTCTGGGTTGATGAAAAGCTCAACATGAGCAGACACTGTGCACGTGCAGCCCAGACAGCAACTGTGTGCTGGACTGCATCAAGAGTAGCATTGCCAGCAGGGCAAGGGAGGGGATTCTCCTCCTTTACTCTGCTCTTGTCAGACCCCACCTGGAGTATTGTGTGCAGTTCTGGAGCCCTCAACACAGGAAGGACATGGAACTGTTGGAGTGAGTGCAGAAGATGGCCACAAAGATGATTAGAGGGCTGGAGCACCTCTGCTATGAGGACAGGCTGGGAGAGTTGGGGCTTTTCAGCCTGGAGAAGAGAAGGCTTCCAGGAGACCTTGTAGTGGCTTTCCAGTATCTGAAGGGAGCCACCAGGAGGGCTGGGGAGGGACTATTCACAAGGTCTTGTTATAACAGGATGAGGGGGAATGGGTTTAAACTGGAAGAGGGGAGATTTATATGGGATGTTAGGAGGAAATTCTTTCCCGTCAGGGTGGCAAGACACTGGCACAGGTTGCTGAGGGAGGTTGTGGCTGCTGCCTCCCTGGAGGTGTTCAAGGCAAGTTTGAATGAGACCTTGAGTGACCTGTTCTACTGGGGGGTGTCCCTGCCTATGGCAGGGCGTTGGAAGTGGATAAACTTTGAGGTCCCTTCCAACCTAAACCATTCTATGCTTCTATGACAGAAGTGGTGAAAGGCTGCAGGGAAGAGAGACCTGCCCAAGGACAGATTCTGAGCACTGCCAGCCCTCGTGCTTCATTGCACATCAGAAGGTATTGATCCGGCAGACTGGTTGCCACAGTGGCTTACCAGCCAGTTCCACCATGCATGGTGTCTTCCTGCAGCTCTTTAACAAACAGGAGGTGTCAGTGACTTCAGTGTCCTTGTTTTGTAGTTGAAATGCATGCAGATTGAGGAACCCACTTTACCCCACTCCTAAATAATACAGTAGTAGTAGACACAAAGGATCTGAAAGGTTTGGGATCCTGTGTCCCCTAAGCAAGAGAGCAGATACTCTAGGTACTGTAGGTACTGGGTACCCCTCTGTTCTGCCCTAGTTAGACCTCACCTGGAATACCTCATCCTGTTCTGGGCTCCCCAGTCCAAGAGGGACAAGAATCTACTTGAGAGAGTCCAACAGAGGCCTACAAGGATGATTAAGGGACTGGAGCACTGCCTTGTGAGGAGAGGCTGAGACCTGGGGCTTTTTAGTCTGGAGAGGGGATTTAATAAATGTTTATAAATATATGAGGGCTGAGTGTCAAGAAGCCTCTTCTCACTTGTGACCTGTGATAGGGTAAGAGGCAATGAATTTAAAACTACAGCACAGGAAGTTTCACCGCAATAGGAGGAAGAACTTCATTACTGTAAGGGTCACAGAGTACTTGAACAGGATCCCCAGAGAGATTGTGGAGCCTCCTTCTCTGGAGACTTTCAAGACCTGTCTGGATGCGTTCCTGTGTGACCTGCACTAGATTCTAAGGTCCTGCTCTGCCAGGGAGTTTGGACTTGATCTCTGGAGGTCCCTTCTACCTCCTACCACCCTGTGATCCTGTGAAATTACCAGACTGACCTGTAGCTGGTTGTTCTCTGGAATCTGTTTCCAGCCTTCTTTGTAAGCAGTGCCAATGCAACTTGTTACATGAATCCAAGACACCTGGTTCTCATCTTGGAAAATTACCATTTTCTTGTAATGGTGATGTTAGGTGGGGAAGTAGCCCTTCACTTTTCAGGAGCTGAAAAAATAGGCAGATTTTTGTGGGAAGGTGGCCAGCCAGAAATGGTTTCCAGGCATATAAATAAACAGTGATCTGCTTTTATGCCTTTCTATATATTTCTTTCCCTTCTCACCCCCCCCTTAATTTCCAGAGTAATTTCCAAGATGAGGAAAGATAAAATAACCCTCGTTCATGTTGCTTCTTTCACATTTTGAATGCCTGGCAGACTTGCATAGTCTTAAGTTCTAGTATCCAAGGCTGTGGGCTGACTAGTGGAAATGGATAGCCAGTGCTGCTGTTACCACCATGGAAATAACAGAGTGCACTGGGGCAAATTGAAGAGTCATTAGATAAAATTGTACCAACTTTATGGTCAGTCTATATATATATATCTATACATATATATATCTCTCTGCAGAACCATGTCATTAAAGTTTTAATTGAAGGGGTATTGTGTGCCACCCATATATACTGCGCAAAACCTCTGCTTGCCTAAGACTCTAGTAACAGAGCAAGTGAGAGTAGCCTTGTGCTTCAGCTTCAGGTTTTGTTCAGCTTGTATTGTAACTGGATCACCTGAAGGTTAAGCTGTCTCCTCTGGGGGGTATCAAAATGAATATTGTATCTTGCTGGGTTACTAAATCTGCTTGCAAGCATCTCCCATCTAACATGGAAAGCAACTTGTGAAGTAGCCCAATGAACTTCCACCATCAACTTGAGCTGCATGCTAATATCTGAAGTCATAAGGCACAGTGTACTGGGCTTGTGAAGATGTCAAGCAGCATCTTTTGCTTGACATAATGTTTGGGGCAGCTGGCATGTTCAGGAGAGCAGCACTACAGGCTAATAGAACATAGAGGTCTTTTATTCTCTTTTTCAAAAGAGAAGTGCCTGTACTGGGATCCACACTGATGTGCCAAAAGAGGGTGGTTGGTGGTTGCTTAAACAAGCACATTTTCAGAATAACATAGATCCCATAATCTGTCCTGACATTACCTCTGACTTTTCAGAGTCCTCAAGAGATTCATCTGCAGAGAAACTGTAAAAACTTGTGTTTGGTCCATTCATTATATCTTGGATGGACACACTCTTGTGTCACAGATTGTTGTAGATGTTAAACTCCACAGTCATATAAAGTGAGACCTGTGCTGAGACTGCCTTGCTTTCGTTGAAGTAATTAGCATTTCAGCTCTGGTTTCCCCAAGCAGAGAGCAGTGGAAAATTAGAAAGTTTTGGAAATGGACAATGAGCAGTCAAAGGCTTTGGGAAAAAGATTTTTACATTAAGAGGATAGAGAAGTTTGATACCTTTTATAAAAGGATAGCTAACAGGTACAGAGTAATGAATGGGTGAGATGATGGATGTGGACTTCTGTTCCCACCTGCTAATAATATGAAAGATTAGAAGGTGGTGAATTCACTCCTGATGAAAGGAACGATTTGTTCACAACCACTGTCTTCAAAACTCATTGCCACAAGACAAAGCATTGGGGCAAGAACTTATGATTACAAAAAAAAAAAAAAAAAGAGGAGGGGATTAAATTATATTGCTTGGAATTTCCAAAGCAGTTGCAACAATGAGAACTTCAGGTGTTTTGAAAAGGCTCTATTGATTAGAGTATTATAAGGGTATAAGCTAATTAATATTTTTTCTTTCTTTTCTTTTTTTTTTTGTGCCCTTCAGGGCTTTTTAAAAGTCACCTATAGCAGAGTTTGTAGAGTGTGTTGCTGGCTGCTGCCACTCAGAGACTGAAGGAGAGAGTGGCTGCTGCTGCTGTAGCAAATGTGCTAATGCCTGCTTGCGAGCCATCTTTTATTTTTTGTGTCAGTCTTTCCAGGATTGCTAAATTCATGCGTAAATTAGGATGCTTTTGCTTTTCCACTAAGTTACTGCCTTTGATAGTCCTTCACAACTTGTCTCAGATCTGGAATGATGCTTTGCTTTTTGAGTATGTGCTGAGGGAGAGGCGGGTGGTTAGACTCCTTCTGACAGGAGGGATTTAGAAATTGCTGCATTGCCTCAGCCCAGGGCGCTGCCTGGTCCAGGGCTCTGTATAGCAACAGCCAAAATCTGATATTTCAAAGGACAGCATGAGACCACAGAACAGATTACTAAAACAAGAAAGCTGCCCTTTTATATCACTGGTGTTTCTCCATAGAATTGGAAAAGCAAAGGTTGAGAGTTTGTTTGATCCAAGAGCACAAAGGCTGGAAAGCCCTGCTGCTTGGCTGATGCTGGCTGATGCTGATCTTTTGTATCCTTCAGGAAATTACTTGTGTGCCTGTTTTCTCTTAGGAAGAACAGAGATGTGCTTACCTTAAACAGCAAGTTTACATGGTGACTCTGAGCCGATGGGGAAAAAAAAAAAAAGTAATACTTGTGTATAGTCTTGCAGACTAATTGTATAGAGGATAGCCACAGGGGAGTTATAGTTTGGAAAACAACCCCAGGCTAGGTTGGGCTGGAAGGAGGCAGCAGCAGTGGTCACTGAGAGGTTTTGGCATGTGGGAAGTGAGTGTCTTTTTCTGACACTGCTGCAAGCTGTTTGGCTGTTGGGGGGACTCTGTTCAGGCTGTTAGGTTGTTGGGGTTTTTTTCTTTCCTTTTAATTTTTTGTCCCCCTCTGCTGTTGCGAATTATCATTTGCAAGAATTACATGTGGTTTCTTTTTCTGTCTCTTCTAAAGTCCTGGAATTATTGCTAAAACTGCTACTAAAAAAGGGGGTTCAGTGAACTTTCTGTGGAAAAGAAAACTATATTCTTTCCCTCATCAAATATTTTGACGAGTTGAGCTCCAAAAGGCTGACAGCAAGGGGAGTTGTGTGTCTGTCACATATTCATGGAGCTGCTGCTGGGGCATGTGGGAGTGTCATTGGTGTCCTAGTAGTCCCTTGTCCTGTCCGGTGTCTCCCTTCCCGACAGACGAGGACAGCTGCTGATTAAAGGGAAGCACAAAAAAAAAGAGGTTGCTGAACTTTCAAAGTGGAGGTAGAAAAGGGAGTTAAATTTAGATTACCTTCTGCAGTGTCATCTCCTGCACTGCTGTGGAACTTGCTGTACTCCTTGCTTGGGAGAGGACAAACAAGACATGCCATCCTGGACACCAGATGATAAATTTGTTTATAAAGCTTAATTGCCCCTTGGCATGAAAATGTTAAATGAGCTCAAGCAGAGTAAGAAACCTTCTGTCAGGGCGCATTGCGTTTTCCTTTGCGGAGGGGTGGATCAGAATGTCTTCTCATCACCTGTCTGATGCTGAAGGGGCCCAGTCCTGCTTCTAGTGAAATCAGGAGAGTTGTTACCGTATCTTCAGTGGGATGGCTGTTAACTAGAGGGGCAGAGAGCTGAACAGTGCTGTAACAGATGCTCATTAAAAATGGAGCTGTGGCGGTAGGCAGAAGGAGGTGTTGGAGTGCTTGGGATCTGCGAAGGCTTTACCCAGTTTCCCAGGATCTGGAGGTACTTCGGAGATACCATGGTGGTTGCTCCTAGGGCTCCAGTGCTGTTTGGCAAGCAGCATCAAACTCAGCTTTCTCCTCAAAATTACATTAAGTGTCTATTTTTTGCTTAGTGAGATTTAATCATCGCTGAGAAGCTGTCGGCTGTTGCCAGCGTTTTTAATAGACTCCTCTCCTCTTGCCACAGCCAGTTCGCGGTGAGGCGACTGCGGCTGCCGCCGCTCCTCCTCCGCTCCCTGCCATGGGGCCCGCATAGGCACCGCTGCCCAACAGCACGCAGCTCCCATTTGCAGCCAGCTGCCTGGTGTTACCCAGCTTAAGCTTCAGGGCTGCCTTTTAAATTTTTTTTTTTTTTTTCCCCCCCTTCCCTTCAGAACTGCCCGACCTGATGTCATTTCCCTCTTGCAAACACCCCGGCTGGGCTGTGTCTGAGATATGTCACGGGGAGTGGGAGGAGGAGGAGGAGGAGGAGGAGGGGGAGCCAGCGAGTGCGTGCAATGTCCCAGGACCCTGTTTACTTAGCATTCCCAGCCGAGGAAGCCCTGGTTTAAATAGGATCGGAGGAGCAGGCTGCCCACAGCAGAGGAGGAAATGGTCGCTGTGAGGCTTTAAATTCCTGCCTTCCCATGCGCTGGTGCGGAGGATGAGCTTGCAGAATGCCTTTCCTCCTGGGTCTCAGACAGGTAATCGGCTTCGGTGCAGTGGGAGCTGCCGGCTCAGGTGGAGGATGTGACTGATTGCTTTTACTTTTGTTCCCCCCTCCCCTCCCAGGGAGATGATTTCTGCCTTTCCCAAAATGGAACCGTACAAGCAGCGCTTCCCCAGCCGTGGTGTTTGATCGGGGCGCACGGCGGTGTGAGAGCTCTGTGTTATTAGCGAGGAAGGAGCGGACCTGCAAGCCGGGGAGAGGAAAGAAGCTCTCTTGGTGTTCCGGGCTTTGCGGCAGGGTGGCTCTTTGTGTCCTGCCCCTCTGCAGTTTTTGTTCGGTTGAGTTTTTAGCTTACTTTCCACAGTCCTTAATATGAAATCGCTTGGCTTAAAAACATTGCCAAACTTCGAACCGTGGTCTTGTGCGGGCAGCATTTTGAAGGTTAAAACTGGGGGGGGAGGGGGTGTTACATACTTTAAAAGAGAAATTTTATATATTTCATCTGGGTGACCTTTGTCAGAGGAAAGTAGCAATGTGCTGCGACTCCCCCAGCCTGGTGACTTTTCAAGTGTTCTGGGAGAGTTCGAGCTTGAAGGAGAAACTCGGGCTAATTTAATAGCTGGTAATGCTGGGTGGAATGAGAAACAGTAGCAACTGCCCAGCTGCTCCCCACTGGAGGAGGTGCCAACTATGTGTTCCTAGGCTGGGGGAGAGCAAACCCTTTTTTTGGTCTGGGAGGCACGTCTGTAAGGGAATCTAACTGTAAACTCTCCTCAGCGCTGCTGGGATCTGTAACCCCCAGTACATAGATACAGCTCAGAGTGCTGCTTTCAGTTTCTCATTTAGATCTCAATATTCAAGACCTGACTGTAGCGCGTTTTAAACTATCTACTTTCAGTTGTTTAGAAATCAAGGCAAAAGGACTTAAACACGCTGCGGAGTAAACAGTGCTGACTCTTTTTTTTTCTTATCAGTTCAGGTTTTGGTGAAATTGGCTCCCCCCCCCGCCCCCAGCTGAAAAGAGTTTTACATAAGAAACTACCTCTAGCACAATGACCTTCTGTAATTGAACGCAATAGCTATAATAAAAGTTCACTTGTTGGCGCTCAGGGCAAAGAGACGTTTCCTCCAAACCCTCAAACTGAACCGAGGAGGGAAATTGGGGCTCAAAGGCTGAATGGCTTTGAGCAACTCTCAACTTGGAGCTGGGCAGCTGGCTTAGATGTTGAGATTGCCGGAGTGTCTTGGGTGTGCTTTTCTCGTAAAGTTCCTGTTCCTAAATTAATCTTTCTGGTTTAGAGTGGGTTTTTTGGAGGAGATAGGTGAGGTGCTGCATAAGGTTTAATAGCAGAAGTTCGGTGTAATTTGGCTTCTTTTGTTCAAACCGCAACTGTGCTTATTTTAATAGGATACGGATGGTACTTTTCTGTCTGTAGCTGTTTAGTGTTGATACAGAAGCATTTACAGGAAGCAGAAGAAAGGTGTTGCCTCAAGAGTGCAAGAGCAAAGCTCTTGTGTGTTTTTATCCACTGATGAAGTATGTAGTGGGGAAAGAGCTGCTTATGGAGCTGCTTGAACTTTTCATAGTTTAAATAATTTTTAGACTTTATTGCAAACATTTAGATTTTTTTTTGTGTGTGTGTGCATGTGTGTCCTGTATGCAGATACTCTTCAGAAATTTCTTCTTCCAGTTCTAAAACGGGGAGAAAAAAGGCTTGTTAGTGAACAGTGGTATTTAATTAGCAGTGTGTGAGGAATTCTGGAACGTCTGGCCGTCTCTATTGTCTCTTCTGTTTGCACTATGATTGTCTCTGATGTCCTTGGCTGCTGTTGTTCCCATTCAACACAAGGGGTGCTGATCCTGGGCTTCACCTCACAGGCACAAGAAAGGGATCCTGAATGGGGTGCCCCCTTCGTGGGCTGTCTGACATGGACACAATGATTGCAGGAGAGAGCCTGGGCTCCCTGAGACAGGCACTTTCCTTGGTTCGCTGCTGCACTGCACGGAACAGCTGTTTGTCCCCTGGATTTTTGTCTTCTGCTGGGTCCCAAAGAAGAAGTGCATTGCAGCACGGCAGATGGACTGCTGAACATGTGGTGAAAAAAAAGGGTGTTTGGTTTGGGATGTTTGCTTTTTATTGCTGCGGGGGTGACGTTTAAATGCCTAAAAAGATTGATCAGGTCTATGTGACATCAGCGCTATGTGGGTGTTTAAGGCTTCTGCCCCAGGAAACATGGTTACAGAGGATCTCGGCTTTCAAATTTTAAGTGAGCATTTCCTCTCGCAGTTGCAGGTGGCAGCTTGAATATATTCATGTAGCTCACTGCAGAAATGTAAACAAAAAAAAAAATTAAAAGCTTAAAATGTTGAGTTCCTAACTTTTTCAGTTTTAACTGCTGGGGGTTTTCAGCATTGTAAACTGGTGGTTTAAAACAACAATATTCAGGAAAGCCCCCTCAAAGCCGTAGTTTCCTAGAAGCATCTATCTTCTATGTGAAAGAGCTGGAACTACAGCTAGGAAGCTTGAAAGAGGTAAACATTTTTCACGTGGTGCTTGAAGTGTGAATGTGCAGTTCTTGGGAGTCTGAAAGTGAAACTCGTGATAAACAAAAATGAAACCAGCTCGTACCAAAATGCATCAGTGTCCACAATCTGCGAAAGGACAGAGCTCCTTTAAATCTTGTTGCGGTATTTCTCCGTGATAAATGGACGCAACAAATGAATTTGTTCCTCAGATAAAGGTTAATAAAACCTTGGAGATGCTGCATTCGCTGGGGGTGAAGATGCATCTGCCGTGACTGATTAATCGTGGTGATTTAAATGTAATTCTCCTGATGCTGGCATTAGCAAAGCAATAAATGTTGTGGATTAGAATTCCCATTTTAGAGCTCTTTATTGTGCCTGGGACAGCTTAGAGGCATCATTCCTCGCTGACTTTTAGTATTTGGGTGCTTGCTCTTAGCACTTTTTTTTTTTTTCCCCCCATATTCACCAAACCAAAATTCATAGTGGATGTCTTATGAAGAAATGTCCAGAGCTGATTTATTTGCTGGCCTCAGCTGTCTGTCGTAAAGCAGGCTTACAGGAATTTATACCCTGTCATGCTGGCAGGGGCTGGCACCCAAGGTTCCAGTAACTCTCAGGAGTCAAAGCTGGTTTGTCTTTACTAATGTTACATGCTTTTGCTAAATCGAACCTGCCAAAGGCATGGAACTTGCTCAGATGGTGGATTTTTACTTTTCTGTTCCAAAGGACTAACAGATGTACTATTTACGAGGGTAGAGTAAGGTAGGATAGGACTGGAGGCTTCAGTATACATTCAGCCAGGTGGACATCAGTGCTTAGCTGCCCTGGTAATACGGAGTTCCCCTGAGGTTCTATCTGTCCTTGCTGCTACCCACCTGCTGTCCTCTTCTGAAAGGTCTGGTGATTTTTTTTTTTTTTAATTTTTATTTAAGGTGAATTTTGGTTAGAAACTGGAAGGCAGCTGGCAAGCTAGGAATTGTAGTAAATCCTATACCAATATTTGACATTCCAGACAAATATTTTCAGTAGCAATTTTAACTTGCTACCACCTGAGTCTCTTTCCTGACAGAGATACTCATCTTCTTTGGTACCTTTGTGTTTGAATTCTCATGAGGTATTGCAGATGTGAGTTTAAGTAAAAGCCAAGTGGTAATTCATAAATAGTGAGTACTGAATACAGTTTTTCCTGTTGATTGTTTCTGACATGTAATATAGTGCCAGTCACTTCCATTGTATTCCTCTGGGTACTTAAATAATATTATGGTTCAAATAGTGACTGGAAGTTATTCAAGATACGTATTTTTAATACTTTTTCTCCCTAGGATTTTGTGACTTGCTTATATCCATCCTGCTTTGTTGTTATGGGTGTGGCTAGCTTCTGAAATCAAGGGGCTGCTGCCTGTGAATAATGAGATCAGTGAAATAACTAGGTCAGGATTTTTTAATTGTTAAATAGATGCTTATTGCAAAGTCCCCTGTAAGAGCCGTGAAATCAGAATGCCTGGAGCAATCATATTGAGCAGTCAGATTGAGCCTCAGTCCTGTTAAAACCAGTAGCATCTTGCCCTCCAGCAGATGCCAGTTTGGCAGTCTCCCTTAATCTTGCTGCTGGGCTTTTCGCTGTCCTGCTCTTTGTAAGCCTGTTACTCAGTTCCTTACTCACCCCTGTTGTTCTGTTACTGATCCCCATCTCTTCCAGTTAAAAAACTGCACCAAGATAACAGCATTAAAGAGGTCTAACAAACAGCCTATCTTGGGAAAACAGGAATAGGATTTAACCTGTCATCAGTGAATGCAAGTCATATTTCAGTGTTTTCCATGGGGTCTGGGTATTACCAAGGTTAGAATGAGTAGATACTCTGGCAGGAGGCTATATAAATGCAAGGTGGTCATACTTAGGGTGATAGAGGCCAGATTGCTGTGGGAAGAGGGGACGGAGCAAAAAGCTAAAATGGTTATTATATCTCTGTGATATCAACTATTGCTGGGTTTGGTTACCTGGTTAATGCCAGCTGAGACATCATCTTTTGTAGGTGGTTTATTGCCAACTGTGCACTTCTGAACATGGGCTGTGGTATTTGTTGCTGCAGTTACACATATTAATTTTCGTCTTGGAAAATAGCCACACCAGCCTGGGATTTGCCTCATGACCATCTTCCTCCTTCATGACATGGCAACAGTGTTCCCAGGTTAACTGCTGACTTTTGAGAGAAGAAAACCATGAAGTGCCTTCATCCTTTTATTGTAATGGTGCTCCACTGTGAGTCATTCTCGTTGCCCTTAATTTCCTACACTGGCTTCAGATGCAATCAATCCATATGGATTCACAGGTATTAAACTCCACCACTTAGTACTGAAAACTAAGGGTAAGGAGGTCTGATTCCATCCTTTCTTGCAGTGAGAAAAAAGCAACCTACAGAAGTCCATGAATGCTTCTGCCTTGATCATATCCCAGATTCTGCCCTTTATTTTATCATGTAAGCCTCCAGCAGAGGTCCAATACTAAACTGGAAGGTGAGAAAAATGATAGTTTTTTTTTTTTCCTTGGCAGTAAAGATAGTGTTTGCTGTAGCTTCAGATGTGACTACTTAGGACATTGCCTTGAGTTCTCTTATACTGACCACTGCTGGATATTACAAAGATTATTTGTCAAAGTCCTTAACAAGAAAAGTGTGCTACTGTCAGAGTTACTGACATGCTTGTGGGCTTACCACAAATGCCAAATACTATCAAGAAAATAAGCTTGTTTTTAAAAAAAAAAATAAATTATACAAAGTTGCTTTGTAAAATTCGTAACAAATGAAAACTAATCCAAAATGGCACATCTGAAACAGGAAGAGACTCTCCAGATGCATTAATATGAGGTCTTCCCAACTCTGCTGGTTTCATGAGAAAGAGCCTGCACCATAGCTAACAGATGGTCTCTGTTGTAGTGGATGGAGAGAGAACAGAGTTCAGGCCTGAAGAGCATTCTCCTGAGAGTTCCCAGCTCTGAAGTGTGCATCAGGGATCCAGTGATTGTGGTTTCTCAGAACCCTGTCAGCTCTTTGTTTGGTGCCAAGGAGACAGTGATGCAGCCTAGAGTACATGCTGCTTTACAGGACAAAGCCAATTCCTTGAAACTAGCTGGAAGTCTCCTGGGCTTTGCAGGTGGGAGATAAGGATGGCATGTTCAGGCTTCTGGGTTGTGAAACAGGAATATTGGAGTTGAACAGTCTTTGAGGGCAAATCAGTGTGGATGCTGCTGAGTAATCCTGTCTGGTGTCTACAGCTGGCTGAGCAAAGGCTGGCAAGAAGGTATATGCCTGCCTAGACAACAACAAAATGAGACTGTCCTTCAGCAGGGAAGCCTGCCCTGGAATATGACAGCCACTGACTATTTGGGAGGAAAAGTGTGTTTTAAGAAAGAAACACTTCTCTTCTTTGTTTTCATAAGACTGCATAAAGAGCTAACTCGGTAGTAGTTCAATAAAAGCTCCATCCTGCTAAGGATGATCAAAACATACTATTACAAGCACTAATTGCAACATAAACTAGAAACAAAGGCAGGGAAATAAGGTGCAAGTGCTTCAACTTTGCCTCCATTAGATTTTTTTTTTTTTTCTTCCTCATATATACTTTTCTCCCCATAAATACTTCTCTTTCCAGTCTTGTGCCTCCTTCATGCTTGTTGGTGTGTGAAAGTGAATGTGCTTTCGTACTTGTGATGGTGTTCCAGGAGATGTTTTGACTATAGGTAACTCTATTGATAATATGTCTTAAGTAGTTACAGTTTGGCAACATATGACACAAGGAATGAATGGGAGAAGTAAGTAGCTCTGATGGTATGGTTTAATTAGAGATTTAAGACTGAGCAGAATGCTTGATGATAGGCAGAGGTTTCCTAACAAAAAAAAATCATAATCTTTGTCATGACCTGTACTGATAGCAGTGTATTAGCTCTTCCTTGGCTTGCAAAAAAGTGCAAGAAACTGTACAATGGCTCAGCTTTTCATAGAAATGAGTCTTAAGTGGAGAGAGGACCTTTCCTCTCAGTGGAGGCGACACTGTGCTCAGAAGCACTTGATCCAAAGGAGACACCTGTAACGTATCCCAGAGCAGTGCTTTCCTTGTGCTGGCATCTGCCTTGTCGAATTCTTCCAAAGGTTTGCTGCCTTTACATTTTATCTCTTTCCCTTTGCCAGGTTGAGTAACCCAGCACTGGAGGTAGCCATGCTCTGAGCAGGGGTTGGCCCACATGACTTGCTGGGATCCTTTCCAAACTAAATTATTCCTCGATTCTGTGAAACCGTTTGGAAAGAAGGGTGACAGTTCTGGGTCCGACACGTGGCACCGTGACTGCTTCATGTGCCCAGAAAGCCATTGGTGGCAGGGCTGGCAGTGAGCTGCAGAAAGGCTCCAAGAGGAGCTGCTTGGTCTTGGAGGAGTGTGGCTGGGGGCCAACACTGGAAGGACTTTTAAATCCTGGAATTTCTGAACTGTGGGAGCTGAAAGCCAACTGTGAGATTATTCAAAGGGTACAAACGCTCATTAGCAAGGAAGTTGATTTCTTTCGGTCAGTGTGTAAAGAAGCTCTGGAGAGTAAGATTTGAACTCTAAATGGGAAGGCAGCACGTTGCTTGAGACTTCCTCTCTGTGAGCAGTCAGGAACCACCTGCAGAATGCCAACCTAGCTGCTGAGATCTTCTATTTAACATATACACCCATCCCCTTACATACCTGTTTGCCTGCATGTAAGCATGGCATTGTGGAAAGGTCATTTCAAGTATAATAAGAATGGCAACAAAGGAGTCAGGAAGTTCAAATAAATGGATAATGTGATGAAAGTCTATGTAAACAGGACTGCTATAAGTTCTTGAGTGGGAAAAATATTGTGATGTTGAAGCTGTTCTAGGTTGCTGCCAAAAGACAGCAGTGTGCTCCTTATTGCTACTCTTTGAAGCAGTCAACACTGCTTGAAGCAAAGTTTTGGAGTGTAAGCATAGATGGTCAAGAATGGATCAGTGTTGCAGGGCAGAGGAGTTCCTGAAATGGCACTGTGGGACTCTGTTCTTTCACCATCTCCATGTGATTCATTTGCTGGTTCAGCAAGTCACATTGATCTTCATGTATCACAAAGGCAGAACTCAGCTGGTGACTCTGTGGCTTGTGCATTATCATGAACAGGACTGCAATTTTGCAACAGGATCTTAATTTCTCAATTCTGTTGATACGAGAGCCAAAATCTATGCTGTTGGTCAGTTACATTAACTCTGTAAGGCCAACAAAAATGAGAAAAAAAGCGTAAACTAACTACTAGAGTACTAAGAACAGATAAAAGAGTGTGTGTGTCCTGTGTTTAGTTCTTCTACTGACTATAATTACAACTTTTGGAATGAAGAGCATGTCTGAAGCAGAAGATGTTACGTTAATGCCTCCTAAAAGCTGCTGCAAGTAGATATGGAAAGACCTCTTTGCCTTGTAGGAGAATGTTGTGCCTACTCTTGGCATGCAGCATTTCAAGACAAGAATATGAAATGTTTGCTTTAGTAAAGCAGTTGGACTGGTCTGTCCAGCAAAATGTTGGTCTTTTCCAGGAAACATGAAGCAGGTACTTCTCCAGCCTGTTGCCTCTGAGTTTTAAGGAGCTGGCCCACTGGTGCTTTTTAGAGCTGTTTGTGGAAATCATGGTAGCTGTGGAAGGAGGGGAAGCAGTGTATCGTGTGCTGAGCTGGGCTTGCTGAATTGCACCCTCAGATGATCAAAAGAATAGTTGTGATTTTTAGGAGGGAAATGCTGGTGAGGGTTCACTTTCCTGTTGAACCTTAGGTGCTAGGAGATTGTTCTGGTTTTACAGAATCACAAAATCACAGAATATCGGGCTGGAAGGAACCTCAACACATCATCCAGTCCAACTCCCCTGCAGAACAAGATCACCTATAGTAGATCACAGAGGAATGTGTCCAGGCAGGTTTTGAATATCTCCAGAGGGAGGCTCCACAACCCCCCTGGGGCAGCCTGTTCCAGTGTTCTTTCACCCTCACAGTGAAAGAATTTTTCTTCATATCCACATAAAACTTCTTTTGCCTCAACTTCCACTCATTGCTCCTTGTCCTGTCATTGGGCATCACTGAGCAGAGCCTGGCTCCATCCTCCTGGCACTCACCCTTTACATATTTATAAACATGGATGAAACAGTCTCCTCCAAGCTAAAGAGCCCCATCTCCCTGTGTCTCTCCTCATAAAAGAGATGTTCCATTCCCTTAATCATCTCTGTAGCTTTGTGGTGGACTCTCTCAAGCAGTTTTGTGTCCTTGAACTAGTGGGCCCAGAACTGGACACAATTTAGAAGGCGTAGTGTTGCTGGAATATGGATGCTCAGGTGAGGGACCCACAGGCCCAGGGTTCAGGGGTTGCAGCTCTGAGTGGGGTGCTGTGTGGTGGGGGAGTGCTGATGCCCACTCAGGCACCCAGATAGACTGTCTCCTTAGGTAATTAGTACAGGATGCCTCTGCACTGAAACTGCTGTCTTCCTTCACTTTTCCAGTGAGGTTGCCCATCATGGGGAATGAACTTTGTATTTTGCACATGGTGGCTTCGTAGAGGCTTGTCAGAAATACAGTTGTGGTGCACTCACACAAAAACAGAGGAACAGTGGAGTTCAGCAAGTGCTGGGGTATACCAATGTACATTCCTGCAGCCAGCTTCTTGGGCTTGCTGTTCTTTTTAGCTGGTTAGGTTTTGTTGGGCTTTTTTGTTGGTTGATTTTGGCAAGGTGGTACTTACAAATGAGTTCTTCTAACACATTTCAATATAAACTTACCCATATTATCTTTGTCATACATTTCAAGTGAAAGAAAGTTAAAAAGTCAGGCTTTGTTACAGATTTGTTTGCAACACCAATGGTTTTTATTAAGAGCTGTTTGTTTCTTAAGGAAATTCTGTAGTGTCTACTAACGTCATGGTTGCTCCAAAGCTTAGCGGAGGATGTGCAAACCACAACCTGTAAAATGCTTCTGTTTTCCTAACCCCCCTCCCTCACTGTGTTTTCAGACTATCAGGAGAACGTGAACTTCCATGGTGTACCACACTGGGGACTGAGACCTCACACCACTGTAGTCCTTTTCCATCTTAATTGCCCTAAGGGCCTGCTGGGTGATACAGTACAGCTGATTTGGCTCTGCTCCTGGACTACTTTGCAATTCCAGGAAGAAGTCTTACAGGAATGCTGGTCTTATATAAAGCACGTGGCTAATTATGCAGGAATCATTTTAGATTGGAATCTCACAGGAACATGCTGTGATTATCACATAGATCTAAACGAATCCAAGTGGTCTTTCCTTAAGTTATAAAGTTCTGTTTATGAGTGCATTTCCTCCACTTGGCATCCAGCCCCCGAGTGCAGCAATATTGTATAAAATGTGGAGCAAATGACATCTTGCCTTTAAGGATGTGCTTGGCTCACAAAATGTGGCCACTTCTAACGGACAAGGAAAAGGGATGATGAGAAAGCAGTGCTGACTAGATGTTGAAGCAAGGTAACTCATGAATTTGGAGCTACAGGGTTTTCTTCTGAACGATCCTTTTGTGGGTTTTGGTGATCCTTAGCTGTAGTTTTACCTCTTTTATGTATTTCAGGGCTTCCCTAGACCCTAACTTTCGACTTTTAAAAATGCTTACAGATCGTTGAATGAAAGATTGCACTTACAAAGCATCTTAAAAGTGTGTCTGTTTAATTTTAGGACAAGGAAATCTGCATGGGTGTCAACAATCAAAGTTACATATGTGAAACGGGCCACTGTTGTGGACAATCCCAGTGTTGCAACTACTACTATGAACTCTGGTGTAAGTCCTTCCATTTTGTATGGCTTCCTTTCCTAACCTGCATGGCTCTCGTACCATACTACACATCTGGCTTGCAGAGTTTTGTATTCAGCCCTTGTTATGCATTGCCATTGCATTTCACTGCAATTGACCTGATATGCAGGGGAGATGAGGTTGCTCCCAAGGGCGTAGCCTGCTTTTCCAGGTCATCTTACGTTCATGACTGGAGATCTGTTGAGGATTTTTCTCCCTGATTTGGGCAATACCGAACATACTCAAAAACTAACCTTGTATGTGAGTGAGGAAACCGTGCTTGAGGGAGAAATGTTGATGCACTCAACACTCCAGTAGAGAATTAAAACCGTAACTTTCTTCTGTTTCAGTCCTTCGCAAGCACAGTGGTTTAATTCTGATGTATCTTTTTTAAGCTGTCCTTTCAAGGATCAGGGAACAGGACATTTATTCTCTTCAGGACTCACTGTGTTTGGAGCAGAGCTCTTTACATGGAGAATGTCTTGGGCAACTCTGGTGGGCCAGCAGTAGCTAAATACTGTGGGCTGAGAGGAATGTGCATTGCCCACTGCTACCCCTCGGAGATCCCCATTCCTGAAATCTGAGGTTTAGAAGTACCCATTTTTCTAGTGAGTGGCTGAGATTTAGTACCTGCTAAATCTCTTCAGGCGACAGCAGGCAGGCCAAAGCAGGTCAGCAAAACTTGTATAAAGATACGTGGAAAAATGAGAAGGTGAAAGGACAGGAAAGCAAGAAATGCTGAACTTTAGAGGCAAACTTTTCAAGTTTGTGGTGCTCTGATGGTATCTTCCTTTCTTGGGAAGGAACACAAAAGGTTGAACTTCGATGTTGTGATGCTGTTGTGCTGCTAGAAACCTAAGCTGGGAGGGAACCTGTGCTCACAGGGTTCACAAATGTAGAACTCTAAATACTGTACCCCCCACCCCACATTAGAGGCTGGAGGTATCAATGGTATCTTACAGCTTTTATGCAGCTCTGCTACCTACTGAATCTCTCTGCTATGGTCATAGTTTCATTCTCTCAAAGAAGTGTGTGTGTATAAATGTATTATTCAAAGACTGTTACTTAACCTAGATCTAGGGACAGGATGCTTCATCCTTTAGTCTAGAAACATGCTTTTGCTTCTCAAATTAACCAGTGGAGCATGGAGGATGTAGCTATAAACTAAATAGGACTCTAATAGACTTCTTCAAGACATGTTGTGCATCAGACTGTAAGGCCTGAATATGTCAATACTAATGGCAGGATTTTAATGTATTGCAGCAGGCCTTTTTACCAGCTTTATTTTCAGAAGTTTCCAAAGAGTTAAAGAAACGATTCAGGACTGGGAGACAGCTCTAGGTCGGTCTCTGCTCTCATGAGACCCCACCAGGAATACTGTGTACTGTTCCGGAGCCCCCAACACAAGAAGGACATTGAACTGTTGGAGTGAATCCAGAGGAGGCCCATGAAGATAATCAGAGAGCTGAAGCACCTTTCCTGTGAGAACAGGCTACAAGAATTGGGATTCTTCAGCTTGGAGAAGGCTTCAAGAAGACCTTGTAGTGGCCTTCCAGTATCTGAAGGGGACTTATGAGAAGGCTGAGGAGGGACTATTTACAACATCCTGTAATGACAGGATGAGGAGTAATGGGTTTAAACTGGCAGAGGGGAGATTTAGACTAGATGTTAGGAAGAAGTTCTTTACAGTGAGGGTGGTGAAACACTGGAACAGACTGCCCAGTGGATGCTCCCTCCCTGGAGGTGTTCAAGACCAGGTTGGATGAGGTCTTGAGCAACCTGTTCTAGTGAGAGGTGTCCTTGCCTATGGGAGGGGATTGGAACTAGATGATCTTTGAGGTCCCTTCCAACCTAAACCATTTTATGATTCTAAGGACCCTAGCAGACTGAGGCATGGCTGCCTCCAACTGCCTGGTTCATATAACAGTGGGCAGTAAAGGCAGGACAGATGGATAGAATTTGTTCAGATCGTATGGGGATGCGTGGACAAAGCAGAGTGGGGAAGGTCAGGCCTGGTTTTGGATTTCTGTGGATGGGAATGTAGAGGAAGATGTATGTGTGGAAGGGCTTACAGAGTCTGTGGCAAGCAGGATCTAAATTGAGCAACAGGATGGAGTACAGCTGCACACAGGAGCTTATTTCACAGTCACCACGTTTCTGCCATGCCATCTTGAAAGAGAGGCTTAACTGGATTTCATAGAAACAATGCAGTCCAAACAATAGCCCCCCCTGCCATTTTAATGGGATAATTTTACTCTTTGCACTTTCGCTATAGCACAGACTTCTCTATTTGGCAGTGCCTGGGTGCATCATAAAAGATAAACCTTTTTTTTTTTTTTTGTTAGAGAGAAGCAGACTATTTCAGATTCTTACTAAGGCAAGCACATAGGCTGTGCTGAGGTCAGGGAATAAAGATGTTAGTGTCACACTGGTGGGTGACTGCTGAGGAGGGGTGAGTTTTTGTGCTGAAATTACAAGGAAGTTTTCCTGGTTGTAATGGTTCGTGAGGACAATGAGTAGCTCGTGGCCACTTCCTAGGGAGCTTTCATACACGTGGATTTGCACTGGCAGAGGCTGCTTCCAGCCAGCTTCTACCTCTCCAGTAGCTCCAAGACAAATTTTGAATTGAAGGACTTAAAAAGCTCTTCTTCTACTTTCTTGGGGTACCAAAAAGACGAGAGCGGGTTCATACCGTGACTTCTGGTGGGCATTAATGTGTGGCTTGGGGCAATCCCAAGCACCGATATAGGCTGGGCAGCGACTGGCTTGAGGGCAGCCCTGGGCTGGGGGAGACTTGGGGGTGCCAGTGGGTGAGAAGCTCACTGTGAGCCACCAGTCTGCACTTGCGGCCCAGAAAGCCAACCAGATCTTGGGCTGCATCAAAATAAGTGTGGACACAGGTTGAGGGAGGTGATTGTCCCCCTCCATTCAGGTGAGACCCCCATGTCCCACTTTGGGCCACCAGCGTACCTGCTTCTGGAGGACAGAATCGACTCTTACCTCTTTTCAGGAGTGAGACAGAGGATGCTGCACACTGATTGCAAGTTTTAAAGAGAAGTTGTGTTTACAAGAGTGTATATACAAAAGGCAGTCAGGTAGAATTAAGTGTAAAATCCACTAGGCCCCAACTGGCCTTCTGGAATCCTCCACTCTCAGTTAGCCTGAGGGTAGGCCAAAGCCCCTAACCCCGACTGGGCCTACAAGGCCTCAGTGGCTCCATTCCCTGCCTGCCAACGTCCCCACGGACCATGAGGTAAGAGAAGTGGAAGCAAGAAAGGCAGGGAAGAGAAGGGGGAGAGGTCAAGCCAGGCACTGTCTTTGAAGCTGTGGTACCAGAAAGCAGAACAGAATAACAATATTACAATCTCCTGGGGCGAGCAGATCCATCCCCTGGGACGTGCCTCCATCCCTATGGTTTTGTTTAAGGGGGACCTAGGATCCCTCCAACTGCCACACTCCTCCTGGAGCACTGTGTCCAGTTAGAATGGTGTAGGTTGGAAGACACCTCAAAGATCAGCCAGTTCCAACCCCCTGCTATAGGCAGGGACACCTCCCACTAGAACAGGTCGCTCAAAGCCTCATCTAACCTAGCTTTGAACACCTCCAGGGAGGCAGCAGCCACAACCTCCCTGGGCAACCTGTGCCAGTGTTTCACAACCCTCACTGTAAAGTTTTGGAGCTCCTCTTAAAGGAAAGGTCTGGAGGTGCTAGAACACGTCCAGAGAAGAATCATGATGATGATCAGAGGGCTGGAGCTCCTCTGCTATGAGGACAGGCCGAGAGCGTTGGGGCTGTTCAATCTGGAGAAGACAAGTCTCTGAGGATACCTTGTTGTGGCCTTCTAGTATCTGAAAGAGGCCTACAGGAAATCTGGTGAGGGACCTTTTAGGATGTCAGGTAGTGATAGGACTAGGGGGAATGGAGCAAAACTAGAAATGGGTAGATTCAGATTGGATCTTAGGAAGAAGTTCTTCACCATGAGGGTGGTGAGACGCTGGAACAGGTTGCCCAGGGAGGTGGTTGAGGCTCCCCCATCCCTGGAGGATTTTAAGGCCAGGCTGGATGTGACTTTGGGCAACCTGATCTAGTGTGAGGTGTCCCTGCCCATGTCAGGGGGGTTGGAACTGGGTGATCCTTGAGGTCCCTTCCTGTTCTGACAGCTCTGTGATTCCCATTCCTTCCACATTGAAGAGAGCATCATGTGCCACACTGAGACAAGGGGAGTAATGCAAACACGAGACCAGATCTTCTGTGCTTTCTGCAAATTCAGGCAAACATCCAACATGGATTTAAAGTTGGTTAATGTGTTCACAGCTTGCTTTGCTGTCAGGAGCATTAGAAAGAAGTTTCTGGGGTAGAAGACAGGGGGCATAGGAGGAGCATCTCCTTTAAATGCAAACTGGTATTCAAGCGCTTGCAATCAACAGCTGCAGAATTTTACCTGCTGCTTCAGGGACTGTTGAGTGTCTTTGCTAGGTATGTGTGGTGGGGCACTCTTAAGACCTTCAAGGTACATAGCAGTGATAGTGTATGTAAATAGTCTTACTATGGGCATGAATTGATGGTGTGGAAAGCAACAGCTTTACACGCTTGGGAACAGATTAGCTTTTAAAAAGTTAATAATAAATTCTGGTTAATGAACAGTTAACTCAGCAGTACCTTTTAGGTATGGCTTCATAGTTGTTCTGCATTTTGATTTTTAACCATGGTATGCATGTACTGAAGCAACTTTTGAGAAGTTCTTTTTCAGACCTTCTCAGGCCACCAGTGCTTTCATGCGCCTGAAAACATAATTTTTTGCTAGTATTGGTGAATTAAATCTTGGATTTATTCACTGTCATTGCTTTCTGGGGTGAAGAAGAAGAGGAGGGCAGCATTTGAAATGGATAAGAAAACTAGATTCTCTTTGCTGGACTTGCCTTCTGAAATGTGATCCTGTCTTGTGGCCACTTGGAGTTTTTCCTCATTAAAAAAAAAAAGTCTTTTTCCCATTTAAGAATTTGAGAGACGTTTGTCTTTGAAAATGGCTGATCTTAACATTTCTAGGCAGCAAGCAAGAGTGCAGTAATTCTAAACCAGTTCTGGAGGGCAGTGGAATAGGATGCAAAATCAAGGTATTATTTTGTTAAGGGGTGGAGTGGAGGAATGGAGAACATGATATGCCAAGCAGGTGGACAGCCTGTGTTTAAAATTAGATAACAGCCTGGTTCAGATTCCCCACCCAGCTCTTAAAAAAAAAAAAAAAAAAAAAAAAAAAAGGTGCCATGTTGCAAAATAATAAAATTATATCCATATATATAAAGTCTAATGGATATGTAAAGGTTTAATTAGCTCTTAGCTTGAGCTTGGTAGTCAATAACATGGTGTCGATGAAGGGAAAGTGCAGCATGTCTTTTAGTTTTCTTGAAATAGATTCATAAGGAGTAAAAGAGAAGAAGGGACTTTGCTGTTGCTTTTCCTCTACATAGGGCAAGGTGAGCGTTTGAAAAGAGGTTGAGCTGGTTCAACATTGTAGCCTAACAATTTGTTTGGGTTCCCCGGAGACCTCATGTTCCCCAAGGAGGAGATTGTGATCTTAGGAGAAAGGCAGCAGCCATGGATTTTAATTACTAAGAATTTTTATTCAGGTCTGTTATGATGTGATTGTGATTTGCTGGAGTTCTCCACTATTGGACTTTGTCCAGGCCTGATAGGTATCTTTTTGCTTACACGTTCCAAAAAAAACACATTTCAGAGTACAGGAGGGAAGGCAATTAATGAATGCTGTTCCCACATTTTGCAGGTTGAGAATTAAGACCTTGATGTTCCGCATTTTCCCAAGTCTATAATGTGAACTGAAAACCAAATCCAGATCTCCTGACATCCATTTCTGTGTCTCTCCTCGCATATTGAGTGCCAGCATGGAATTAAATTATTCCAGAGGCTCCAAACACAGCTAGCAAAGCTGTGGAAAGTATTTGGCTTGGTGTGGTTGGTAGAAGAATACACTGTGCTTCTAGGCAGGAATCATGGAGCATGGAAATGGGCAGCTGCTCAGTGACTGCAGAAGGTAGCTGTAGGATGTCAAAGTTAGAGGGTTTATCTGGACTTGGGTCATTTACGTATTGTACAACAAACCAGCCATGGCAACGAGTGGATATTCAGGTGCTGGATGTGCCTCTTTTGCTTCGTTTTTGGCTGCTTTGACAGTGATGCTGAGCTCCTCTGTTTCTGAAAGAGAGAGAAAAACAAAAGATCTTGACTGCTTGGACCCTAGCAGAAGGGTTGTGTAGGAAAAAATGTTCTGTTTGCAGGGAGCACAGCTGATGTTCTTGCTGATTTTGAACATTTTGCTCATGTCTGCAGGCTTGCCCTTGGAATCTCTAGACAGCTTTTTTCCCCAAAAAGCATGCTGCCAGAAAAATTTGGCAAGGGTCTGGTTAGTTGCTAAAACTAAGGCAACTGCTGTTCCACGTACATGTTCCAGGTCAGCTTTATAATAAACCACACCAGTCCTGTGTTTCCTTCCTCACCCCATGTTATCCTTCAGCATAACCGTGTCCTTTTACAGAGGAGGATTTGCCCTGTTCTTGCCTTTCACCCAGCCTCCTCCATGGTTATACTTACTTTCTCTTTCCTCGTGTATCAAACTTCACCTTTGGTTACTGTTGCTCCTCAGCTGGTGCTCCAGCAATAAACCTCCCTTGTCAAAGCCAAGCCGAAAGTATCGGGCAAACAAAAGAGATGTCACAACCATGCAGGAACTGGTGAGATAGAGGGTCACCAAGGAAGTTATTTTCTGATTTCCCTGAACTTCTGTAGCCTAGTCCAGACAACAGAATCATCTGAAGCTTGTTTTGGTGTGGCTCAGTAAGATTCACAAATCCAAAGGAGAAGGCAATCTGTTTTGCATGGTGTGACTGTGCACATGGCATGCTTTGACCTGCTCTGTGTTAAAACAGCAATAAAAGGCAAGGGAGCTCGATGGTGCCTGCCCTCACCCCCTGCCTTCTGTACCTCCAACCCAGCTCCTCACCAGTTATCCTGATCTGTTATTGCAGACTGTTCTCAAGATCTTGTTCCCCAAGATGTTGTCATTGTAGATGTTCCCCTCTGATTTGTTAGACCACAGTTCAACATATATTTTACCAACACAGATATCTTGGGAGGGGTAAGTCACCTGGAATGGGGACTGGCCTTACAAACGTGGAGCACAGGAACAATTGCTCTTCAAAGGCTCCTTCCCCAGAAGAGAAGCATAAAAACAGTGCCTGCAGATTTACTGCCTCCAGTTGACTCTGACTGAGTGAAGGATTTTTCTGACAGTGCTCTCTGTGCATACTGGACACTGTACTGGAAACTAGAAACCAGCTGCAGTTAAGGTACATCTCGTTTAGTCTTGGAGCAAGTGAGCAGGATTTGGAGATGTCTTTTTTCCTTTGCCATTGTACCCTACAAACATTCAGTAACTTTTTCCTGCAGCACAGTCAGGCTGGCGCTGCGGTTCAACTGGTTTAAACTGACATAAAACTGTCACTGGAAGTCACAGTCTTTCTCTTGCTGCTGTTGTGTTTGGCAGATGAGTTTCAACCTGCTCTAATTCCCTCAGACCAGCTCAAACCACAGTTGCACACAACTTTGCGCTGGCACAGGAAGAGGTGGAGAAGGCAGCAGGAGGTATGGAAGAGGCAGGCAGAAGAGGACCATGGCATTCACCAGCTTGTTTTTCTTCCTTAAAATGTTCATAGGGCTGTGGCCTGGATCCATTCTTGAGCAGCAGTGTTGACTCATATAGACTCATGTCTGAAGTGGAAGGAGACAATGCAGTCTCCATGCCAAGGACACTATTAAACCCAAGTGCTTCCAGGTTGTGGTATCAGTTAAATCTCTCTCATATCTTTGATGGCACTGGTCATGTGAAAAACTTTTTTTTATTCCAGCCACAGCTGACTGAGGCTATCAGTGGGACATCACTTTTCAGTCAATGAAATTGTCCTACTTCTCCTGCTGTTCAGAACCAGCTCTCAAGGAGCCAAAGCTATTACCCAGATGCTTGTCAGGAAGACACAAAACCACTTTGCAGTATGTTTTGGCTTGCTTTTGGGGAGTTCCTGCCAATAGAGTGATGGCATTTGTCCAAGTTTACCATGAACTGGAGGGCAGATTTCTCTGTTTCTACCCTTGGAATGCTCCAGAAAACATTTTCCATTTTGCACAGGATAAAAGGAGCTAACCTCCAAGGGAATGCTGATGGCAACATTCCAGGCAGCAAATACAGTAAGCATTGGACTGAACACTGCTCCCTCTTTTTTTCCTGAGGAGGGAATACTGTGGATTTTTTATTCTTAAATTATTTTATTCTTAATTATTCTGAAGTTTGAACAAAACTATGGTCATTTTCCCTGAAAGGCTTTCCTTGAAGCTTTAAGCATGGTGTGTTCTTTCACAGCTGGTAGAAGACACCTCTGGTGCATGACCATGTGATGAGGCTCCTTTTCCCAAGGCTGCTGTAAACTTAGCAGCCTTCTCTTTCTTCTGTGTTTCCTCTGCTTGTGAGAGATGGCTTTAATGGGAGCTAATTCTGTGCCTGGGTCTTTCTGCAGCTCCTGTTCTGACTCTCTGAGCTTGGTGCTCATGTAGGGCTTTCAACTCTGAGCCTGTCTGATGCTGAGTAAGAGGTTGGTACTTCTCTTTTATTTTTATGAAAGGTTTTGATGCTCTGGCAGGGAAACCTCTTGGCAAAACCTGGGTCTTTAGCTGTGTCTGATTCACCCTTTGGTTGCATCATTATCCACCCACTGGCATCACCAGTGAATCTGACAGGAAATACAGCAGTGTTTCTCAGGACTCAGCCTTTTTTGGCTTGGAAAATGCTTCACTTTCAACTCTTCCATAAACCAAGAGTGAGTCTGAAATTGCCTTGAAGTCTGATGGGCCCATGGTGCATTTAGCTCCAAAATGATCCACTGCTTCTGTTAATGCTGTCCATCAGTGGTTGTGTTTCCAAAGACCCTGTTTACCCTCCACTTGATGTGTTGTCATCAGGTTGCTGTGAGGCTTTGTTCCCAGCAGGCAGTGACGGGTTGGCAGCAGCGAATAATTTCCTCTCAAATCAGACATTTAAGGTCAATCTTGGCTCATGATACCCAGTGTCTCCCAACCTTTTCTCCTTTTGCAGTGATCACGGAATGGTCTAGGTTTGAAGAGACCTCAGAGATCATCTACTCCAATCTCCCTGCCAGGAGCAAGGACACCTATCAACCAGATTTGGTTGCTCAGGACTTCATCCAGCCTGGCCTTTGAACACTTCCAGGGAGGGGGCATCCACAACCCCTCTGGGCAACCCATTCCAGAGTCTCACCACCCTCATACTTAAGGTCTAGTCTAAACCTACTTTCCCTCAGCTTAAAACCACCCCCACTTTTTCCTATTGCTAGGCATAATGCAGCTGAATCCAGCTTGTGTTGATTTGGTGAGAAGGAACATGTTGAAAAACTCAGGGAAAACTTGTGATGACAGTGAAGGCTTTTGGGGACTGTGAAAGCAACTGGAAGTCCAATTTTACTTGGCTTTTATAGGCCTTATAATGCTAAACTCATGTTGCCTTTGCACACACCTCCTGTTTTCAACACAGGGCAGAGCCAGTACTTGCATTTGCCATGAACAAGGTGTTGGCATGTGTGGCTGTTGTGCTCAGCCTCTGTGCTTCCTGCTGGCACAGTGTTGGCTTTGGGTGAATCTGAAATTCCCCTCCTACCAAATGAGCCACTGGCTGCGTGGGCCAGTGGTCTGCTCAGCTTACTTCCCTGCTGCTGGTATTCAAGCCACAGCACTAGGTGTACAAATAAGCCCTGGAGAATAAGTCTTATGAGGAGTAACTGAGGGAACTGGGGATGTTTAGTTTGAGGAAGAGGAGGCTGAAGGGAGACCTCATCGCTGTCTACAACTACCTGAAAGGGTGCTGTGGAGAGGCTGCTGCTGGTCTCTTCTCAGAGGCAAATGGTGATAGAATAAGAGGGAATGGCCTCAAGCTGCAACTGGGTAGGTTTAGACTGGACATTAGGAAACATTTTTTCACATCAAGAAAGGTCAGGCATTGGAATGGACTGCCCAGGGAGGTGGTTGAGTCACCAACCCTAGATGTGTTTAAAACTTCTTTGGATGTGGTACTTGGGGCTATGGTTTAGGATGCACCTTGTCAAGTAGGGTTGTTAGTTGGACTTGGTGATCCTGAGGGTCTTTTCCAACCATGATGTTTCTGTGAAATGCACAGCTCAGCCCTGGACATCTTCACTGTTCTCTCTATACTTTTAGACATAATATTTATAGTTGCACTTGACCTCACGCATGCAGCTTTGTTCCAAAGAAGTGACCATGCACTGTATTTGCTAGGCTTTTGCACTTTGTCTGTGCTGCAGCCAAAATGGTAGCTGTGCCCAAATTTCTGGCTAGGGCATACTGCAGAGCCTTCTGTGGAGGCCCTGGACTCCCTGCACCACACTAGGCTTGCCACCAGAACTGCACCAGAACCTTATCTCAGAGCTGGCAGCCCTGCTCAAGCAACAACCAAGAAGCCCTTCATGTGTCTCAGCATCTATGGGTGTCCCATCTTATTGCTTGCTATGTGCTTAGCGGGGGAGAACTTTCAGCCCTGCAATGCAGATTTGCTGTTGTGTGACAAGGTGGAGGCAAAGCCATTATAAAGGACACTGGAAGCCAGGTCAGCAAATGGCTATGGTGGGCACATGCTACTGATGTGCACCTGAATGCCTTGCTGTGTGATCTGGTAAAGGTGATCCTGTTCTGCAGGGGAGATGGACTAGATGATCCTTTGAGGTTCCTTCCAGCGCTGACATCCAGTGATTCTGTGATCTCTTGTGATCACCCAAGCAAGACTTGTGCTGAGTCAGGGTCGAGTCATTTCCTAGAAGTCCTAGGAAGTGTCAGCAGTTAATGAAACCAGGCAATAACATGGTATTAGTGGGTTATTTTCTGGAAATTCCTATGAACAACAACAGATCTCATCTGCTTGTGGTTACAAGAGTGCATAGACCCTTTGCATGAGAAGGGAGGTGTTGTTCCTGGCACCATGGCCAGGTTGCAATCCAGTAAATTGTGGTTTGTTTACTTAAAATGCCACCTGTGGTGTCAGCAGGATCCAGCATTAATTTATTATCCTAAACCATTTTGTGTTGTTGCTGCCTGTCGTGTACGGAGCTGCCGCACATCTTCCCAGGAATGGCTGAGCTTGCTTTGACCCCTACTCTGAGCTTGTGCATCGCTTTGTCTGCAAAGCACTTTGGGATTTCTTTAGAACGAGCAGAGAAGTTTTCTAAAGCAATACTTTTTTTTAATCTTCTGGATACAGACTTGGGTGGGAGCAGTTATTCCCCGCAGAAAAATTCAGCTGCTGCAGCTGAGATTGCTTAACGGTGGCAGTTCTCCAGGACATCTTAACTAACTAAGCGCTGCTTGTTACCATTACATTCAGAGTCTTTGGGAAAAGACCGTGATCAAATGTGTTAAAAAGCATCTGTTTTCTCATAACTGCAGCTAGAATCCCTGGATAGCTGGGTGTAACTTTCCATTGTTTTTAAACACACGGCCATAGATTGCTCTTGGAAAATAAGGAGTACTTACTTAGAAGATGCTTGCTTAGAACTGCTTAGTATTTGCTTAGAACTGCTTCAGTGTGTGGTGGCATGCTCTGGTAACGAGCTGGTTTCCATGAGCATGTTCATTCTTCCCCAGCAAGCAATGGCCAAGGGACCTTCTCTTAGCAAGAAGCAGTGTATTGCTGGGAGTCAGTGTGTGCTGGGTTTGCCTTGCAAGGTGTGGGAGGGAGGACGTTCCTAACCCACCACATTTAAAATTCACCAGACCAGCTCAGATGGTTTGGAAGATAAAGCTCTATTTTACAGCAAAGCTAAATTTACAAGCATATATACACAATATATTTACAGTTATATACCACTTAGAAATAACACAGAAATCAAATCTTCCCACACCCCAGACATAGAAAGCCCAGAAGGGGCCAACACCACCCTCTCTCTCTCTCCTAGATAGAAAACAAGCAGCAAAGCTCATGTGTTATCTGGTCAGTCAAGGTTAGTGGAGGAGTTAGAAGCAAAGGAACAGTGAACAGATCCAGTGCCCAAAAGCCAAGAGAGGGAAACTGTTAACAAACCAATGAATGGTACAGACTTTATCATTGTTGTTTTTTCACATATGATGCCCTGCTCTTTCAGATTCTGCACCGTACTTTCAGGAAAGTACTGACTTCTCTTATTGGAATATTCCAATAAGCCTTAACCACACAATGTGCTGGTAGTAGAGGGGCTACAGGGATGTAAATGCCTGGCTTCAGAGAGAAGGCGGGAACTAGACCTATCTTTTTAGTTTATATTAAAAGGCTATTTTAGAAGCAGGAGAGTGTTTGGACCAAGGTGGACACTTTCCAGCTCAATTTGAAGGAAATGCAGAGGGCATCTTGAGTGCTTTGACTTTTGCTTCTCTGGAGCAATGATCAGAGTCTTCTCTCTGCCTTTTGTGGCAGAGCTGAGCAGGCTGCCTAGGAGCCTTGCTTTGCAGCCAAGCAAAAACAGCCAAGCATGCAACACTTTTTTATTTGATAGCAGGCTTTGATACTTTTGGGTATAAGGTGGCATCCAGTCCATTAATGAAGTCACTTGCAGAACTCAGAGATACCAGTTTGCTGTGCCAAAATACATGAAGAATTTGGGTTACAACAAAGAGGTGAAAGTCCCTGCTCCAAACGCTCCGAGGTGTGATGTGGCATATCCAGGCCAGTGCGGGACTCTGAGATGGGTGACACAGCTTCATTGCACTTTGCCCTGAGCCACAGCAATCCTGCTGTCATTCTTCGAATTCCTAGACTGTTCACCTTTCCCCACCCAGCTCTTACCAGAAAAACATTGCCAGCTCAGCAGAGGATGCTGAGAACACCAAGATACTGTAGAGGAGGAACTAGAGGTTTTTACTGGGGAGAAGAAGGCAGTTTGATCTCACAGGGCTGGAAATGGGCTGTAGCTCCGACAGTCCTCATCTTGTCTATTTGGGAATAGTGGAGAGTAGCAGAGGTCCTACTTAAAGGAAAACAACGCTGTGAACTCTGCTGAGGAGTGGTTGCCAGGCCTGGATGTTCCTGAGGGGGGAGTTCTAGTATCTAGATACTAAGTTTAACAAAGATCACAGGTGCCTCTGAGGTAGAGTGCTGGTTTAAAGCTAATTGGAATATTCTAATGAGAGAAATTATATCATTGCTTGTAAAATGAAAAGTAACAATAAAAGTCTGTATCATTCATTGGTTTGCTAAAAGGGGTAAAAAGCCAAAGCATAAACAATTTGCCCCTCTTTGCTTCAGAGTGCTTGCTCCCTTTATTTCTCTGTTGCTCCTCTCTAATATCTTCCACTGACTTTGGCTGTGTGCACTTTTGGAGTCCCCAACACGAGAAGGACATAGAACTGTTGGAGTGAGTCCAGAGGACGGCCACAAAGATGACCAGAGGGCTGGAGCACCTCTCCTACAAGGACAGGCTGAGAGAGTTGAGGCTCCTCAGGATGGAGAAGAGAACGCTTCAAGGAGACCTTTTAGTGGCCTTCCAGTATCTGAAAGGGGACTAGAAGAAGGCTGGGGAGGGACTGTATACAAGGTCTTGTAATGACAGGATAAGGAGTAATGTGTTTAAAATGGCAGAGGGGAGATTTAAATGGGATGTTAGGAAGAAGTTCTTTACAGTGAGGGGGGTGAAACACTGGAACAGGTTGCCCAGGGAGGTTGTGGATGCTCCCTCCCTCTCTGGAGGTGTTCAAGGTCAGGTTGGATGAGGCCTTGAGTGACCTGTTCTAGTAGGAGGAGTCCCTACCTATGATGGGGGGGTTGGAACTAGATGATCTTTGAGGTCCCTTCCAACCTAAACCGTTCTATGATGACCAGATAACATGTAAGCCATGCTAGTTGTTTTCTGTCTGGGAGAGAGAGAGGGTGGTGTTGGCCTCTTCTGGGTGTCTTTCCTTTGTCTGGAAGGGGAGTTTGGATTTCTGCATTATTTCTAAATTGTACATAATTGTAAATACATGTAAATATATTGTGTATTATATGCTTGTAAATTTAGCTTTGCTGTAAATATAGCTTCATCTTACTTCCAAGCCATCTAAGCTGGCTTGGTAAATTTTAATTGCAGGGGGAAGTTCTTCAGCCCACTACAGGCAAGTAGAGCTGTGGGCTGTAGTTGCAGAAGACAAAAGCCTAATTTGGAGTGAATGGTGTAGCTCTTTTGATGTATGGCTCAGAAAGTTTTTCTTAGTGGTGTGCAAGTGTGGAGGGGATTTGTGGAAAAAATGGGAATTATTCCACATGTTGGAAGGTGTGGAGGAAGCTCAGAAAGTGTTCACTTCAAAATTCCTTTTTAAGGAGCAGTGTACATAAGGTACGACAGAGCACAGAAACCAGCAGCAGCCATAACCAGAGCAGAAGTTAGGTTTCTTGAGTATTCTAGTGTAATTTTGGATAATTTAAGACATTGAATTAAAAAAAAAAAGTTTAAAAAATATTTTTAGACGTTTATTTAGAAAGAGTACGATTTTGTTAAACATAACAATGAAGGATTTGGGCTGAAAATTGAAGAGCAGCACAAACAAAAGCCCAACATAGCACTTAGGGTTTTTCTCTTCTGTGGTCAGTCTGCAGAGTGTCTTTTGTGTCTTGACTGTTGTTTTCAAACCCAAGTGGCTATGGGAAACAAGTTCAATGCTATTCACAGCTCTGCTCATGTTTTTGGCTGTAGGAAATTATATCCAAGGGGTGGAAGCGATGGTGAAGGGGGGCTAAGTCCCATCTCCGTATATTGTTCTCCTCTAGAGCTGCACATACTGAATGTACTCCACGTTGTACCACAGTGTAAACAGAGTTACCCAGTTCTGTCAAGGCTGCCAGAGTAGCAGCCACCCACATAGGTTCATGTTGAGGCCTCCTGGCACACCACCTTTCCCTGCCGTTAGAGCACTGTGGGCTTTGGATTCAGGCATTCTGATGATTTTCCCCACCATCCTGGTGGCATGTCCTGGGTTTGGATGTGGTTCATGCACTGTGGATAACACTTGCTCTACTCTGCTGCAGGGTTCTGGCTGGTATGGACCATCATCATCATCCTCAGCTGCTGTTGTGTTTGCCATCACCGACGCACCAAGCATCGTCTTCAGGCCCAGCAGCGGCAACATGAGATCAACCTGATCGCCTACCGGGAAGCCCACAACTATTCAGCCCTGCCGTTTTATTTCCGTAGGTATCTCGCACCCTTTTTCCTGGAGCTCAGGAGAGGCAGGGCAGCAGCAAGTTCCCTCTGTTGCAGGGACCATCCACTGCATGGGCTCCACAGGAGGTGGTGAGCAGCTCTGCTGCCTGTCCTTGGCTTATAGAGAGGAGGTGCCATATTCCAGCTGCTGGGTGCGTTTGAGCCTGCTTCAATCTGCAGCTGAACCACACCAGCTACGGCACCTTCACGCTCCCCCTTGATTCAGCTCTCTCAGTACATTGATCCCCTGGGTGTTTTTTATGGGAAGGTTCCTAAAACCTTCAGGATTTTGCAGAGTCTTCACTTGCTGTTGGTGGGATTGAGATAAGGGAATTAGCTTCACAGAATTCAGTCACACAGTTAGGGAGGAAGTGTTGCCTCAGCAGGGACCATGCTGGCTCCCACCCTGTGCTGCCACTCCCAGACCACGCTGCTTGTGAGCAGCCCTAGGACTTGGCACAAAGGATCTGGGGCACACAGCTCAGGGAAAGCACAATTGCTTTGTGCTAATGTGCCCTGCTATGCTGTGCTTGAACAGCAAGTCTCAGCCTTTTGACTGGAGGTACCACGACTGAGTTTCTTGTAGCAGACTGTTGAATTGCATATATGAACTTGCTTTTCTCCTTGAAACTCTTGCAGCCACCTCAGAAATAATCCCAGCAGCCTTTTTCTCCTCAGCCTTAGGGATATACAATTTTACATGGAAAATTGCAGGTCCATCATTCAGTGTTTCCAGTATCTATTTAAATAGAATCATAGAATGGTTTAGGTTGGAAGAGACCTCAAAGATCAGCCAGTTCCAACCTCCCGCCATAGGCAGGGACACCTCCCACTAGATCAGGTCGTTCAAGACCTCATCCAGCCTGGCCTTGAACACATCCAGGGAGGGAGCAGCCACAACCTCCCTGGGCAACCTGTTCCAGTACTTTCAGGCTGTTCTGTCTATAAAGATTACTTTGCACCTCTTAAGAAATAAACAAAATCTTCTGTAGATTTGAGGGGTTGTAAGCAAGAAACCAAACTCTCATGCAGGGCTACGAGAACCAACCAAAAGCCCAAGTTCTGTGTTAACAGCTCACGTCTCTTCACTTTTATTTGCACAAAGCTTTGTGAGATAAAATATTGGTCTTGAAAGTGGCAACTCAACTGAGAAACCAGTGGTGGAGAGGGCTGGTGACTTATCTCCCTGGTTGTTCTCTCCACCCTTGGTGTGATTTATGGGGCAGTACTAGGGGGACAAGGCAAGGGCGGGAACATTCTCCCGGCAGCATTCAGAATTGACTTGAGAGCTAGGAGATTATGCTGCTGTTTGCAGCTGTATCCATCTCCTGTGATGGTGCTCTCCTGTGCCAGAGCCACTGCTTCTCTAAAACGTGACAAGTCTCATCTAGGCCAAGTTTTGCAGCCGCTGAGCTGGCAGATGACAGACAAGATACTGATACTAATGATTTGTTCCTCTGAGATCAGCTGTTCGTGGAGTAACTTCTGCTTGCCTCCCAATTTTAGGGTTTCTGCCAAATTATTTACTACCTCCCTATGAGGAAGTGGTGAACCGACCACCGACCCCGCCGCCACCGTATAGTGCCTTACATCAGCAGTGCATCCCAGCAGGCAGCAGTAGCACAATCCCCGACACACCGAGAAACTTGCAACCAGCACAGAGCAGCTCAGCAGCAGCCAGCGGCAATACCAGCAGTAGTGACAGCAGCGGGGCACCCGGCCTCGGGGACCCCGAGCCCTCCACCACCACGCTGGTTGAGCGAGCAGCTGCCAAAATGCAAAGCGTCGAGCCCGGCGGTACCAGCACGGGAGCCGAGCTGGTGGAGAGGGCCGGTCCTGATAAGGATATGGAATGTAAGGAGGGACTGCTGAAAGGTTATAGCTCTGATAGCTTAGAGCAGAGCAGTGCCATTCCCGATGGGAAGGACAAGACTCCGGGGAGGCAACGCCGTTTCACTGGCGACTCTGGCATCGAGGTCTGCGTTTGCAACCGGGGCCATCACGATGACGACCTCAAGGAGTTTGACGGGCTCATCGATGATGCTCTGGACGGGCCCCTAGACTTCTGTGACAGCTGCAGCGGCCGTCCCCATGGGGACGAGGAGGAAGGGCTTTTTAATGCCACGGAGGAGGAGCACCGTGAACACAGCCACCACCACCTGCCCCGGCAGCCGGTGTGTGTACTCTTGAACACAATAAATGAGCAGGACTCTCCAAACTCTTGTACTAGTAACTCCCCCAGCTAAGGTGGCAGAATGGAAAGGAGAACTGGGGGAAAATACAAAGAAATAAAAGCGGAATAAGAGGATTAAAACTTTAACAGGAGGAAAAGGTGATATAGCCTTCTTTTTTTGTTTGTTTTTCTTTCTCCCCCTGCAGTATAATTTGGGGACTAGTCCTTGAAGGCTTGGCTTGTGGGGGACAGGTCACTCTGGGTTTTGTTGATCATGTCAGTCCTGCTCTGCAGGACAGGGACTGATGTTTCTCAAGGAGACCTTCTAACAAATGGAATTTTCCCAATGGTGATTTTGGTGATGGTTACTACGAGTTTGTTGGGCTTGGTTTTACGAAACACTGTTTTGTCTCACAATCAGTAAAGCTCAGCAAATCTCACCCTGTGAGGATTCAAAATCACTGTAAGGCTTCAACCTCCAGGTGTCTTCCCAGAAGCAAGCAGCTTCTGACAGTGCCAGCGGTCGGTAGCCCGAGAGTTCTGGTTCGATATAATGCTCTTGAGGTATTGGGGATTTCTTTTCATTGCAGGTGTTGGTTTGGGGGTATTTTGTCTTTTTTCTTTTGTTCTTTTTTTTTTTTTTTTTTTCTCCTTTTTTGTGTTTTTTTTAAGC